>JAOXNN020085401.1:0-31602 GCA_028571205.2 Hydropsyche betteni | reverse complement strand
TCAGCGGGAAGTAAATAACATCGAAGGTGATGTAAAGACTCATGACCGAGTACAGGCTCAACCAATTTACCAAAACCCTATAGCTCCTCAACCTCGCCGACGACATAACTACGGATAATAACCAAGAGGACAACGAACTCCCCAACCCATAGGCTGTCTCTTCACAACACTCCTACGACTCTCGAGTGAATCGCAGCACTCTGGCAGACTCCATGAAACCCAAAACGACTTTCTTTATAGTCCTTTTTGCAGTGGCCGCTATCGTGTGTTCCCTAAATCTAGTGTAACTAGTTGTCAAGCAAAGAACCGCAACGTCGAACGCTGAGATTCTTAGCAAGCAGGCAGATTCAGCTGGCCTGCTAAGAGCGGTCGACGTCATGAGTTACCTGGTATTCGATTCCAAAGTTCACAAATCAACCCACAACTCTGATTCTACAGTGGTGCGCACAAACTTTGACAACCTGGTGGATTTTGTCAACACACAGCTTTTAGATAGTCTAGAGAGTGTGTCTTTTCTGTGGTACCTCCACAAGATTAACGAAAGTCTGTCTGGTCACGGTGTACGTGTATCTGTGCTCCAGTTGATCAAAGCCCACATCATCAAGGCGTCAGAAGCCTTCGATAGTCCTTAAGCCGACTGCAGGCTGCTGGTGCCGAACTGCCTTCAGCTACAAGAGTTCAGCGTAAAGCTAATTGACGATTTTTAATAAAGACTGAGAGGCGATGAAAGAGTGTTGCGCGTAATGTTGTTCACAACTTTTGCAGCGAGGATACTTGTCTTCGCGTTTCTGATGCAGCTTGCAGTTAGAAAATATTTGCAACGGGAGAGACTGCTCGTTGAGTTTTACAACTGTGTAAGTTCCATACACTAAAACTTGTCTAATTAGATGGCAAGCTCGTCTAAAAACATCAAAGCCCCTGCAATAGCGTAGTAAGGATCAATTCGGTATGGACTAGCAAACCAGTACAGAAAGCCCTGTCTTAAGGGGCGCACTCCTCGACTGAGGGTCTATGTATGCGTCTTTTGTAGTTTTTTGACACTGATTGTGGGATTCACTCTATGGCCAAGCCTATCAAACAGTTACCAACGATAAGACAATGCGCATGTTCTTTCTAAACTTTACAAATCTCAAAGAGCACTCATTTCTTCTCTGAACACTTTGAGCATGGACCTCCTCAACAAAAGGGTTGACCAGTCAGTATTCCTAAACAATTACTCCCGTATGTAGATCGACTTCAAAGAATCGGTCCAGGGCATTGCTGCATCGTTCTGGCCAGTTCCGTTACTCTATGACTAACTGTTGAACATTATGCTGCGAAATGTCTGCACGTTCGGTGCTCCCATCAAAGTTAAGGCAGGAAACTGCGAAAGGATAGAGAGCACGCACCACGGGATCACTATGGCTGTGCAGTTTTTGTCGAACCTTATTCTAGACCTGTACGGGTCGATCGCAGACTCAACCACTGCTGTGGAAGAGCAGGCCACAGACACCCTCTGCATATTCATTACGAACTGTTTCTCGCAAATGTCGAGCCAACTTTTGAAGATCCTGAACTATCTTCACTAGCAGGAGGTATTTACCAACAACTGGCTGTTCGGACTTGGGCTGGTATGTGGTGTGCTCCAAGTGTGCCTTACAGTGCTGTTAGTCAGAGAGTCAAATAAACTGACCGAATAGGTAAAGCAAAGAGTACTACTAATACCTTCGCATATTATCAACAGCAACCCTTATTTGAAAAACTTTGTAGGAAAAGTGGCTAAGTAGGCAGATACCGGAGTCTAGTGATTGGCTGATATTAATATCTAAATTTAATAATGTACGTCCTTGTATCAATTTTAAAGGAGAACTTTTATGTTATTTAGGGTGAGTAGGATTAGCTAGTAGGTAACTTTGTAATCACAAGGCTGATTACGACAATGTTATGTATTGTATCAGACACAGAGCAGCTTCCCTAATTGAGCCATAGTCAACCTCCTTAATCCTGGGTACTTCTTCAACTGGAAGTAGTCATCTACCATCTTCTTTCGAGTGTTGGTGATCGATGATTTCTGCTACAGGATCTAGCTGAACCTGCATTTCAATATCGCATCATCAAATTTAGTTAGACTTCTCTTAGCAACTTACGGTAGTTCTCTCTGGTATCTGTGCTATTTCTTTGGTTTAGCTCGAGAGCGTTCGTTGGGTTCTGAGTGAGTCTGCCTAAACAGTTTGGTATAGTCACTCTGATGCTTGATGCTAAGCAGACTACGAGGCTGCCGAGGTGTAAATGACTACTCCCCGCCGATAAGTCTGAAGTTGGAGACCGAAGCACCGTTTCGGAACATAGAGGTCGAGCTTATAAATAATACGAATGACAATATTAGATTTATTTATCTATCATGTAAATAGCTTCTCCGTCGTCAGGTATTCCTGCGTAAATCTAACAGACAATCCAGATCCTTCTCTAGCTGTTCCTTCTGCTACTGGATCATATCAACCCTTTACTGTAGTGTCTGCAGCTACAACTCAAGTTCTTGGTTTTTCCTCTAAACTTACACAATTCTCCGAGGGTCTAAATTCCTGATTGGGGGATCTGAATGTAGCGATCTAGTAGCCTCCGAAAGCATCCTCTCTAACCTTTGGCACTCCTCCGTTTTGAACTGAAGCTGATCAGTTAGATTCTAATTTTATTCTATCAGATTAATCTATCTTTCCTACCTCCTCCTAATTTCAGCCTCCAACTGCTGGATATGTCTATCAAGTTATATGACTCTATCGGTTCGCTGTTATTGGAACATAGAGATCTATCTTGACCTCTAAAGCTCATCCTGCACTCTGCGAATATGGTCTTGGAGGTGCCTATTCTAGGTAATAAGCTCATCAATCTATCTAGTGTGCTGGTGGTTGATATCCTCTATATGCAGTTTTAATTATTCAATTTAGGAGGCCAGTACCACCAGACTCTTGTCCACCAACGGAGTGAATGGAACTACGCGGGAGGGTTGGCTACGATCCCTGCTAAAATCCAACTCTGGGGTAGCTAGAATGTTGAGTTCATGGGATCTGTCAATGGGCCTTACTGTCCGAACAAGGTTCCTACTCTCTGTCATAGTTTATATTATAGTAGTTAATATGTATGCCTATTTTAGCGTATGGGTTATCATTGGTGAGGACGAGCCAGCACCTCCTGCACCTTCTTCTGTAGTTCAGGGTTGTTGCTCATTATCAACTCTAACTGCCTCTCGTATTGGTGTCTCACTTGCTCGTTGGTTTCCTTCCCTATGTAATAGATCAGCTGAACAGCCTGCTGCACATGGGATTGATTGTAGGAATGTCGAGTATCGGTACGCATCATCTGCTGTTGTTGTTGCTGCTGCTGTCGAAGCATATCCTGATGAAGCCTCTGTTGCTGGATATAATAATCGTATTCCTCTGGTGTCATCTTGTGCTGCTGCTGCTGTTGGCCATACATAGATCCCCAGTGAGCATTCGCAGAGGGGTATCCTGAGGGGGAAGTATGCTGTTGTCCATAATAATACATTCTTTCGCTATAACTGTGGGACTCCATCGGTCTATGCGGTACACGAGGATCAGACGGAATGCCCGGAATCGAAGATGTCATAGAGTGAGATGGATGGGTCGGCAGCACGTGTCCTGAGTGCATTGGGTGAGTGTTATGCTGGGGTACCGATGTTTGTGAGGGGTTCATGTATTTCATTCCAGCGGAAGTCGAGGGGTATGACGTTTAGGGTGGTGTATTCGAATAAACAGGGTACGAAGACGATGGAGTGGTGGTCGGTTGTGGGTTAACATAATAAGAACTGACTTTCGGGTAGGTGGGAGCCGTCGAGTTAGGCTTAAAGGTGGTAGGCTCCTCAACCGGCGCCTTAAGTTCATTGGGAATATGCTTGAGTACGACAGTCCAGGGTCCTGGCTTTTTGGCTCGTTCTGGATATTCCTTTTCTAAATTAGCTAATAAATTACTTGTATTTAATAATACGAGTTCATTGTATTCGACATCAGCTCTTCGTTTGGTAATTCTATATGAACTTTGATAGATCTTGATTTTGCTTGATAACGCAGACAGAAGGTCATCCAGTGGTTTCTCACACTCTACATTAGCGAATGGTTAGTAAACATTATTTACGTCTCCTCCAGTCCAATCCTGACTCAGAAGCTTATAACGAGCCTTAGCAGCCTGCTCCCCTTCAGAAATAACTTCAAATAGAGTGTTTGAAAAATTCTCAAACATTTTTTCGTGGGCGGTTTTGTTCGTATTGGGTTTGACCTCTCTTGCTTGTCTGAGGACATCCTGTAAGTCCTTTAACTGTTCAGGTTATTTGTTGAGTCTGATTTAGAGGGATGGTTGATTGAAATACCCCGATAGATACTTTCTGTAGGCAGGGTGAATATCCTGTCTCTAGAGTATTTCCTCCAACAGAGATGATTTATCACTAAGTAGAATCTTTATAGCTGCTTTCCTTCTTTCACAGTTGTATTACCCTTTCTTAGGGTTTTGGGTTAGACAAATGAGCACGTACACTGCTGATTCGTATACTTTACTTAGTCGGCTTCGGTATGATTAGGGCAGTAGCTGCATATTGATTTTACTGGAGAGCCTAAATATAGGCTAGAGGTGGACCAGACACTAGGGGCGATAGGCATTCTCAACGTACTCCCCGTACAGGAAGATAGTCTGGTTGAGGAGGGATTTGCATGTAGCTAGACACAACTGTATGCTAAGTTACAGTGACTCAAGATGCTAAGACATTATTTAGTCTTAAGTTTCTGATGACCTTTCCAGAAGAGAGCAGGCCGAATTCAAGAATTACTTGACTAGACTGTAGAGACCCTGTTGAATTTGAGTCTGGGGAGTATCGAAACCAAGGGTAGGAGTAGCTGAGCTTGCTAATGTTTAGGTACAGTCAATAAGTTTGATAAATACTTGCAGAATCCTATTTCTTATTTTGAGGAGTAATAGAACATGTTGATTTTTGGAGCTAATTTTCGTCCGGTGGATGTCCTCCTCCTCTACAATAGCCTCCTACCTCTCAATATTTGCTCTTTCTTCCTAAGTATGCCTGAGTATTTTGAGTAGCTGGTCGTCCAGCTGATTGACTAAGCTAAAGTTCTTCAAACTGGTGCTGTTCAGCTGATGGTAAACTTCCAGAACTAAGATAATTTTCTCCAGTTTTATCTTCTGGCTGCCAGGTTGTTTGAGGTCTTTAAGATTCTCCCTCACAACTCCATCGATTATTCGGTATATCTAGCTGGTGACAGTCCAATCTAACCTACTGAGCAGAGACCTAAACATAAACACTAGTCCATTTCTCACCAGTACATCACTTCTGTACACGTTGTACTTAAACAGGTTTTATAAGATACTCTTCTCATTTTCAGGTATCAAACTGAATTCACTGTTGAAGATATCCTCCTGCATATCAAACTTATTAGCGAAGTACCTGCATACCTAATTATGAGTGTTTCCCCTCGAAATATTGATGAACAGACTATAGAGTGCGAACACCTGAGACCTAACCGAAACCCTTTGGAAATGGCTGATAAACAGACGATCCAACAGCCTTTTAAGTTTGAGCTCTCTCTCAGGGTTGTGACTGAGTTCTACACCCTCGCAGAATAGGGCGAATATCTGAGTGATATAGAGCATGGTGAGTTTGAGTTTTTTGCGAGAGTTGCCAGTGATTCTGACTTAAGTATCGAAATAAGCACAAAATACTTGCTAAAATAGGTCTAGTGAATTCATAAACAATTCAACATCGTCAAATGTGTCCTCAGGGGGCAGTTCGTTGAAAGCTGCTTCATACCGTGCCTTCTACACGAACAGTTGCAGCAGGTGGTTCACCACTGTCAGGTAGTCACCCGCCAACCTGTTCCGATGCTGCAGCTCCGTTGAAGCGTACTCCATATCCACCTGCTTCTTCAGTATGAACACCAGCAGGTAGGATATCCGGTTGAACAACACAGCAAAACCATTGGTGAGTTTAGCCTAGTAGTAACTGGTCCAGATGTTTTTGTTGTATCTACACAGGACTATAAACACTTTGAGGGAGACATCCAGCTAGAGGAGGGGTTGCTCAGGAAGCAGCTACCAGAAGCTACCCAGGTTGAAGTTCTCACGTAAGATGCTGATATTTGATGCGTTTTTAGTGTTCACCTACTCAAATTCTAGGAACTTGCTGGCTTAGATATGGGTGTATTTGAACACTTTTAAGAAGGACTAGGCGATTGCTCTGAGTATGTTCTATTTCTGGAAGTTTTAAAATACGAAGGCGTAGTTCAGTAGGAACCGTGTCGACCAGGAGAGCTCTCTTGAGAAAGCAACACGCTATTACCTCAGTGACTTCGATATAGGTATGAGTGAGCTGTGTATTTGATCAAGGTAAAGCATAGTAGCATTACCATCATCCTCCAACAATACTTTGTAAATGTATTCCTAAATCATGATGACAGCAGCTTCATTCTTCCGAAGTTTGAGAATTTTGAGTAGATCAACCATCCGACCCATTCCGACCGAAGTTGTACAATCAAGAAGTAGTAGTTAGGTCATAAGCACTATGAAATCCTGGTCGAACTCCTCAAACTTTATTTTCATGTTGACTGCATTAATCAGTTTGTAGGCCATCACATCAATACCGTATTTGGTAGGGTCATCTATTTTAACCACCTCTGATATGTACTTACAGTTTTATACGCCCTGGGACTGCTGGGCATTAAGCATAGGCTAGAAGCTCACAAATGTTTTTAGAGTTTTTGGATTTACCAACTATTTAGAAGGGTTAAATAGGAATCGAGTTTATCTGAGAAGGGGTGAAAATACTGCTACCTGGTCAGATAGTTTAGGATTTTTTGTTATTGTTTGTGTAAGCTGTTAGATGAGAAGCTTCAACAGGATGGACTGTTTGCTTGATTGATCCTTCCTAAACTGTTGGATGAGTATCTGGTAGAATGTCAGATGCTTCTCAGGCTTTTAAGGTCTTCTCGGTTCAATAGGAATTATTAGCTATTTGCCCGGTACCGAAACAGTAGAAGTATGTTTTATTAGTTCAGGCTATCTCTCTTTTTTAATGGTTTTCTATCTCTTTTCGGAGCGAGAAAGACTCCTCGATTTGTCCCTTCTCTTGCTCTTATCCTTACCTTTCTTCTCTCTCGACCTATCGTTCTTCTTTGATTTTTTCCTATCCCTCGATTCCTCTGAATCGCTACTTCTCTTGCGTTTGCCCTTCTTCTACTCTCTTTCCTTCTCTTTCTTCTTCTTAGACGTCTTCTACTTGTCGCTGGACTTATCCTTCTTCTTTCTTTATCTTGAACGAGATCTCGAAACCTTCGATCTCTCCTTCTCTATTCCACTCTGCTTCTCAGACAACTCGGATGTCGATGCCTGATCCGTCTCCCTCGATAGCTTGTCGTAGACTGACTTATCAGTGATAATAGACTCTGTCATGATTCCTGCTGCGGTTGGGTTCTGGGCGAGTACAAGCAACACCTAAAGCAAAAGTACCCTGAAAGTGGAAAAGGCATACTCACTGGCTACGTAAAGCTGGAAAATGAATTACAATCCGTGGTTTATAATAAAGGTTTGGGCCATGTTTGGCAACTGCAACAATAACCGTAGATTCTCGAGGGCTCTGTACTGGTCGGATCCATACAGTGGGAAACATCTAATGAGGGTGACAGGAAGCGAGTCGGGCAGGGAACGTTGAATTTGAGGGGGTCTAAAGGGAGTAGGGTAGTAGAGACCCAGGTGTTTGGTTCTGAAGAGCTGAGTAGTATTAGAGTTACTTTGCTGAGTTAGGCATAGAGTTGTTCGAGATTGGCTCTAAAAGCACTAAGGGTTGGAGGAGCTCGAGTCGAAGACAAAGCTTAAAGAGACTGCTATAGTTTTTCAGAAATATTCGAAATAAGTCTAATTTATGTTTGATCATCATCGACGCTGGCCTCAAACCAAGAATCCACGTAGTCCATGCTCAGGTTTGAGCCTCCCTGCTTCATTGACTCCAGCACGGACTGCATGATCTCAGAACACTTGGCATCAGGTCGTTCGCTGAACTAGTAACACTCTTACGTTGCGATCGTTCCCTGAGCTATCGGCCTCTCGATCTTCACGTCGCATCCATAGCTTGGACACCGTTCTTTTATGACATCTTCCTTGAGGAGATATCCGTAAACACACAACGTGATTTTGGTAAAGAAGCCTCTAATCACTAAGATATCAGTGTAGATGCCATCTCGCTCCATGATAAGGGTGTCGTCATTGGGATTGGCAAGCATTTCTTCAGACCTGCTGAGAAGGGAGTACCTGCTCTATGACTCAGCTATGTTCCTGTAAAAGATCTCGAAGTTGCGAATGGACTTTTCGCTCTGGGTGACAGAGTGGTATCGCTTGTAGATCTCTCGTTTAGGACGAACAATCCTCAACATTTGGACTTTAACAGCCCTTTTGAATAGGATCTCATCAGTATGAGGCTAGTTCTTTTTCCTTCGAGCGCTATACGTAGCATACTCTTCAGGGTGCTCGATGTTGCCAATGAATAGCAAGTCAACTGCATAAGCCACTTCTCACCTTTTTCCAATTTATTTGGTTGGTTGCCACTACTCGCTGAACTCATATAAAAATAATAGAAAATAGCAGGTTGCTCATTTAACCCTCCCACTTCAACATCACACCACCAGCGCTCATTTTATTTATTTTCCCGCTCTACCGCCCCTTCCCTCATATTAATCGAACAGCCCTAATTGAGGGTAATTTGGAGACTCGACTAAGATATTGCCAAGCTATTTTAATAATAGCTAACGGATGAAAAATAGTTTAATAGCTAAGCTCCACCAGCACAGCCAACCTGGCCTCCTCAAACATCCACCTTCCACCCTCAAAAAGACAGCAACATCAGCTAATGTCCAACAATAACAACATGGGGGTACCAATAGCAAGTTGGGTGATGAGCCAGTAAACTAGAATAGTGCATATCAGACGAGGATATCGTTACTGATGAAGCAGATATCGTAAATGGAGGGGAGGGAGCAGAAGTACCTGAATAAGTTAAGTATGCTGGAGAGGGGCCTGGAGCAACAATACAACTAATCGATGAAACTGCAGGAACTGTATAGCGACTTACTGGAAAGCTACAAACGCAAGTAGCTTTAAATCCATTAGCGTAATTTATGGTTAATGTAGTGGAGATCAGGTACCAGGTGTTCGAAGAGTCGGAGAGGAGGAAGGTTGGGGTGGAGCCTGCTTTCGATTCTCTAAGGAGGGATAACCAACTGCTGCAGGAGCTGTTGGAATAGCACAAAATCAAAATCAATGATCTCACCACTAAGCTTACGGAGTCTAATTCGGCACTCCTCAACTATAAGAATGCTTTTAATAAAAATGATTAGCAGAGTAAGTACAGCCAGGTTGCATCTAAGCTGATGGAGCATGTGAGTCTGCTGCAGAAATAGAATGACTCACTGAAATAGAACAATACTGTACTAGTTTACTAAAACTAATACCTGAGGAATAGGCATAAGGACCTTTAAACTTATCGACAGCATATCGACAGGATCGTTACTGAAAAGCAGCAGGAGGTTGGTAGACTGCGGGACTAGAAAATAAGCATACTAAGGAATTAGAGAATAAGCCTGTCTCCGAGGAATTCATCTCCGAGGGATGGTGGAATCAGTAATCGCACCCACCTTAAATCTTTGCAGCAGGAGAACAAACAGTTAAGAACTTAGGTGGAGTAGGCTCGACTAGAGATATGTGAACTCAAAAATATCGTCGCTACTCAACGAGCCCGACTTTAAAAGTTTATTGTTGAGGTTTAAAAGAACGATAATATGGTTAAACACAACGATTTCTTTTCGTTTTCTAAGGAGTAACTCTACGATAGAGGGTACCACAACAGAAACAGATAACCGAATGCTTAATAGTATATGAACATTCGGGAACAGTACGATTCAAGATAAAAATAGCCCTTCGATGCCACAGAGTAACCTGAACCTCAAGAGGCTCCTCTAACCTACAGCGGAGTCAGACGATGCTCTGATCATAACTAACTCGAATAACCCTCTGGGTAAGACCAACTTCCTCCCCTACCAAAATAGTTGTAGATAGAGGGTTTGATAAAGAATCTATAAAAGTCTCGAGAAACTGAAGAGTATAGGAACCGCTGGTAGATAGCCGATAAGTGATGGTGAATGTGCTTTTACAAGTATGATTGTATAATAATTACCACAACAATGCAAAAAAGGTCTAGCCAGAAAAAAGGCCAAGGAGGAGACCCTTCCAGAGTGCTCCTAGCCTGCATCTACGATACTATCGTCGTGGAAGTCTCTAACGAGATGCTATTCGAACTTTTCGCTCTACACGGCTCCATTTAAAAGCTTCTGGTCTTTGAGAAGGGTCAAGTGAGTAAGGCGTTCATCCAATTCGCTAAAGTATCAGACGCTGAGAAGGTAACTGTAATGTAAATGTAGGCTAAGAAGTAACTGGATGGAATTAAAATTCCCGGAACCTGCTGTAAGGTCCATCTCTTCTTTTCTGCGCTCAAGGACGTAGACCTGAGCAACCGGATGTTCAGCCGAGGCAAAGACTATTCCTCCTGCTCCAGCGATCTCATTCAACCTGAGCAGAAACTCGCTTAGCAATCGATGTTAACGAACAATGTAGTCAAAACTAAAAGGAAAACATCCGACGATTTTGATTTGGAGCATTTTAGAAGTGGGGCCTCACTGGCTGATGTTGGGAGGTACTGGACGGATCAAGCCAACCATCTGCAAGCAATAGAAATGCTAAGGTTAGAAGACCCTGAAATTGAAGAACCTACCCATCAAGCTATTGACGACAGTATTCGTAAGGACATCTAAAACATCATTTAGGACGAAAACCAGCCTAAAAGCAGTTATAAAAAATGCTAAACCCTCCAAAAACCCATCCAGTTAAATCAACCCGCAATTAGTGTTCCTCAGTTAATTGCAGTAAATATATCAATACCCGAGTCAGCCCGCCTCTAATAGCAGGAGGACCCCCAGTGCAACTGGGTACTATTCTTCTCCTTCTAGAACCGCCTAAGACCTATGTAGATTTATAACTTATTCTCCAACTTCGGGGACATAAATAAAATTGTTGTAAGGCGCAACTCAGCCATCGTAGAGTTCCTGACTCCCCAGTTCGCTGCAGTTGCCCGCTAATCTCTAAATAATCTCGTATTCTACGGTAATCTTCTCACCCTCACTCACTGTAAGGCTTCCTTCATGAAGGAGAAGGCTCGCTAATACAGCTAATCGGTAGTATTTGACGAAAGCTACTACAGGTAACATTCCAATCATTTAGATTCTCCTCCAATAAGTCTATCTCCATCAATCCTCCATCCGTCACCCTCCACGTTTCCAACATTGATAGGGATGTCTGCTAGGACTAGCGAGTGCGAGAGATATTTGAGGATGCTGGTCCAGTTGATAGAGTGAGCATCCTGAGTAACGGAAGAAGCAGAAACATGGCGTTGGTGAAGATGTAAACCCTAGAGGACAGTCTGGTTGCAGTAGCCATGCTTCACGGAAAGAATATTCAAGGTCGGAAGTTACAAATTTCTTTCACAAAGTCTCGAATCTGATCAGTTCTTTAATCTCCATACACCTATCAATTTTTGCTCTATATTATCATAAACAAACAATGTTGCCACTGCTCTTTGATAAGTTAGACTGTTTATGTTTTATCATTATGTCTTTGATCATAAGCATACAAATAACATCAGTCAAGTTAAGTCTGCTTGGAAAAGATGTTATTCCATTTGCGATAGAGATGCTAAGCCTACGCTTATATTCTGAATTTCCTCATGGTTTAAAATGTGACTATTTGTGGTTGCTTTTATCACTCTTTCGTTGTGCCGGTGGACTACTGAAACTGTAGGCATTGCTTTGCCCTGTGCTCCCAGTACTAAAGCCACTGGTTCTATCGTTTCTACTGATTCTTCCCCTCATTTATATTCTGCCCGGAGTCTATCTGGCAAGTTATTGCTGGTAAATGAAGTAGGCTAACTCCCTCTAGCACTGCCTTTTGTCCACATGCAACTGCCTCACCCTCCCTCTATTTCTCGTCTATTCAAATACAAGATCGACGATCTGCTGCTGCACTCTAGCCATTCCAGTTAGCTCTGGTTATTGTGGTTGTACTCTCCGTTCGACTGAGGTGTCGTTGGATTAGAAAGCCTCCAGTCCAAAAATATCTTCCTGGGGCTACATATCGACAGCAATTACTAAATATACACATGCGGAAACTGAATAAGGGTGCGTCTTAAGAATATGCAATCAATCATTTGGTGTGAAGTAGTACAGGTTACAATAGTCATCCTAAAGCTTTTTGCGATCTTTAATATCACCTATCTTACGTCGGTTTCCAGCAAGCGATTTAGTCATTGGCTCAACTGTGTCCCAGAAATCATCTCCATCGAACCCACACTCATCCCCACTACATTTATCCTGTAGGAACTTCATCTCGGGATCGGAGTCTATGAGTTTGCTAAAGTTAGCCATATCGATCAACATAGATCTGAATAGCTTTACGAAGGGATTCCCTACTTATTAACTCTTCGCCATTGCTTCTCTGTACTGTACATACATGGTGGAGTAGATGTTGGCGTAACAAATTGGTTTGAAGTACCTGAAGGGTACCTTCCTGACACTAGCGACCAGAATCCAAAAGGTGGAGTAGTCCCAAGGTTTCTTTAATCGCGCCACTTTTGATTCCAAGTCGGGGTCTCTGTTTCTTCTCGCTGCCTGAGATCTCTCCAGAATCTAATTGAAGCAGCTATAGGGATCCATCGCAGTGAGAGCGAACAAGAAGTAAGTGATTTGGTCTAGTCTGCTCGTGTATATCTTTTATAGTCGGTCTGTTTTATCCAGCCTCAGATAGCCTTTCTTAAACAGATCCATCTCTTTAATGTCTTTGATGGGGTCCTTCCGTTTGTAAATAAAGTCCATGAGGTCTAAGGTCTTACCAACAATATAAACCCATATGCGTTAGTGCCCAAGCACTTTCATAAGGTTGATCATAAGAGCGTAGCAGTTAATTTTGTTTTTGAAGGTCTCGGATTGGAGGTCCATAGGTGGTAACGCCTCATATCCATCTTTTTTGGCAGCTCTGAACTGGATAAGGATGATCATCTCCCATAGCTTGACCATAAATGTGTTGGCCTGGTGAGGGTTGGAGCTATCAAAGCTTTCAAGCATACCCTCCGTCATTTCTATGACACTCTTAATGTTCATCTTGATATCTCCTACACTGTTCATACTCGTTTAGATGGGTTACTCTTATTTGATAGACTTTGAGAATTCGATATAGGTTTGAAGCAGGTCTTCATCTGTTATCCTCCCTGATCTGATATTTTACATTAAGATCTTGTTATTAGCTTCTGCTGCCGACACTCTCTTATCCTCTAATTCCTTCGAAAGTCTGGCAGCTTATTACCTTTTCCTCTTATCTTCGGCTTCTTTCTATTGTTGATAAGCCGCCACTTTCTTCCTTTACTATTCTTTTAACCTCTAAGCTGCCTACGCTGCTTCCTTGTCCTCCCGCTACTTCTTCTTCCTGAGTTACTCCTCTTATTCCTGTTTCTTCTTCAGTAGGCGGGCTTCCTATTTCTGCTTCTACTGCAATTCCTTCTGTTTCTTCTACTAGTCATCTCTCCTTCTCTGCTATTCGATTCTTTTGTATTCGGACTACCTCCTTCGACGCTCTTCCTCACGCTTAGATTCTTAATCACGTGCCTCCCTCTACAATTTTCGTTTGAGCAACCTTTAGTCTTCCTTGGCTGCCAAGTAGGCTATTCCTACTGTTTGTTCGGGAGTGGTTTTGCTAATCTGAATGCAATCTTCAACAAACTAGCGCTTAGTAAATACTGTTTTAGCAGGTAGTTAAAAGTCCTAAGGATCGCAGGAGAAACACTTTTTACCTTGCTTCTTAATAGCTGGTTGAGGCTATGAAACAAAATTTGTATGAGAATTAGAAGGCATAAAGCCCACCCTCTAATCAGCCAGCATCCTCTACCTTCGTATGGATTAGTAACGCATAGAAGTAGCCGCCTACCTGAGAGTAGGCTGCTTAGCATCGAACTTAAACTAGAATTTGTGCCTGTTGTTTCTGATAGACCTCAAATAGGGTTCGTTCATTTAGTCGAGTATGTGCTTTACGATTTTAATTACCACCACCAGCAAGATGATAGAAATGGATCTTGTAACCACATAAGTAATATTCTCCAAAGTTTCCTCCGACACCATTTAATTTTATACTCAAATTCAAACTACCATAACTAATAAGTTGGTTAATGATTAGAGGGCTAAGTAATCGGTTTAAGCAGTCACTTCTTCAGTTTCCCCACCACAATATACTTCTTATCCTTCAGATGAGACCGTACAGGCTCATCACTCTTCCGTCTATGATGCTGCTTCACTTTAACCTTCTCCGGCCGGTTCTCCTCACTCTGCTGGATAACCCCCAAACTCTGCTCTAACTTCTATATTTACATGTTCCCGTACGCTTATTACTAGGTCCTTCTCGCACTTCTCTAAATTGTGCTTACTTATCAACTGCTGCCTCTCGTACAGGCACTGCTCATTGAGTCGCTGCAGTTACTCGTTCATAAGCACCAACTTTGAGTTTTCGTTCTGGTAGTTGGTAAGTTGTTAAGAGTACTCTTCCAGCTCCAGCTGCATCAGTAGCTCTTTCTATTTGGATCATAGGTATTACCTTGACTAAATTACGGGCAATCTGCTCCTGTTTCTGCAACTGCACCTCCAACTCTTTGTACTTCGATTAGTTGCTTCTACGGGCTGCTCTTCTACATTTAGTAGGTAATTTACAGTTCGTGCTACACAGTGGTATCCATAAAGTTGGCAACATTGACAACTATCTGGAGTAGTTATCGGGTATTGGCGAAATCCACCAGTAAGTTCTGCAGTTCTTTATAGGTGTCTTAGTTAACTAGGATCTTCTGGAAGGTGCTGACTGACTTAGTGAGTGAGAGAAATACCTTGAGCAGGATGGTGCTGAGACCCAACTACAGCTAGTCTTACTGCATGGATTACTTGCGATTAATAAATGATCTATTACTCAACTTACTATTGGTTTAACCTCTGTAAACTACTCACAACTATTAATGCGTAATGTGGGGTTCGATTAATTCGTCTAACACTCAAAGCACTGAAGATGGTGGAAAAAGAAGAAAACTTTATGCCTCAATGCAATTTTATCAGATTTGGAAATAAGAAGTCTAGTGCTTCCTTCCATAGGGACCCATCGTAATTAAAAGGTGGAAGGAAGGATGGAGAAGATAATAATTAATTATGATAAGAAATTTCGCCAGAAAAGTGTCATCCCTAAAATACTGCTTCTCACAGGGCCAGCACCATCACAACTAATCCAAGCTAAAGGATCTCGGCAAACCGGAGGGCAAGGTATTTTTCGAAAGTGTTTCCGCCACTGTGAAGGGCTACCTCCAGAGCAACTACATCGTCGAGCACAATCCTAACCTAACGGTAGAGGAGAAAAAGAAAATGAAGCGTTTCCTCATCTACAGGTACAACCCTGAGGACGTTAACGACAAACCCAAATACATTAGCTACTACATCGATCTCAAAAAGATACCACCAATGTATTTGGATGCTCTTCTATATGTTAAGGACTATCTTGACCCTACCCTTAGTCTCAGGAGATCCTGCCGATAGGGCATTTGTGGCTCATGTGCCATGAACTGTGATGGACTTCACTCCCTTGCCTGTATCAGAGCTATTGATACAGATCTTACGAAGCCCTCACTCATAACACCACTTGGACATATGTTCGTGTTGAAGGATTTGGTAGTCGACATGACTAATTTCTATGCTCAATACAAGACTATTGAGCCATACCTCAAACGAAAGAACATAAAATCACCAGGAGTAAAACCACTTTTTAATTTAGACCACCGAATATCTGCAAAGTCCCGAAGACAGAAAGAAATTGGATGGACTTTATGAGTGTGTACTATGTGCCTGTTGCTCAACCTCCTGTCCCAGCTACTGGTGGCACCCAGAAGGGTATTTGGGGCCAGCTATCCTTATGCAGGCTTACAGGTGGATTGTGGACTCCAGAGACGAATACCAAACGTAAAGGTTGGAGAAACTGAACGACCACGTCAAGCTGTTTGAATGCCAAAATATTGGTATGTGCACTGTGACTTGTCCAAAAGGTTTGAACCCTCAGTAGGCTATCCAAGATCTGATGAAGAGGGTGGCTTAGATGTACTAGCGAAAGCATGAGGCTGTGCTCTGATTCCTCTTTATCTTAATTTGATAATTGATACAGCAAATATTCAGTGGGAGTTAGGGGGTCTAATGTTATAAGTTCGATAGGCAATTCGATCAGAAATTAGTTTTATATCGTAAATTAGAATTAGAGTGTGGGTTATTCTCATACAAACTCAGGAACGATGGTCTTGTTCTTCACTTTCAAAACTATGAAGCTTCCGCTGCTCGGCCGGTTCATATTATCGATCCATCCCTTCAATAGCTCCGATATCTGTACAGGCGAAGCCCACTGGCTATGATCTGCGTTGGGCATTGCCTATCGATTGCTAGGAGTGTCGATGGTCTCCGGCAGAATGGTAATGACTGAAGACTCAGTTGGTAGGTGTTCTGACTAAGCAAGGTTGAGAGCCAGAGAGTGAACTCCAGTTTTAGCCAGAGCATAGCCAATCATTTCAGGTTGAGGCTGTTTAAATACTGAGGCTGCACCTGTAAACACTAAAAGACCCTTCGTGTTGAGGCTTTGAGTTGCAATATGTGCTGCCATAATACATGGCAACAAACACATATCTCTCATGATTTCATAGTCTTAAACAAGGGTAGCAGATTTGATATTGCCGCCTCTCCATCCTCCTGCTGTCACAATTATGGAGTCGTACTTGTTGTCTTTAATGTGGTCTTTTATATGGGATAGTGTGCTCTTGGGGACATCTCCCTTTTTGAGGAGGATATTACTGTTGACACCACCAACCTCATTGTAATCTATATTAGTTAGATTGTAGCCACCAACACTCGAAAGAGTTTTAAGGAGTGTCGAGCCTAGGGCTCCTGCACCTCCGAAACAAAGTACTTTCTTCATTTTAATTATGGTTGTGGATTAACTATTGGTATGATTAATTTTAGCTTTGCTGGATTGTAGATGATAAACTTAGATCTCTCAATTTATCGTTGATCTTAATTTACGAGGTCGCTGAGCTGCTTGATGTAATTGTTGGGTATAGTATCCCTGCAGAACCCTTGTAAGATCGGCGTTGCCTATATCTCAGTTTGTATTTACATGATATGATGTATATGATGATTATATGAACGAGATGAGAGAAATAAATAGAAATAGGGTATAGAATGGAAGAAGGGTCTATATTCCGGTCTAAATGCCCACCGAAAGGCTGGAATCAATAACAAATGCACGTTTAACTAATAGACATCTAGCACCAGCTGAAATGCAACAAAAACTAGGTGCCCATCATCAAATAGGTACCCCCCATCCTAACACTAGAACATCACAAGAGCATTCAAAGTATTCTACGAGATAGAAGACGTCTTCCAACTGACTACCAATAGACTCTTCTTTCTCTTCAAAAAGTTGTTCGAGTGCTTGGCTATAGCCCTCACCCATCTTTTCGAATTAATTGATCAGTTCAGTGGAGGTAATAAGTAGCTGCTATCAGCTAGTAACTACTCTCAGTATCTATCCTGCCAAGAGAGGCATAGCATGAAAAAGAGAACGTCGAAGGCACCGTTTATGGGTGGCTGCAGTCTCGATAGATATGCGAGAGGAATGGAAACTAAGTAATCGGATATCAGGTTTATAAACTAGCCCTCCAATAACATAGTGATTGGGTAGGATACTGATAGCGATAACGAGATAAAAATTAATTTAGAAGAATAGTCTCGTAACCTCTTGTCAATCAAAACCGAGTCAATAACAACTACTAACCTCATTAACATTATTAACGCTCACATAAACAAACTCAGACTACAGTGCAACATCAATGAGCAAAGTACCCTAGAATCCAACCTTACAATGATCCTCAAGTTTATGAGCGACAGTGAGAAATAAACCACCTAGTTTCTTGGCCAGCAAGCCTTCGAAGTGTCGGCATACTGCACAGTTGACAGCTCTCTGGCTCAATTTATAGAGAATTGCAAAGAATAGAGGAAGCTGTGGAGAGCTGAAGCTATTAAGAGGGTTAAGGATTTGATAGATAGACTCCAAATTAAAAGGGGAAGGTTGCCAAAACTCCAGCAAGCACCAACCGAAACTACTTTCCTATCCAAGCACAGGCATAAAGCTTCAAAGGACTTTAAGTAGGAATCCTCCTCCCTGTAAACTAAGAGGGATAAAAAGTAGATGGCTGACAAGGCTATCCAAGCAACCCAGAAGGATTTTATGCAGATGGAGTAGTTCCTCAGATAGCAGACAATGAAGCTATAGCAGTAGTCCATTCTTAACATTAAACTGAGCCAGGAGATATACAATGTGAAGGCAGCCCTTGAGTCTCATCGGTACTAGTCGGAACTAAAAAACTAAAAGATAAAGGACTTACACTTAGAGATTGAAGACCTAATTAAACACTGTGAACCACTCTAATCTTACACTAAAGCACTTGAAGCAAGCTACAACGAGCTGCAGGCGAAAGTTCAAAACATTCAATAATCCAACATAGAGAAACTGGTACATGATCGTTCCCATGATTATTCGGTGGAGATGAGGATGAGCATGGTGAACACCATCAAATCAGTAATGAAGACTATTTCTGATAAATAGAACCTGCCTGAGTTACCCCCACCCAAAAAGCGCCATTTCAAATTCTCTATCAGCCACATCAAAGCCTTATAGACGTAGAATCTATAGGAGTCTTTCGTGCAGGAAGTGGAGTAGACAAAGAACAAAAGGATGAAGTCTCTACGATTCAATAATGATAAGGTGGAGGAGTACTAGAATGATGACTCTTCCAGAGAAGCAGAGCAGGAAATCAAAACCGCAGCTTCGAAGGCAGTAATGGTTTCTACGCCAGACCACTAAACCATTAAAACTCAGAAAACACTGCAAAGTATGAAATCAGCGACAAAATCCCAGAAACGGATGGCTATTCCTGTCCGTACGACCCAAAAAATCATAAGGAGAGAGCCAGTGTCTAATGTGCCTACTGGAGTGGACAAACATAAGAACCTCTCGCTGGTACCTTGTATAGGCCAAAACAAACGAAACCAGGCTCAACGGCATTCTTCTAAAATACAGAAGAGGATTAACAAAACTACGAGCAAGTAGATCTTCTATGGGGATACTTAAAAGAGCCCCAAACATAGTAATGCCAGTGAGTTGGCCATGAATACCAACCTAATCAGCAAATTTCATACTCAACCTTCCGAGTTATGTACACTTCATACTGAAGAGGTAGAAAACTTCCATTCATTAGTGCTTAAGTCTCAGTCAACGCAAACCTTGGTAAGTTAAAATATTCAGAAGATTTAGTTCGGGGTTCAGTTCCCCTAAAGATATTCCAATTCCACCCTCACTTCGTTTGATTTTCCTTCTGCTACATTAGTAACCATTACAACTAACGTTGAAACTCGCCGGCCTCACCTTTAAACGTAACCTTGCCAGAGAAGTCCCTTAGAAGATATACATGGTCATTCAGAGTCCAAACGAAGAAACATAAAATATAACTACAAAAGCAACATTAATCTGTCGCAGCATAAGCTAATCAACCATAAATCAGACAACCATAAACCCTATAAGCATGAACTAGACAATCATAAAGTAGGAAAGATATTCGTTAGGAAGAGTTTTGGAGATACCTTCGATACAACTATAGACCTCTCTAAATCGAATAGTGTAGCTGCTATTTCCAACCCAACCCGCAACGTAAAACTGGACAGACTGTAAACTATTAGGGCCACTCTTAACCACGACAGTAACTAACATTCTATATTGGAACTGCTTAAAGAAATAATACCGAACGACAGATCCTTCGTAGATATTATTAGTCCTTAAATCGAGTAGGAGGCTAAAGCAATATTTTCCTAACTCTCCTCCATCGAATATTCCAAAATCATTACGATGAACTAACTACGAAAACAACTGAAGTTGGCTATTAAAGCCCACATACAGAAATGTGACTCCAAGGTATGCCCTCATCTATTTCGTTTTTTATAAAAGCTGAAGAGCTTAGTTGAGAAATTAGACTCAAAGCGATCATTACGACTACCCACCCACAGAATCGAAACCATCCAGTCAACCAAAACAATTGGCAAAAGTTTACCAAAGTGAAGTGTATATTAATATAGTGCTTCAATTAAGTTATCTGATACTAATGTTAATGCATCTTCATCTCAATAGTTCATAGTTCTGTTATCGTATCTTCTCGATATCGAACATTGTTAGCTTCTACGATATTGTACTCTCGCCTATTGGTGTCTCTAATGCAAACTTAGTGCCACAGATTGCCAGTCTTACTGATTATTCGATAGGGTGATGGCGACAAAGCGAGGAGATTAGGGTACCTGTCATTGTATCCCCTGCTCCATTTGTCTTTATTACTTTGCATTTGAGCACTGGGAATTTTTTGAAGGTAGTTCCCGAGTAGAGCTAGGCTCCATCCTCTCCAAGAGTCACGACGAGGTGTTTGAATGGTTAGATTTCATTCGAATAGTTGTTCTTTAGGCCTATTAACTTAATTAGCTAATTCATGTAGTATCTATGATTGGACTAGGGTTATTTGGACTGGGTAAGTTACTTGAGTTTCTTCATATAAAAGCCAAGTTATATTTGATTAAACTTGAGCAGAGATATCTGGTCGATGCAACCACTCTCAAGTACTCTAGTCGCCTTAGTGCTGATCCCTTAGTAGAGAATCCGGGCTTTTTGTTAGTTTAGGAAAGGAATCAACCTTTTAAGCTCCTCGGTAGGTACATTAGAGTCAATTTAAACGAAAGTTCCAGGGCTTATTCTATTATTTTTGAAGTAGGCCTAATAGATATTGTTGAAGGTAAGTTCATTATTGATATCCATATCTGCTACACCCAGTGACATATCTCCGTTCTTCTTCATCAAGTGCATGTAAACTCCAGTCACGTTCTTATCAGAGCTTATTTGGCGGATTTATACTCCAGTTTTACTTAAGTGACTGACAATCTGTTTGCCAGCTTAGTCATTGCCTAAAGGAGTTATGAATATGGGCATTACACCCAACCGACCTGCAACTTCCGATATGTTACGACCTACCCCACCATAACTGGTTCTGACCTTCCCCTGGTTACTTCTACCAACCTAAAAATCTACACCAGGCATAGGATTGATATAGGTATCGATTGCCGATCCTCCTATTATTATCGGTCTTCGAATTTACTTCTTTTGTACAGCAATGTTAATGGCCTTCCCACTAAGCTATTATTGTGTATTCTTCAATTTGGAAAGCTCCAGTGCGATAGATGCTCCAACCTCAGCATTATTTTGGACGAGTGCTAGGTTAGATTTGAGGCTCCTACCTCCTGTTTTCTACGATACTCTTTTTAGCAGGAAGGGGGTAACCTCAAACCCTTTAATATTTTTCTGCTTCAGTTCTTCAATGCTTTACTGAATCGCCTTCTCTATCTACTTTCCTTCTGCTGGATGTGGATTAGGCACACAAACCAGCATCCCATTCTTAACCTTAAGCTCTTTATTAATAGCGATCATTTAAGCTATTTGAGCATAAGAATCCAATCTAAATGGACTCTGAATTCCAGAAGAAACTGAATAGAATGCTGGAAACTCCGAACTCTTGTAGGTTACTACGGGTACTCCTTAAGTCTCCAGATATTCTAGCGTTTTGGCTATATCTAGAATCGATTTTACACCAGCAGAAACAACAGTTACTGGAGTACGGCCCAGTTCAGTCAAATCTGCACTAATATCCCAACTTTCCTCTACACCCCGATGAACCCCACCTATTCCTCCAGTAACAAACAAGTCTATCCCAGCTAAGTCAGCACACACCATCGTCCCTGATACTGTTGTCGCTCCCATCTCGCCCTTGCTCAGACAGTACCCTAAATCTCTTCTACTGACCTTTCTAACCTTTCCCTTTGATCCATCCTATGCAAACCTTTGAAGTTGTTTATCAGTCAACCCAATATGAATCTTCGAATCGATAATAGCAATAGTAGCAGGGGTTACTTGTTTGTTAGAGATTATCTGCTACAGTTTTTTAGCGCATTAGAGGTTTTAAGGGAAGGGCATCCCATGGCTAATAATAGTCGACTCTAAAGCCACTACCGGTTTCCGACTATACAAAGCCTACTCCACCTGAGGAGATAGAACTATGTGAGACTCTAGAAGCTTCTTCGTACCAAATGTATTGGCGACTTTGAACAGTTTTTGCAGTATCATTCTTTAACAGGGATCTTTATCTTGAAAAGTAAAATATACTTTAAATATGCCTGCCATCCCATAATATTGAAAGCTTCGCCATAAAGTAACTTAAGGTTATTACATGGGATAAGGGGTCAATATGCAAAAATACAACCTACTATTTTATTCACTCCTTGGGAGGACCTTTGTAGCTCGGTACGTAAATGATTTCTGTACGATGTTCAGGGTTCCATGCTCTATTTCCAGTGAATCTGTTGGTGTTATGGTCTTTGTGAGGGTTCATATAGTGGGGGAAGTATGGCTGTTCCTCAACCTTACCCTTTGGCAGCGAAAACATTGATCTTTTGCCTATCTCTGCTAGCCTCGTCCTGATGTCTTTCTCTTCAGAACGTAGCCTCGATTACCTGGAAGCAAGCTCAACCTTTTTCCAATCGATGATCTGCGAATTATTGATTTGTGGTCGCTACCGTATCAAACTGGAGCTATTGTACATTTGCTTGGAAGCCTCCAGGTAATTATCTGGTATCCCTGCATTTTGGTTCTGAGTGAGGTAGTATGCCTAAGAATTGTAAGGAATCTGCCCCTTGCTCATAAGGGTGCTATAGTTATGTGGCTGTATCTGTTGGTTCTTCTCCCTGTATATCTTCTTTTCGTAATGACGAATCCGTGGGTGACTGCCAGGAATATCGTCAGTGTATAATGATCTCATGGGTAATTATATTGCATGTAAATCATCCGACAGGGTAAAAGTGCAATAATAAAAATTAATTATAAGTAGTCATGAATAGACAATAGCCAGCATTAAATCTGCTCGATTTAGTGGAGAATCTTAAGCATGACGAGCTGATCATTAAAAACCTGGCGAGAACAACCAACTCGAAGGCTGCAAATGCTGGAGTTTCGTTAGATAACCCTGAGCAGCAACTTTTTACCAGTCCCACCTTTTATCAGCAGTTCATCTCTGAAATCCAATACCTATCTGTCAGCTAAACAGAGCCTAATACCTTTAAACCAGACATCCCCTCCCCAGAACAATCTCAGACGGCTAGTTCGCCTTCTCCTCGCAGTAACTCAATCTTGTCAAGCAATCGAAACGCTAAGGAAAAAACCCAGCTGGCAGTAATAGAAGAATAGAACACCTTTCAGGAGTCAATAAAACTAGATAAGAGTAGTGTGGGGTTGGATGGCCCTCCATTTGAGGACGATTCGCTATAATTAAAGAGAAGTCAATGCAACACATCACAAAATGAGCGTATATTGTAGTTACTACATACAAGTTAGCATGGTGAGTTCAGGACGGAAACAAGCTAGGCAACGAAAAAGGTGGCTGAGGGTGAAGACCACTGTAATCCAATCTACAAGAAAAAAATAAAACTCAAGAAGAAGCCTCAATAAAATCTCAAAATACACTCATTTGCCCTTTAAAAACTTAATGAACCGGCCACCCCCAACAAAAATCTCAGTCTACTACAAACCAACAGTTACGATCAGCAGAGTCCCAGTGGATTCAATCCCAGTACTCCGAAGCTAAGTATCACTGTTAGATTGTCCAAATAAAAAAAACTATTCACTCAACCTTGTGCTACTCCAAGAGGCAGATAATAAAGGGTATGTTCTGGGTCGGCAGGTAAGCGAGGCATCAAGGTGTTTAGTAGTAGCTCCAAAAGCGTATAAAAGCACAGACGGAATAAATCTCAGCTGTCGTCTCACACCAGAGTTATATCTATAAATTCAAGAACCAAAGATGTTAGGAAGAAGGCGATGGGATCGGCATCTCCTGTTAAACTAGGCTACTCGTACATCAGGACCCAGGAAAAGGCAAGCTACCGGCAATAAACTAGCAGCTAATTGGCTACCAGCTGAGAAGTGATGTTCGTAGATGCAAGTGTTCGTATTGGAAAATCATGTTCCAGATTGAATGGCCTTCAGAATTTTTTACTCGAAGTGACTATCCCTTCTTTTATTGAAATATAAATCGATGTCCTTGGCCAGGGTAAACCTACCTCTGTTCTCCCTCGAACATTCCTATGGTTGGGCTTATCGCTCGGGTCGCGCTTTAGGAACCAGTGGTTCATCTTGTTTGAGCTCATCATACAGACGTTCGTAGCTGCATCGCTCGAAGAAGTTTTAGTAATCAAGTGGGTTTGTTTTCCCTGGCTTATGGTGTACTCGCCCTTGGTGAGGTTGCTGCATCTTAAATATTGCAAACAAAATATAATTGCAACCCCTATGTTTTATTGACATTAATCAATATTCAGGTATGTAGCTCTGA
This sequence comes from Hydropsyche betteni, assembly GCA_028571205.2. Classification (NCBI taxonomy): domain Eukaryota; kingdom Metazoa; phylum Arthropoda; class Insecta; order Trichoptera; family Hydropsychidae; genus Hydropsyche; species Hydropsyche betteni. The sequence goes on along the minus strand of JAOXNN020085401.1, from coordinate 6,932 downwards.
TCATTTCGGCCCTGCCACAAACCCATACTTTTCTGAGCGCTTGTCAGTCCCTCTCGGGTATATCGTTATCGCTCTGGTTTTTTGTGATAGGTCTATAAATTCACTATGCCTGAATTCTTTTGTCTGCGGTTTATTACAAATATTCGGTTGCTCTCCTACACTGATGATCGACGGACGTCGTCGGTTTGCTGACCACCCTGATCGATTAAGCTCTATACATCACGCTTCCCTCCAAAAGTACGTTACTGCTTTAGAATTTTGAAATTCTAGTGCTTGAAAAGTGGGTATAGGACAGACTCTATCTTTTTCGAAACTTGCTACTCCTTATCTATGATTTCGATGTAATGTTCGGGTAACTTTTTCTTCCTGTTCAAATTCGCATTCTCGGTGTTCCTGGCATACCGAACCTATTCGTCCTATCTGTTGTGTCTAGGTTTGGAAGTAGCCAGGGACTTATCCTCAGACTCAGCAAAGCTAAACTATTTGAAGCTGGATTTAATGTTTGGTTTATTGGTGAATATGGCGTTCCTCGTTCTGAACATAAACCGAGGTTAGTTTTATTAGGCGTAGTTGTAGTTGGCCTCGATATACTCTGTCTTCTTCTTCTGGGGTATTGATTTGTGCATTTTAAACGATACCTATTTCTTGATCTCCGTCACCGGATGCTCTATCCTCTTACATTTATCGTATGCCTAACTAGATGTTACTGCTCCTGCCCGCTGTTCACTCACAATCGAGGTAAACCTCTGAAAATGGGGTAGTTTCTTCAAGTTGGTTGACCTTTCGTTGAGTGAGATGCTCGGCTTGGACTATTTCGTACGGACGAATCTATCTGGTCTAAACATCCTTATCACTTGGCTACTGAGGACTTTTTTGTAAGAAGTCTAATCCATCAAATCAGAGTAGGGATCAGACTAAGAACCCGAGTCATTTTAGTTATTAAGGTCATACTCATTCAGCTATTTGGCTCTAGTTATCAGTTATCTCTAAATTGCTGCTCGAGAGATTGGCCCGCTACTCCCCGAATCAAATACCACTATCGACTACAGTATGCATCGGGATAGTTCATACATATCCTTTGGGTTGAATGGTCTACTTTGTTTGGAATTATCAGCAGATGTAGACTTCTGCTGGGCTCCATAGAAAGAACACTCAACAGTCAGTACATTCACCTTCTTAATGGTATTGAATATGTATGCTCTGGCCGTATTCTATTTTGTTTTATCCAGGCCGTATGTGCAGTCTGGAAATTTAAACAAAGGAGTGAGTTTAGATAGAATAAGGGGGAAGATCTTGGCGAGGTTAGTTCCATCCTTACAGGTGTAACAGAATGTATTGTATTTCTTGCTATGACCGTGGAGATCGAAGTACATCTCATACTGTTGCTTCTGATTGAAGTAGAGTATGTGGTTCTTAAGAGACCAAATCTGAGGGTGTAGTATTCTATGTGGGGTCCTCCACTGTCGGTTCAGATCGAATCCACTCACATCGCATCGGAAATTACCATAGATTACCCCATCCACATTAAACATGGGACATATCTCAAATGCGAAGTGATCCCGCAAGTATTTCGCTTAGGGACTCTAACTTAGCAGATGCTTGATCAAGCCTTCAGCCAGATACGATGACCATGTCTCACCTGGATGCTGCCGAGCTATTACTCCAACAAGTTTCTTCTCAACCTGCGAATTTGCTGAGGTTATTGTAATAAATGGCACGCAGTTGTTAGAAATAGTGTGGGTTACTATTGATTTAGTTAGTATAACATTCTAAGGCTGCTTTAGAGAAGTAAGAAAATGCACTAATTTTGAGTAGGAGTATGGTGGACTCATCGATATCAGCACAACATCATCTTCGTGTGCAAATGTAATATCAAAGGAGAGTTGATAAAGGGGCGAGAAATCATCAACACTCTGCATAAACCATTGTGTACATAACAAGTTCCAGCTGATTAGTAGACAACCCTTTATGCACACCACTGCCAACCATTTCCAGTTTTTTTGTGTTCCTTTAGGGAGAATACTGAAGGGGTCATTCCCTCAGCGAACAACGATTGCTTCTTTTTCTAACTTGAATTACAACGACAGTTACAAAGTTGACAATCCTAAACACATAGGTGGAGTGTGCCTTCATATTTTCCACTGCGAAGTAAAACCACTGGTTGTAGCCATTGGAGTTGGTATCATTTTGCATGATGCAGTGATATTCGAAGGGGGAATGGATGCACTGGTACGCCTGCATAAGATTCCCGCATTAGAAGCGAGAGTCAAATGCAAGTGTCCCCAACTTTTAGTCGGTCTTTGCTGGTTTGTAAGGTTTGAGAGCAGAGTAGTTTTCTTATTTATATTCGATAAGATGGTCCATTGGCACTAGCACCTCTACTTTATACCTCAATGTACATGAAAAGTTGGTTGTTTACACACTGGATTTTTCCTTTAACCTACTGTAAACTAGTTGGTAGGTGCTCGACATACTATATTTCTGTTGAATTGGCTGCATCTTTTATTTAGGTCGTCGCTGTCTCTTCTACCTTCTGTAGTTCTATTGATGTTTGTTGGGAGCGAAGGTAGCAACATAGCTGTACACTTACTATGGCTATTTCCTTGGTTAATTGGTTGGTACTTGAGTGTAAGGCCGATGCCCGATATGAAACGAGGCTCCCATGATGTAGGCCTGTGATGGTCAGCGCTGGGTTCAGGTTGTTGTGGTTGAACGACTATCGTGTTGGAGATGAAACCTTCTTAATGTTAGTCAGCTGATTCTTCTTGAAGTGGTTATGTGGGTTGCATACAATTATAACAGCTGCATACATACTTACCTCAAATGTCATAAGAAGCATATCTTTGTGATCGCAATGGCAACAAACGCTACCTTCGCAAGCGACTTATTGGGACGGGGGGCTTCGCTAGATGCTTCGAGGTGATCAGCCTAGAAGATAAATAAGAATATGCTGCAAAAGTTATTCCCAAAAAGAACATTAGCTAACGGAGGCAACGATATAAGCTTATCTTGGAAATAAAATTGCATAGGTCGCTGACCCACCAAGGCATAGTTTAATTTAAGGACGTATTTGAAGACTCCTAAAACGTCTACATAGTGCTTTCCTATTGTAAGATGGGAGCTTTGAAGAAACTGGTAAAGAGGAGGGTTCGGCTGACTGAGCTAGAAGTCAAGGTTTATACTCTGCAGCTGGTAAAAGCCATACAGTATATTCACTCACAGAAAATCATCCATAGGGATTTAAAATTGGGAAACATTTTGCTGAATGATCAGATGCAGCTTAAAATATGTGATTTCGGACTCTCTACTCGGGTGAGAGAGCTCAACTAGAAGCGAAATACTGTGTGTGGGACCCCAAATTACATTGCGCCTTAGATACTGGATGAGCTTGGTCATAGCTATTAAGTGGACGTATGGTCTTTGGGTGTGATTATCTACACGCTTCTGGTGGGAAAACCACCTTATGAAGACGCTACAGTTGAGAGCACCTACGATAATATCAGAAGCAACAGATATTCCTTCCCCGATATCGGGTTGTCTACTCACGCAAAGGATCTCGTGGAAAGGATTCTAGTAATCTAGCCAGAGAGGCGACTGACACTTTAGGAGATACTTCAGCACGAATTCCTGCAACCACTTGAATAGATACCTCATATCCTGCCGAGGCATATAATAGCTATACCCCCTCAAAACTCTAGCACCAGAGAAGTTAAACAATTCATTTTGAACAGCCAAAACTTATCGGAAGAACTACATGACTAAGTCCCCAACCAATCCCTAGTCGTTGATAAATCGATCATAATAAAACATAGTCAGCATGAAGAGTCAAGTTCGATTCAGGAAATCGAAATTAGCGGTAGTAAGCGTAGGAAGCAAATGACTGACTGTGGCTACATGGTATACATAAAGGAAGCTGTAGCATCTGACGGGGATGTAGGCTTCCTATTATCGAATGGAATAATGGGAATATACTTTGGTAAAGATCGCAGCTCAATTATCCTCTAATACGACTAAAAATATTTCGTGTACATAGAGAAAGCAGACACCCAGAAGTACACCACCTGCAAGTACAATTCAGGTATACTGGACTAAAATGTCAAAGTCAAATTCCAAAAGTTTAGCCATTTTCTCGCCTTCTTCAAAATGAAATACTTCAATGATCAGTTCGAATAAATGCGGAAAAGGTATCGGTAGAGAGAGCTCTAGCTAATCTTCATTAAGAAAATGCTCATCAACAAAGACTAGATTGTTGTTCGTCTTTCCAACGGTATAATGCAGATTCAGTATTCCGACCTATCTCACGTACTCTGCCAGCTAAACTCTCCAATCCACCTCTTCCACGTAACAAAGCAGGGAGTAGAGTCAGTATTCGCTTTGTAGAAGATGGGTAGCATCACTTACAAACATTTGGCGGCTAAATTGAAAAGGTTTAACAGCTACTACACCAAGTTCAGGAAGACCTCGAAACATGTAGCAGAGTTCAGGCTCTCTATTGATTGAAAATTGATGCTAATATTAAGCGTATTGGCTTATTATTAACTAATATTCCCTCCTCACAGATTTTTTGAATGAAACGAAAGGATAAGCAACCCAGCCTCAACAAAAAGAAGTCCTCTACTAAACGAGATCAAAAATTAGAGGAATCAGCCGATATGCTCACCCACGAGTAAATCAGAATAATGCCTGCCAATTATCGGAAAGGACCCACACTGATGTAGATTGAAGAGTAGGGTCGTAAAGACGAAGAGGACAGTGACCGTGAGTACGATATGGGGGACTTGCGGAAGAATGGCTCTAATGTAGATTTGATGGCCGATGTGGTGGTTCAGCTGCTCACTAAAAATGTAAGTGTAAGTTGTCGCAGAAAATCAACGCGAAGAATGCCTTCGACATACCAATAATTAGCGTAGAGGATGTCCGATAATACACTACACGTAAAATGCATAGAGACTCAGGTATGGATACAGGAGACATTGGTTGGAAGAAACTTTCCTCGATTCTGGATGCTGATTCTAAGGTGTTTGGGTATAGGGTGGATCACGTACATAACTAAACCTGCAAGGTACTCAATGGACTTAGTCGTACTGATCAATAGGCGCCAAAGGTCCAGGAAGTCAAAAAGCGCGAGTTTGAGTTTGATACTTCTAAAATACCATCGACTTTAGACTTCAATGGTGGAAAGGCAACTCTAGACAAAAGGTAGGCAATAACTATCAAGAATATAGAGATGGAATTCGATGTGAATCCTTTCTTCGAGAAGACTAAACGAACTTTTGATTAGGGAGGAATTAGAGGGCTTCTGGTCAATAGCCTACAGGTACCCAATTATTGTATTCAGATTGATAAGAATCTTAAGTGGATGGTCGATGTAAGTAGTAAACCTAATGAGGCTCTTAAATCAGGTAGATAATATGGCACTGATTTTGACTTTGGTAGGCTGCTTCATTAGGTGCGTGCACCAAAAATATTCAACAAGACCAGGCTCATGAAATAGGAGCTTGGTGAATTCTCTAAAAGAGTGATAGGGAAATCTCTTTCAGATTTAGAACCAATCAACAAAAAGATGATAGCTTAGATCCTGCCTAACTTCTAGTCCACAGAGCCCTCCCCTTAAAACCCATAAACAGTACTCAACGTCACCAAGGTGCCTGAGACATACGACGAATAGTAGATGGTTCACCCTGCACCATATGAGTAAATGCAAATAGAGGAGATCAAAAGCAAGGAAAAGCAAGTTGGAACTGGGGCTGTTCTATTCGATTTTGAGAAGGACGCCTAGTAATGGATGGACTAAAAGGACAAAGCCATTACTAAAATGAACATAACTATTCATTCCTAGCTTCCTAGAAGTGCAAGCCTGGCTTTTTAAAACCATATTCTGTTCGATCATAGGGTCAGAAACACGAAAAGATTCTAAACTCTGCAGCCAATTACGCCAAACTCCACACTTACCCATGGCCCAGTCTAAGACTTCAACAGACTGCCCGTTAATCTATACAATAAGACAAATTTGTAATTGCCTGTATTTATGTAGTGCTAAATTATGGACGAAAGACATGTCCTCAATAGACACTGAAACAGTCGATGAGTACCCTGCCGATTAGCCTGTGAACGGTTAAAACAACGAATAGCTGTATCAACACGACAAAAACCATATGGTGACTTCCATACGGGAGATAAAGTAGGACTTGAAGAGCATTATGAGCAACTTCAAGCAGGAGTCCAGCTTCTTGCAAACCTTCCAGTAGCTGAGAGGTAAAGACAAAGAGGACATTAGCGTACAGGCCTGTTTCGTGACGATGCTGCACCTGGCCAACGAGAATAACCTTGTACTAAAGCCTATGAGCAACTAAAACTTTATCATATGCAAATGATAGATCTATAGAGTGAATGTATTGAACTCTTTGTAATGCCTGTCTCAGATCTGCTCTAGAAGATGGAAGGAAAACAATACCTACTTCGAACGAATGAAGCTGTATGTGTTGTCAAACACCATTCGATAAGTTCCACTTTTTAGTAGCAGCCAACCCTTGTGAGAGGTTTTGGAGGCAGGGTATTTGGCCATCTTTACTAGAGTTTTGCAGTGCTTTTACCCTTAATAGTCCTCTATCTCGTATCTTCCCATCCGTTAAGTCTTGTACAACCCGAAACCAATATCGTTACTCAGCACATCAAATTACCATACAAGCATACTGTACTGTTTCTCTACTATTACATTATAGTGCCAGACGTCCCCACTTTCGATAGTCTTGCGTAGTTTGAAGAAAGGTAAAGATAGGTCGACTGTACTTAGTTCTGGACTACAATCGTTTGTGTATGCGTAGGCTTTGGAAGAATAATAAGGAGAATCTCTGACGAACTTGAGGTGCTCACTATTGTTGATGAGAGTGGCGAGTTCCAGATCAGTCTTCTAAGCTACAATTTTGTAGCAG
>JAOXNN020085203.1:0-32344 GCA_028571205.2 Hydropsyche betteni | reverse complement strand
CAACCACGCACCGCCTGGTGCGAGGAGGGCTGTCTCATGACGGTCTGACCGTTTATCTAATCTAATCTAATCTATTACACTGTTGTGAAAATGGCATTTAGAAAAACTATATTTGTATCTTTGAGAGAGCACCGGGATCCAAGTATTTAAAACCGATGCAAAGGTTGGAGGAATCGGATGGGCAGCAAAAATCTATCGTAGCTGAACGATCCCAACCAAATCTATCACCGGCAGACTCCGTGTGCTGGTGTTATCTTGATACATATAAATAATGGTCACGTTTTTCGTATTCTCCGTGGTTGGCTCAGCTTATCAAATTGATAGTAGATAGAGATACTCAGCGCCAAGTCAAGCGGACAGCACGTCACCAATACAGCTGACATGTTCCCATTTGAATGAAACATTAACAATGGCTAGGGTACTAGGGTATTGTGCTCACTTGTACATTCGTACTCAGCAAGTCTGGCATTGGTAGTAGTACCTCTATCCCTTAGCAGAGCACAGCTTGTGCTATTTTGAGGCACTGTGCCAATACTCCAGTCCATCCACAGAAGGACACTTGTAGCTCTGACTAACGAAGGAGAGCTCGATTCCGTAGGAGCTGCTGCACTTTGGCAGTTGAAGGCGCCTTCTTTGCCACAAAGTTGGCAGCTAAACAGACTCTGGTTATTATCTGTACATACTCTATTTATGATCCAGAAAGCATTTAAGGACAAATTGAAGGTTGACAAATAATTAGTAATTTGTACAACCAAAAATCTTTGCGATGCACTAAAAAAATCGAGGGCCGCAAACCTGACATTGATGATACACCCGCTGTGTTGAGCACCAGTCTTCCTACAAATCATCTTCTGGATGAAGATATGAGCATAAGGCCGATTAAGTTATTTAGTACTAATTTGTAATATATGTTGCTCATCGTCTGGACTACCTACGCTCCAAGAAGCATCCACGTGAGCACACATTAAGATAGTCTACTACATCCAAAACTTGGGTGGTAGATTGACTTTGGGGAGGGGTTAGCGAACTGCTTGAGTTAAGTTATCGGTTGGGTCATAATAGTAACATGAAAAATGGCTGTAGCAATAAATACTGTGCCATTCAGCTAACAAACATTTTCAATTATATCCGTTTATTTTGAAGAGTTCGATTATTTTAATAACTAACGAACTATTAATTATTAGTAGTATTTAAGCTTATGGATTTCATCATTTACTGCCCATGTTAAAAAGTTGTTGACACTAGAGATAAACTACCTTTCCGCATTCTGCGAAGATGGTTTTAAGATGCCTTTATTGATTTTAATATTTAGCTATGCTGCCTTCTTTAGAAGCATGTGTATTCAAATTGATTATTATTTAGTGCATTGATGATAATTATATAGTATGTTGGCGGCATCATACAAAATAGTGCTTTCTGATCAAATCATGTATTATCTTGAGCTGCAGATGCTGGCATTTATGAGCCGTTAAATTTATGTCACTAAATTGGCGAGCCTCAGGAAAACACTTTTGGAATACACCCATAAACACCTCCAAATTGAATACAATCTCACCTAGTGTTGAACATACCAATAACCTAAATGGTAGTTCTTGCGTCGCACACTTTGCATTCTGTTTGCAGCTTTATACAAAGCTCGAGTAAAGGGTATTACGTAAAGTTATCCTTCTTTTATTCAAGTCCATGCTACAGTATCGTTATATTACGCTCGGAAACATAAAATCTTCAACACTTACCGATCCATAATGTTACTAGTGGCGGAAGTATATAAGAGTCTCAATAGATCCGATGAGCGACTGGAGAAGATCAATCTGTTATGTGTTGTATTCAATTATTAACTGGCGGGTCTTCAACAGAAAAACCTATTCGTCCCCAATAGTCGATCTCACTGGTTTCTGCTTGACAAGTTTTGCGTTTTAGCTAGATAACCTTTTTACTTTATTCGGAGGTTCCGCCTCTTTAATGAGATTCTCGTAGTTCTTATGAACAACTTCAGTATAACTTTGAGCCTTTCGAATAGCACTTTGAGTTTGGTTGACCGAAATATTTTACAAGGGGGTGACCGTCTGGCCTGCTTGTAAATGCTCTCTTAATGCAATACTTTGAAATAATTTGGATGCCCCTTGAAGCTTGATTCTTTTATTTGGGTCGTACTAAAATACTTTAATGAAAAATTGCATGAACAATTAAGAAGTCTTTGCCAGTTTATCCTGAATATAGTTGGCATCCTCTAACATGTTTTTCGCTCTTAAGTTTTTAATTACCAGGTTGATGTTGAACTGAGGAGAGCAGATTTTAAGAATGTTATCCGTAATAGTATCGAAGTCCTCGTGAGTAGTTAGCATGTGTCCTTTGTAGAAAAAGGGATTGACTCTAAAGTAGACCTGAAAAATTAGAATTCCCAAAGACCATACATCGACAGAATTGTTATAAGAGTCATTAAAAACGCGATTATTCAATACCTAAGGAGCTAAATAGCTAGGGGTGCCTACAAATGTGCTGAATTCCTGGCCGACTGCAGAAACTCCGAAGTCTGTGATTTTAAACGCCCCATGTCGAACAATAACATTGTCCATCTTAATATCCCGATGAACCACATTTTTACTGTGTACATAGCTCAAACCCTAGCATAAATCGCCTGCCATTTTGACTGCTTGTTCTTCGTTCAACGCCTTTTCCTCCAAGCTTTAGATAAAATTCCATAGATTGCATTCGCCGAGCTCCATAATCAAAAACAGCCTTTTTTATTGGGATCTAAATTAGCTGCAACATTTACATTGCTTAGTAGCACCTGATGATATTAGGGTGATTCATGAGCATGTGAATCTAAACTTACTTGGTTACCAGGTCCTTCTTGAGTGGATTAGAAGTATCGACGATCTTCACTGCGTACATTTCTGACGTTTTCGTATTGGTAGCAACAGCTACATTTCCTTGAGACCCTGTCCCAAGAGCATACTCTAGCTTATACTCACAACCCTGGCCTCTTAGTACAGACTGCATTATGTTTATTAATATATGTTCTATAAGACATCTTTCCCATCCAAATTAAATCCACGCACTCAACCAGTCCTTCCAAACCTTATACTTAAATGATTTCGTAAAGTTTATCAGTTAGTCTACTTTACCTTCGATAAAGCAGGTACAAATTTTCTCTTCTCAGAGCGTTTGGTTCGAGTCGTTGAGATATTGGGCCAGTTTTATTCGTAGGGGGATACTAATCTTTCTGGTATTTTGATCTTAGACTTTTATCGACTTCTCCGCTTTATCCTCTTTGTCAGTCTAGTAGTCAAAAACACCTCTTCGTTCGTCCTGCTTCCAATCTCAGGGCTCGCTTCCAGCCTATAGAAGTTTTTCTACGTCGAAGAACCAACTTCTGCTGGATTAACGAATCTGGATGCTGGTAAGCACATTTCCGAGGGATCCAACATATGCTATTCTTCCCTATTGCTGCATAGAAAGTCCACGAAATCATAGATTTTCTAAGGTCGGATTATGAACCTCTATACCTCGTCGAATAACTATTCGGAATTCTTTTCCATTATTCGTAATGACTATAGTCATAATTTCATTCTTAATTATCTTAGCATGCCACAACCAATAATTGTGAGCCTATTACTTGTCCCTGTCATGATCATCGACGTGGTGACATCTATCGCAGGTCCCCTACTCTACCTCCCCTCCTATGTTATGTTCCTCTTCGTACAGGTAAATTCTCTCTAAATTAGCCTTTAGTGTTTGACAAATTCACTGATACCATGGGCGCTTACATATTGGTTTGGCCTTTTAAATTAGCTGCGTTGTCAGCATCATTCTCACTGTTCATTGGGCAATTTGTTTACCTCTGCCGTATTGTGTTAAGCTATTATGATGAGTCAAGCAAGATTGCGATGGGATTATCCCTGGCAGTGTCTATCGCAGGAATATTATATCTGATGAGAAGAGGGTACCTCAAAGCCTTAAACTACCTAAAGGTACCACAGCTCAAATCTCCTGCATAATTTATTTAGATATTCGTCAACTTACTAGGGGATGTTCCGAATATATTACTGACCATAATAAACGTACTACTGCTGAAATAAATTCTCAGTACTTTCGACTTCAAATACTCTTCCACAAACAGAACGTACATTTATCATATTAGCCGACTTGTCAAAAAGGCGTTTTTCTACGACCTATAAAGAATATTTGTAATCTACCTAACAATTTTCCCCTGGAGACTCAACCACTAAAAGTAGGTACTAAATATGAATCACAGCGCCTAAAGACTGGCTATTTTGGCTACTCTATTCTTCAACACTCTGCTGGATACAATAGTATTTGTACTGATTGGCTGGGTCCCCCTGTTCAGTCCTTTTATGAGTTGGAAAAGATTCAAATGTCGGCTGTCAAAAACATTGGAACTCAGGTCATTGACATTAGCTCATTTCGCCATTACACTTTCAGAAATTGTGTCAGTTGTATGCTTTTGTCTGACTCTATGTACGATAGTCGGTACTAAACACGCAATAAGCTGGTTAAGAATTAGTATTAGGCGGAAGAAATAAGCTATGAATAAAGTAGTTGACTCAGTTCCAGATTTGCCTTTTATAATGGAGTAGGATACATAAGTGTTCAAAAGCATAATATAGATGCTCTTTTAGTCTGTAGTCAAGATTCTAATATTTGTATTTAGAGTAATTGTATTTGTCTCTTTTTACAAGGAAAAGAAACTTCAGAAGTTCTACCAAGGAAGACGTATGTAGTACCTGAATAGGAAGGCCTCCGATCGACAGAAAGTGACAGAGGAGACCTACGTTCACATGAGTTGGAGTTCACAACTAAAAGTTGTTGAGTATGCATTCTAATTCATAGTGGACCTGTCATTCTTTGTATTCGCTTTCGTTAGTGCTATATTGGAGCCCTGGAACTTCAAGCTTAACTTGAAAATGATTGACACTGACACCTACGATATGAACAGACAGATAGTATTTAACAATCTGATGCTTTCACTAGCATTCTATCCTGCAGTAGTCGTAGCTATATTATTTCTACCTCTATATCTTCACCGAATCAACTGGCTTAAGCGTAAAATCAACTAGATAAAGCTTAAGTAGAAATAAAATCCCCGTAAGTTCCTATCAATAGTAGGCAAACTTCTGGCTAAGATATGGAGTGACCTTCCATTTGTCCCTCTGTTTTACTGTATGACTGCAAGTGGAAAATATCTATTTGCGGAGACCAAGGGTTCCAGTATAGAAGATAATTTCAAATAGCTCACTACCTAATATGTCAACTACTCTGACTAACTTATCTGTAGTCTATATCAACTGAGACTGCGCCTATCGCATACAAAATACAAGGAGTTCTGCACAATCTACGAGAGTGATGCCAAGTTTATCAACACATTATACGACAAAAAGACATTCTGGGGGACTGCCTTCAGCATAAAGGGCAAATAAACTAGGACTCTAATAATGAGGGCATTCATTTATATCACCTATTTCAGGTATGGTAGCTACCAACGCAAAGTACAGAAAACCAGATAGCAACTTACCAGAGAGTTCCCTGCAGAATTATCCAATATTTCGAAAAGACTCCAAACAACACAATCTATACTTGACATAACTTCGCAAACTTGTCTTAAGGTATTGATTTAAATTCTGATAGGTTTAGTAGTTCTGGTTATCTTGATTCCGATTTGCTCTTGGAGACTACCTACCCTTATCTGGATATTCAAAAACTAATCCAGAAGAGCATCGCTTTCTCCACCAAACTGCCCTCTACACTACCAACTCATCTATGTTCTAGCATTCTGTATCAAACAACAATTCTACGATATATCGATGGTCCCCTTATATCTTACTGGCTTTATCTTCTGCCCCCTTCGCTTCCTTAAATACTGCTACAGGTACTCCTATAATTATTCTGGAATTAGAGCAGAGGCTCAACTGTAAACTGTTTTTCAAAAGGGACGGGAATACTATCGTAAAGCTATCTGGCTGTAAAGTGCCAAGAATTTGGTCACCTTAATTTAACTCATAGGAGTGTTGGTCACTCTGGTTCGAGTCTATTACTTCTACAAACTCTATCATAAGGCAGGCTATAGCTTTCTACAGTATCTCATGAATGTCTTGGGTATTAGCTACGACCCCACCTAAACATAATTCTTCTAAATGCAATAGAACCCCACTAATAGAATCAGCCTCCGCATGTGCATTCATATCAGCTTTAGGTAGGGGCTAAAAGATATTCCTTTCGTTATTATCTCGCTGATCATCCTCGTATTCTTCCCCTGGCGGTTCAAATATCTATGGAATGCCCTTGCAGTTCAACACTAGCGAGTGCCAATCATCACCAGAAACGGAAACATTAATGTTGTGGGACACCGCAGGTAAATCTTATAGCTATTCTTCAATATTCTACAAAGGGATCTAGTGTGCATACTACTGCTTGTGGTGCTTATGCTCTCCCTCTACAAATTCAAAAGAGCCCTGCAACTGATAAGGAAAAATTGGCTCATCAATCTAACTCCCGGTATATTCCAGTACAATTTCCTGAGAGATCTCCTCATCTAGATGAAGGATCTAGCAGATGATATAGCTAATCTAGGCCGCCTTCTACTTATCATCTGTTTTGTCATCAGAATAAAACCCACTCTCTCCAAACTGAGAGAACTGTACCGATAGAACAAATAAATTTAAAAGACTAAGGAGGCCAACAGGAAAAAGAAAGAGCAATCCAAAAAGTAAAACAAACAGCAGGAAATTATGCTCACCAATATTGGCTTTAACTCCTTCTCTAGAATTTGCTAATATCTCCACGCCGATGACCTTGCTCGGCTAAGCAACTCCTCAGAGTAGCTGTATATTTGGGCTAATGATGAGGAACTCTGGTAGTACCAGTGGTCGAAGACATACAAAGCCATCAAAAACTCCACAGAACTCAAACCCTACCGACAACTCTGCATTGACGCCTACACATCAGTCGCACACTAACCCCTTCAAAAACTCACTTACACCACTATAATTCAAACTGAACTTGATCTATCAGTTCGCACACCTGTGAAGATATAGGACTATATTAATAACTAAAGGCTAGTCTACAATATGTGGGATCCCTCTCGAGGTTTCTCAGACCATAGATAAGTATGCTGCGAAGCACTAATTCTTTCACACTATTTTATAGCTTTACCCGTTTAAACACTCATTAGAATAGTGGTTTGGGTTTACGGCAGCCCTACCGTACGGATTATAAAACAATTTCTATTCATCGGCATCGTTGTGTCATACTACATAGGTCTCACCCTCTTCTTATTCTACAACTTCGTTGGCATCTTCACTATTACTAGGTTTGTAACGTTGAAGATGATTTTAGCTATACTGTTAATCGTTCACAATGTATGTTTCTGGTTAAGAATAACTTCTCTAAGAAATACAGAGGTTCCTGCTCTCAAACCTTTCGATGCATTCTACGTTATTGGATCAACTATCCAACGAATGGTTGTATCTGTTGGAACCCCTGCCTACAAAATTCTACTTAAGGTATGCTCTGTTTTGTCTAGTGGTATCAAACTTATTATGGAAGGAATAGCTTCAATTGTCAATGGAATCATAAAAACAATTCTTACAGTATTGAGAACCATCGGTAGCATCATAACCAATATTGGTAATGGATACCTTTTAGTCCTTACGACTATGCTGAGAGGCTTCCTTAAATTCGGAGTGCTTGGGGACCTAGTGTTTACTCCGATTGCTCTTGCTTATTTGTCGTTACCGTTGGTGTTAAGCTACTTTCTCTATTGGAAAGCAATTACAATAATTCCAGGAACTATTTTGACTATAATTCTTTATGTAAAGGGCTACAAGAGACTGAAATAGGGTTACAAATGATACATATTTAGATCACAGTAACTGCATCAATCGCTTATGTATAATCTCCATTCCCTACCTGCGTTCCTTCGCATACCTTTCTGACATCTTTCTTTTTATGTCTTACTTAATCTGCTCATACAATAATGAGCTTTACCTGCATTTAAGAGTAAGCTTTGTTCGGCGTGGCCTCGGAGTCTTTATGCATGCAGGAGAAGTTTATTAAAGTTTCTAAAATATCAGCCGAGCTGATGATGTCTAATCCAGGTTGTCTGCCTATAACGCAACAATTGATTTATAATGAGGAGACAACCTTATTTAGTCGTCTAACTCAAGATGTCGATGTCTAATGTTTGGTAAAAGTAGTGGCACCTTCTCAGCATGCACGCTCTCCAATGACCTCTTTCTTCCTACACTTAAGAATGGTCTACTGCGCAGTCTCATTAATATTATATACAGACATTAGTGTTCAAATATGTATTCATAATCTATGTTTTCTATTGATAGTCGTAAGCAACCTCATAATTAGTTGTTAATTTTATTTATGAACAAATAGATCTCCAAAATTCTCTATAGCTCACTACCCAAGTTTTCTGAACTTAAACATAAAGGACAAAACGGCCGAATCGGAGTCATTGGCGGATCGTTTTAGTTCACGGGAGCGCCTTACTTAAGTGCCATGTCAGCTCTTAAAACTGGAACCGATCTTGCGCATATTTTTTGTGCAAAGTCGGCCGCCATCGCAATCAAGGCTTACTCCCCCTAGATAATTGTTCATCCTGTATTTACACTTTCAAAGGATGTACAGGGGGATGTCTCAGCAGCAGAGTTGGAAAAAATGTACAATTAATGGTTGTAATCGATCAACTCTTGGAAGAATGCGATAACAGGATGGGTAGTTGGTCCTGGGCTTGGGCGAGATAAACACATGGACGCATTTTTCCCCAAGCTTGTAAAAAACTTTAACAAGAACTCACTACTTGTATTTGATGCTGATGGCATATTTTACCTATGCCAACACCCTGAATTATTCGAGTAGTTGTAACAGCATAGGGTTGTGATCACTCCTAACCATAAGTAGCTGGGGTATTTAAGAAAGCATCTAAATTTGCCAATCGATCAAATCTCTGACGTCATTCCTGAAAAGTAGGAGATCTAGAAATTAGAAAAAATCGACTACAAGTATAACTTCAACATTATAGTCAAGGGACAGCAGGATATTCTTCTTTCTAAAAAGGCATGCTACAAAATCAATGCAAAGGGTAGTAGTAAGAGATGTGGAGGAATCGGCGATATCCTGGCTGGCTCTATTCTGTCCTGTATTCATTGGAACTTCGATGAAGGACCCTTACTCGCCTGCTGGCTTTTGAAAAGAGCAGCATACAAGGCATTCCAAAGATAGAGGAGAGGAATGACAGCTCCAACAGTGCTAGCATAGCTTTGCGGAGCATTCATGGAGATAGAAGATTCTATGATGAAATAGAGTTGATGAATTAATTATTATGGAGGAAGTCATTAAAGAATTCGTTGAGGACTTCAGTAAGTATACCAAAAGATCCACCTTCGACAAGAAAATGAAAGAGTTAGAGGAGAAGTACCTATGAATTAAAGTAATGTAGGCTGTTGCAAAGAGATCTGGAATAGTTAAATGCTAGCCTCTTGCAGCCGTTGAGAATAAAGCAAAAAAACCCAAAAGCGAGCGAGCATAAATAGTTTCCAGACCTTTACTTTGAGAACACTTAGAAGTACTTGAATTGTAAAGTAGAGCCTATGTTAAGAGCACAAATTTGGACAAAGTTTAGCCATAACGCTAGAAACATTCTCCATTTGTGCCTGAACATCAGAATTTCGACGATCCTCATGCCAACAGTAAGTATGTGAAGGAAAAAAAACTATTCAGTCTGAATGATTCCAGCTCAAATTTTGTGTCGATTCTAAAAAACTCTAAAGTTTCAAAATTTAACGGTTAAGCCAAAGCTACCTTCCCTACTATTGTATTTGAAGGGAAAGACAAGCATCCTATCAACAACTTCTCTAGCTAACCAGAAAAACTATAGCTTAAAGCAGCGGTGCAAACACTGGGTGGAATATCAGATAGTTTGAAGAAACTAGGCATATAATCTGTTTACTCCAAAAACCGTAGGACCCTAGAAGACAACTATAAAACCTATTCTTCCTTTATGGCTGGCAAACTGTCTATGAGCAACACCAATAACTTTGTAGTGTAGCCCCCTCCGCCCTAAGTAAAGGTAGAGTTGAGAAACCCTTTCATCCGAGAACCTTTTAAAGACAAATGATGTTATACATATTATGTTAATCTCTGATAGCTCTAACATTCAAAAAAAACTCAAAAAATCTAAACAAGCCAAGGCCGATGCATTCGCCTGCCAACTTTTCTACTTCTTGATGAAGGCACTAGTCGTGTATCTGCTGTACCTTTACAAAACACCACTGCACAACAATATCATAGTATGCACATCATTTGCTCTTATCCTTACCATTAATACTTATTTGATACTCACCATAGGCAACAACCCAGGATTCGCTAAAAAATCTGAAGAATAGGAGGGATTCTCACTTGCTATGTCAGGATAGATGTGTTAAATATGCATGTGTAAAAAAACACTCCGAATGAAGCATTGTTACCGGTGCTAAAAATGTGTATATAAGTACGACCATCATTGCCCCTGGATTGGAGCTTGTGTTGGAGAGTTCAACCAGTTCCTTTTCTATATTTTTCTATTTACTCAGACATTTCAAGCTGTATTTGCAATGCTTATGGTAATTACTTCAGTAATACAGTTTATAAGCGCCAGGGGATAGTATAGTTACGAGCAAGACGACCATTACTCAGGAGAATATGGTGCAACTACAATATTTATGGTCTTTTCGATTTTCTACAGCCTGTTTGTTGGTGGTCTCTTTCTATTCCACACCTATTTGATTTGCGCTAATCTAACTTCCTAATAAATGACCAAACCCCACAAAATTCCCTACATGAAAGATAGATCTACCCCTTTTAACTATGGTCTAATGGCGAACATTCAGATGGTTGTATGCCATAATAGGTGCTAACCCATGTAACTCAAAGCTTACCTCAGATAATGGAAACTAAAATAGCGGAGTTCATAAACGGAAACTTACTTCAATAATCGTTATTATAGTTGTTGTTGATATAAATGTTTATAGTTCTTTCTAAGTGAAGTGTTTGTTCTTAACGTTAGGGTAGAATATAAATAATATTAAATGAGCTAAAAAAGACAATCTTTATTTTCATATTCCTCCAAAACTCATACATGCGACTGTTAAAGGAAATTTAGTCAGTAGTTGGCACAGCTTTAAGTAAAATTAAGATAGAGTCAATAACAAATAGCAGAATAGAAAAGAATTAGTGAAAAACTTACAAGAATGTACCAAGCCTAAATCAACTCTCTGAGAAAATAGTTAGATTCTAGCTTAGGAGTAGTGGTTCACGGCTCGGTTCATAAATAGAATGTTACGGCTTCCAAAAACCAACTTAAAAGCATCTAAATCGTCAACTACAAGAGAAAAAACTACAAAAAAGAAGGTTAACTAGAAAAGTTCGATAAGAAAATAGAATAAGTAGACTGTATGCTGAGTAAGTATGATTCAATCATCAAGGAATCAGATAAAAAGCTATGCAATAAAAAAAATAACAGCTAAATGCGCAGAATGAGCACTCCTTTTGCCTGCTTAACGCAGAATCCATAGACTTCCTACAACTCCGCTCAGAGAAAGCCATCCCTTAGGAACTATTTATGAGGTAACACACAAGATCATAGTGTTAAATGCTACATTAAGTAAAGCTATTCATTACTTAAACTTACTACTTTTAAGTTATATTTTTTGCTTTAAACCACTCAAAGATAATTTTATAATTAATTATCCGTTATTGTTATGTACAGTAGGTACCTTGAGTACACTGAGCCTGCTATCAGAGCCCATAATCTCGCCGTTGTAGAAAACGAGCAGAAGGATGCTCTCATCAGCACTCTCAAAACGGATCTCTATGAACTCAGACAGTTGGAAGGTGAATATCTGAGGCTCAACGATCAAATCACAGCCCTGGAAGACAAGTACTCGCTTCTCCTCTAAGAGAAAGATCGTTCCGAAAAGGAGCAGAGGTAGACCTTGTAAAACTTAGAGCCAAAGCTGATATCGACAAGAACAGTATCATAGAGCTTCGAGAAGACATAGATGCCTTGAGAATTCAAATCCAACGAATCTCAGTTGAAATTGAGGAGGCGCTTAGAGAGAACACTGCTCTCAAACGCATGTCAGATGCCAGGGCTAACTAAATCCAGACTATCATTAACGACAATAGAGATTTGGAAGGAAAAAATGAACGCCAAAACGACGACAACCGAAACCTTAGCTTCAACATCAAGGCTCTAAAGTAGGAGCGCAAAAAACTTGAAGATGACTGCGATGCTCTCTCCAATTTGCTTGACGATAACATCAATAAACTCAAGGGGCTTGAACGCGCTGCTAGAAACAGCGAGTCTAACAATGCCCGCCTTGATAAGACTCTATTACAAGCCTAAAACGACAATACCAAGCTAGTTGCTGAGCTCAAACAGAAACAAGATGAAGTTAGAAGAGCGGAGGGCAAATTGAAGGATTTAGAAGGGAGTGTTGGGGAGCTTAGAATCCAATACAATAGTTTAGAGACCCAGACGAACAAAAATAAAGCGGATTCAGTGAACAATAATGCGAACTGGCAGAATGAAGTGGCAAAAGGTAAGGAGCTGCTTGCAAAGTTGAACAATGTCGAGACTACTATCAGAGCTAGAGAAGATGAGTTAGACAGTCTTTCCCGCGAAGAGGAAAAGTTGAGAAACTAACATTTCCAAAGATTGGATCAAAACAAGCTTCTAAACTCAGAAATCGATAGACTATTGTCAATTATAGCTGAATACTAGCAAGTGAACAAGGAGCTTATTGAGGAGATACAGATTTACATTGACCAGGACGAGCAAGCAAGAGAGATCCTAAATCGTAAAGACAATATGCGAGAGCTGATTTAGAGGACAGTTGCGAAGGTGTAGTCGACGAACCAGCACATAAAGCACCTTAAGTACTGTTGATTATCTATCCTAAAATAACTATTAACTATTCCTTAATAATCGATCAAATAGATAGAAAAACATATCAAACAATCAACTATTCCAATTCAACTTAGGCTTTTACAATTTTGCTTCATAGTAGTTGCCTTGTTTCTACAAAAAAATAAAGTCCATTCAAGGGTGGCTCAGTCGGTTGCAGGATTGTTAGTTAACTCTTAATATAAGTTAATAGCATCCGTGGTTCCCATCTAGGTCGGGGTTGTTTATCAATAATATCACTCGAAGCAGACAACTTTATTGTTTGAATGCCAAATTAAAATGGTTGACTCATTAACCTACTCTGTTGGAGTTAGTGTAATTGAGGCAAAACTTGACTGCAGGGATACGTTAATACTTATCTGAAGCTGCCTGACCATAGAGTGAATTTTACTGGAAGGCGCTCATGTGTATTTCAGCATACACACAAAGATTTTTTAATTTTTATTATGCCTATGCAAAAGTGTGTGAGCTAACCCCATATTCTTTGAAATTTCAAAATAAATAGACAAAATAGCTACTGTCTGAATAAATAGGAGCATAGAAATGACAATATGAGGGGTATGTGATACTAATCGGTTGTAGTAAATTTCAATCTTTTCCAAAAATAAACTCAGCTACACATCTACGCGTCTGATTGTTGTGTAGAAGACTCTGAGATTTACTAATTGTTTAGCTTTGAGAATCAGAATCCAATAAAAATCATTTATCAATATAATAATCTCAATGAGTGACACAAAAATATCAAACTAAAGCATTGATTAGCTTCAAACCAACCGGAAGATTGATTGTGGTTTCTCATAACCAGTGCCAACCACAATTATATACTCAACATAGATCTTGGTTATGTCGCTTACGGACACAAAATACAGTACTGAGAAATCACTCGAATTGAGTGTAGTTCGCATTAAAGAACGCTGAAAATACCTCCATATAAGCTTTAAATAAGGTCTAACTACCATACAATCGAGTTGATAGAAACGGAGGTACTGGAACAGGAAGAATTTAAAAACTAATGTTTAGGAAAGCACATCAAAACTTAACAAACGGAGTGAAAAACTCTGGTTTCAGATTAAAACACAATACAATTATCATGGCCAGGGATAATGACACAACGAAGGACCAAAGATGAGAATTGGCGGGGCATCTGAGTTTGTTCGAGAAAGTTAAAAATTAAAATAATAGCTGGAACTATGCTATTATACTATTATACTTTTAAAATTCGCTGCCTACCTTCATAACCGACCTCAAGGAGGCAAGGCTTCTAGCTCTCTAATGTCCTTTCATGCAAAATAATTGCCAAATTACCTCGAATTCCAATATCTCTCTCCATAAACCTGCTTCTTTAGATCGCTAAATTGATGCAAAGCTTAATCAAAATGACGCTCACAACCCACCAACGATGATCCTCCTGATAATGTTACGTTTATTGTCAGCCATATAATCACTTTCGTAATTTAGTAAAAAACAACCAATAGCAAAATGAGAAGAATGCGTTCGTCAGTTGTTAAAGAGCAGAAAGTCCCTTCAAGTTCCAAAATCCAAGCTTAGAAAGGCAGTTTGTGTTTCCTAAGTGAGGGAGAATAATTCAGGAGACCTTAGAAATTGAAGATAAAAAAAATAAGGAAGCGTATAAACGAGGGGCACTGGCTAGCTGCTGAGAATGTACTTTACAAGAAGTTTTTGGAGGATAATTTGCATATTTTCTGCATACGTAATGTGCACCGCAAGGGGAGAATATTTAAAAAAATGGAGAAAGCAGTCAAATCCAGGACTGCTATTCAATGTAGGAGTCACCACCAAAAGCTAGAAATGAAATTTCCCTCCATTGAGGATATTCTTCATTACTTATAACAACAAATTACAGAAATTAGTCAGGGTTAAGAGACTCCTACGAAGGACAATCTGTTGGAAACCAAAATACCATCCTTAAACAAGATTGACAATGAAAGATAAAACTGCAAACCTTCCGATTCTACAATTTAGGAGTACTACGAAATGCCCTTAATTTATGGCCCCTCCTATCGTAGCTCCGAATAATAGTAAGTTATCAGACTCCTGAAATACAATTTGGAGCCACTCTAAGCAATTGTAGACTCACAACATTGTTAGAATTCAAAGAACTGCAAAATACAAGCCAGAAATAAGATGATTTGACTATAAAATATGATATTCTATTGGTAAGTCTTCCCGATTCAGTCATCGACTGTCAGATGGTTTATTTGCCCAATAGACAGGCACTTTTATTTTTGATGGTGTAGTTAGGGTAGTAGGTTTATAATTTAATTTAAAACTTGATTTAATTCATATGACAGCATAGCTTTAAAGATACAGAATGAAGTTAACGAAAGTAGTATTTTGCATTTCAGTTGTAAGAGTAAGTATAATTAGTGATTTTTAATATCGGTTCCACAATCTCTTACCAATTAGTGTTTAAACAACAATGATTTAGATATTCTTAGATGTCTAAACCATTACTCACTAGAAGTCTACAGCATTTGCACTATCTATCGAACATGCAGTTAACTTTGTGAAGGTTTTTTTTTAAAAAAAAGGATTACTTTTATTATCTTAAATGATCGGACACACTGGTTTATGATATCTCAAAAACATAGACATAATAGGTATGGTAAAATGAATGACAGAAAAATTTGCTTAAGGTCAATATTAAGATGTCGGGTGAGTAGATTAACCTGCTTGAGCAACCCTGAATGGCTGGTTGTACGTTGTAGTAATTAATCGGTACGTACTCAAATAATTTCTTTTGAGTCTATGCATTCTATAATATTGATTTCTATATGCAGAAGCTATTTTCCAAAGCGATTTTCAACTACCGCAAGAGTAATACAACCATAACTTAGGTTCCAAACACTTCTTTCTGGTGTTGACTTTGATCGAGGCTCTGCAAGATGTCTCGAACGCACTCACTCTCCTATAAAGCTACACAGGCAGCACCATATTTACAATCGCCTTTAAAACTATTCAGACTGCCAACCTCAAATAAGTCGCTAGAGTGGCCCCTCCTCTCTGCTTTCCGCTACTACTATTCTGTACTTTTCTGCTAATGTAGTCACTCTACTTCTACTCATTTAGATCATCCTCTTAGTTAAGAAAGAATAAGCATCGACAATAGTCATCCAAAACATACCTATTATTTGTCCTATGGTGGTGTCTGTGGGAATGCAAGGGGTTAAGTCTATGGATTAGAAGTTAGCTGCTATAACCATAGTGGCAATCATCATCTTTGTGTGTATGTGGTTTGGCAGACTCCTATTCCTCACCTAAAGCATAACCCTCTTTAATTACAAGTTTATTGTGTGGCCGAGTGTTGTGAGGGCACTGTTGTACTTGGGTCAGTAGATTATTCTGCTTCTGAATTTACCTTCTAAAGATTTATACACTAGTTGGACCCTATTCGGTAGTGCATTGTCCATTTTTATAAGCTTTCAATACACGGAATATAAACAGCTGAGCCTTCAGTACATTATGCTGATAGGTAAAATATTTTCATTCGCTACTGGTGTTATAGCAGTATCCATTTCAAGTAACTTAATTCGAGACCCTCTCTATCTTCCAGAGATTCTATTTGTGTTCATAGTGCTGCTGTAGCGACTTGGCCTAATCCAGTGGTGTTTTTAACTTCGATATATCAGTATTATTTAGAACATTCCACAAATAACTCGCGACAATCAGTACCCACTTCTTCTGATGCTTAAGTAAAACTCTAATAAATGGCTCTGGTTTCCTAATCATATACAGGAGATAATTCTTAACTCTCAGAACGGGAAGTACACCACCATTCAGAATTAAATTAACAGAATGATTCAGGATGTTTAGTAATGTACTTTTATTCTTATTCAGGGTGCATAACAGAAAAAGATAACTATGCCAGCATTTTCCTAACATATTGGCACACCAAAAACTAGTAATTCGTAAAGGCAATCAAGTTTATGCTGCTAATAAGAAGATAACATTTTACAGACGATATTAGATTAGATTTGCTAAGGATGGAGATCATTTCAGGAACGATGTAGTACGACAGAATTAATTACGATTTGAAGGGAGTAGCTGACTCTATTGATATTAAGACCACAGTAGAACAGCAGAAACTATTCTAACACTTTGTAACATTAGTTCTTGATGCCGGGGAAAAACTCAACCAAATTTTGAAGAAACTGCTGGATTCATAAATATAATCAGACCAGATAACCAGTAAACTTCATAAGTCATTTGAAGCCAAAAATAAAGTGTATGAGTTTGTGAAGTAGAATCCCACCAAGATGTACTTTAAAGAGTTCTTATGCATTTATTATGCCTTTCTAACAGGCTTCTGCGAAAAGAAGTACACCATAGCTAAGTAGCTTAATAATTTCTTCGTCAAACTTGACACCAGCAGTATCAAAGTCAATACTAAAAGGTATCTAGGTGTTTTAGTCTCTGCAGATATGAAATCAGTTGGTATGATTGTACAGGCAAATACAGATATGAAGAATTTCTTCAAAATTACCAATGAACACATGAAAAATGGAACTGCTCGTATCTAACATATCATGCCTGGGCCAGTTGCAGCTTGCCATACTGAACTCATAACAGCCTATATGACTAGAGGTTCTTCGACCTTCCTCGGAAGAAAACAAGATCTCTTTACAATCAAGTAGGGTTTTTCATATCCGATTTAGGCGATTGTAAAGCTGTTTCCTCATGGTGACTCAGTTATATTTGGAGGAAGAGTGGAATTACTATCTCTAAGGCAACCTTGCGTACTATTTGATGAAGCTGGGTAGATATATGCAACAACACCATAGTTTGAGAAGGCAGTCAATGGGCAAATCATTAAGAACATTAATAGTGTGGCGCTAAGTCCGCTAAACTTAATAAACTTGAAATAGAAGTGTTATAATTTGAGGATAAATGGACTAACAATAAGGGCCAGATTTAAAAGCTACAGAGGAAACGGCTATTATTTAGGGTATTGTAGGTTTATCAACATTGTAGCAGACAAAGATAACATTAAAAACACGGAGCATAATGAGACATAGGACAAATTAGAATAGAAGGAGGAGGATAAGTTCGAAAAGAAGGCCTACGAGCTTTAATTTTCGTTATAGAATATCAGCCTTAATGACCACTATGTGCACCGCTTTTGCTGTCTGCTAGTATTGCTGATTTTAGTTGGAGCTGTAGTAACTCTCGGTATCTACCTCTGGAGTATGACCATGTCACAGTAGTGCCGTGAGCTAGTCAATTTCGCATACATCTTGTAGTCGGGGATAAAAATCAGGAGCTTCGAAATGAGCAAAAGATACAAACTCTACAGGGCGATAGGAGATAAAGTGTTTCCAGACAGCCTTGGAGGTAGCTACCAGATAACGAGTTTGTTCCAGTACTTGAAGTAAAGACAGTCAGTGTATCTATCCAAACTAGACAGCTACTAAATGATGATATTGGACCACTCTCGCAAGCTTCCATCTAGTCACAGCAATATAATCATGACAAATAAGTTGCTGTACTAGGCAGCTGTAGGACCTGTCCATATTTCGTTTACTACTCTGCTGTCAACCCTTAAGTCATTCTTTTATTAGACAGATACCTACTACATTCAAGATATTCTACTTGAGTGGCCCATCATTTCCTACTCTCTCCACTACTTTACCAATTAGCTGGCTGTGCATTTCAATAACGACATATTTCTACCAATCCATAATGAAGATGTTAGCTACATCGATAGATACAGTAAGATGCTACCTTTTGCCATTATTATTGGTATTGCAGGACTAGTCACCCCCTTCGTATGCGTAATTATTCTGGATTTCTGGATCACCACTCGCAAGAGGAAGTATACCCAGATGATAGCCCTGTATCGAGAACAGGAAATAAATTACAAACTGAATAAAAATCTAATCACCGAAACTGTTCTTAAAAGACTCCAAAATTCACTCCCCTCCTAGTTCTCTATCTAACTGTCCTCATAACTCCTGGCTGTAAAATTTTATGGGCAAGCCAACAACCATAGCTTAAAGTAGTAGAATAATAATACTTTCCTTGAATATTCGCAATAGAGAGATCAGAAGAAGACTATCAAATGGAACAGTTTGTGGAAAGACTAAATGTATTTCATCTTTATACTGGTAATTTGTGTTACTTTTGGTGCATACTTTATGGGTCGCACTGTGTATCTAAACAAACAGAACACAGATATTCTGTAATTCTATGTGAAGTTCCTTGGCAATTCGTCATCATTGAGAAGTAGTGTATCTGCTGTGCTCAATGTCGTTGTGTAATTATGCTAGTCCATTCAGGTCTCTGATTTCAAAAAATACTGACACCACTTTCTCCAATATTGGCATTAATCAATACCTTAAACAAGCAAAGCATGACATATTTCATAGGGAGTTCTAAAATGTAAGTGCTGTTTAATGCAGTTTTTACAAACATCTGTAATAGGCTGGGACACTACTAACGCATTCCTATACTCGAGTTTGTGCAAAAATCAGACGGACTTTCAGTGCAGTAAATTTTTATCAGGAGCCCTCGATAAAGGTTTTAGCTCCACCATAGTAGCCTTCTCTACAAAGGCTATGGAGCTAGCTAACGAAATACTATCTTAGACCAGCAGTCCTAATGGCACCCTCTTCATAGAGGCTTATGAACTGGTGCTGGTATATGAGATGTACTTGAGAGAACTGCTGTTTGAGCCCAACGACATCGGCCTGAATGTAACTTTGAGTGTGTTGGATAGCAATAGGAATATGGTTTAATTTTAGTTTTTGGCATTGTGGATTCCTTTGTATTTGCTAAACTTCTACTTGGCTTTCTTGCTCATAGCAAAGGTTAGGAGATAGATATACATAATTAAAAAATAGGTGCTATCCCTCGCAGGAGCTAATATTCTCAGCAACAAGCTTTAGTTTATATTACAAATCAGCAGCCTCGGATGATTGATGTTGTTTAATTTACTTATCTCAATTATTACTCTCAAGACTTAACATCATAAGGTAGCTTGATTTACAAATTGTCATCGTAACTTCTCAACAGATGCCTTAATTAATAGTAATTGAAGCATTTAGACTCAGCGTAAGAGGAGTCTATGGAGAAACGCTCAGAGATTTCGAGATTGAAGAAAAACAACCAGCTTGTAGTACCTTAATAAAGAATTAAAACTATTCACTATTCAATCAACTCAAGTAATATTTCTTGTAGGAGTCCTACAAGGTATTACTGCTAACAAATAACTTGGTGTGTACTGGTCGATTTTGGCCCAACCTATGGACTCTTCCAATACATTGATGATAGGTTCTGATGAGATGGGTATAGTCATTTCCTAGGATAGGGTGTGCAAAGAATACGTGATTCGCTTAGGTGAGGTTGATGCCACTAGCTGCTTGTTATATGGAGAGGAGGAGTATTCTGACATGGGGGTTGTTCCTAAAGATATTGAGCCTATAATTGATCTCTGAGGGAACTCCCTTGAGTTGCATATATTTGATATTGAGCTTGTCGAACTCAGCGGATATTCTTTCGACAAGGTTGTGGAATTGGGTGAATATGATGAGTTTTTAACCTTCGGGTATTTTATAGAAGGCTTAGATGAGCACTTAAATTTTATTCTTCTTGCCCTACATATCTGGGTTTATTATGCAACCGCCCTTCTGTATTATGGCTTTGCACATAGGACAGCTACCAATATCTGTCAGCCTAAACAGTAGGGAGTAGCATTCGTTACAGGTGTAATGGAAGCATTCAGTCAGAACTAGATGGTCAGTAGGTCTGATTTACAGACATATAGCACACTAAAACTGAGGGTTCATGAGGGTGTGAATTACCTATCGATAGAAGCTGTTTTAGCTCTGTAGTCGACTGATCTTCTATTAGATCCCCTTACGTACGGCAACTGTAGCTTCAGGTTTTTAGAGTTGAGTTTTAAGAATGAGAATTTATGACTGAAGTCGATTTTACAGAATAGATACACCTTTTTCCAGTGAGTTGCTATTCTCATGGAGTTCAAACGAAGGAAGTATGTTAAAACAGATATTTCTTGCCTATTCCTAACTAATAGCGAATTGAGCTTTGGCTTTGTAGATCAAACTATCAACTGCTCTCATCTATGAATAGCTAATCTCCTTCTTGACGGGAGGCAGGTTCGATAAGTTGCAGTTTTTCCTAATACAGTTTTCGATAAAACATCTTCGGAACAGATTGACGTTGATTTATTGGCACAACCACTTATCGAATCTAAGCATTTGGCCCACTATAGAGATGTTGGATAAGTAGTCTACATTGTGTGGTGTTCCAGTAACTCCCCACAGCATCTAGCACTTTATTTTCTGAAATAGGTAATGCTTGTTTCCCTTCTGAGCCTACTTTATAATCTAGTGAAACTCATCGATCACCAACCTTTTCCAGGTTGGTTTATCTAGTAGTTGAGTTCTGAGGTAGGCAGCTCTAGAAACTAAAACTATGTCGAAATTGTGAATATTTTAAGGATTGAAATGGCCATGGCTCTGGTCAATGACACAGTATTTAAGTGAGGGGGTGAATTTGTTTATTTAGTCGGCCCACTGGAATAGAATACTATCTGGAGTAATGATAAGAGTGGGTAGTGTGTGCTTACTAGTTAACTTGCTTATTAGAATCAGGTAGAGCATGCTGGCAGTTTTTCCTGTGCCGATGTCGCTAGCCAAGATGGAGCCACTTATTCTGATGGTTTACTTTTACTTGATTTAGCTAGCTTTGTATAGTTTGATGGGGGAGTCTGTTTATTTGAAGTAGTAGCCACTATCGAACAGGGGAATAACCTTACCGTTTTAGACTGAAGTAAAGGGTTATCGTTAGAGATTTAGCATCCAACCTACTTCCTATCTCTGATGCTCCAGTAATATTTAACAGTTTTAAAGTTCATCTTTTGTAAGTCTAATGTCATTTTATGTTGATTTGATATCTCGAATGTTGATGTGCTTCTTATCCTGTAACACATAGAAAGCATATTTTCTGAGGATTGTTTGGAAAAAAGTTATGGTCAGACAGCTTTTTAGTAATTTACTCAGTTACCCTTCGTAGACTCTATCCAGGGAGGATAGCTCCAGTAGGTATCCCCATCTATTTTGGCAGAGAACAAAGGTACCCAGTTGGCTCAGTATGTTGATATCCGAGCAGGATATTTTAAGTACTGTCAGAATATTAATGTTACTGTCCATAATATACTACTCTTGAAGGGAGGACCATTGTGTTGAGCTACCTTGGCATCGGTAAAGTTGCAACACATCATGGGTGTATTTGTTGTTGTGCCCTTGAGTAAAGAACATGCACTTGCTGAGGTCCAACCTCGTTTCAGAATGTGTCTCCAGTAAGGGAAGTGTTTTTCTTTGAGGTATTTCGTAAGGGCTATCGTTAACCTTTTATTTGAATATCTATCCTCTGGATTCAGGGTTCTCTAATTTCGCATCAGGCTTCTTATGGTCTTTATCCTGATTATTCTTTTGAGGTGGACTCAAGACTTAGATTTATTTTCTAGGTTTAGGAGGTTCATCAGCTTTAAATTCTTTTATTAACCTTTAAGACTTTTGCTACCTATTCGGTCTGTTAGCAGGTGGGTTCCAACTCTTCTATGTTGTTTATCGATGCTTCTTTACTTAATCATTCCTTTTGTTTTACCTTTCCTTAGATTGTTTCTCCTCTTTGGATCCCTACTGCCCCATTATACAACTAATAAATTCTATTTGTAATTAAACTGACCTGGCAAAAACTTCAATCTCACTATATATTATCATAGGGTAGTAGTTAACTATTATCCACCATCTAATAAAAGCTCCTTGCCAGAGGCTTCAAAAAATCTCTCACATTTCACCAGTTTATCTTTATCGAATATTCCCTACAGACGGCATCCGTTCGACCATGTAAATACTCCTTGTCCATGGCGAAGATCTGCTAAAAATTGGCCTTAATAAGAATCCTGGTTTCTGTATGTCAGTTTCCCAAATCCTTGTTTTTTGCCTCCCTAATAAAATCCTTCGTGAGTATATTGCTAAGTCTCAACTAATCCCCATCCGGACATCTAATTACTCAGGAAAGTCCCCTCGTAAAATTAATATTCAGACCAGTAGTATCTCCCAAAGCCTTCTCTTTAGCCTTTGCGAAAATTCCCACTGTAACTTATTTACTAACATCTCTTTTAAGTTCCTTTACCGTTCGGTGCGTTGCTTTACCACTAACCATTGTAAATCAGATCTCCGCTGCATAGCATTCCTAGGCCTTAAGCTTGGTTATTTTTAAATTTGCCTTTAAAATAGCTCCCGTCGGCGTATATGAATAGTCCCTCTCCATCTAGCTGACCGTTAGCGATAGACCCTTAATAAAAACAGCCGCTATCGAAATAGAGGCGACCTGATCCATGGGGAAGTCCATTATCCCATTACCCATCGTAATATGCTTTGATGGAGAAAATGTAGTAAATGAGAACAGGGTAGGACCTATGTAGATTGAGTTTGGGGTAGGGTAATTTAGTTCTGGAGATCTATTTGTAAATTTTTCTGACAGTTGGAGGTATATCAATGATAGACGACACAGCTTTCGCATATTAGGGAAGAGGAAAAGTTACATTCTTCTATTTTTCGCTTTCAGGGTTGAGTTCCTTAGAGTATTTACTTAAAAATCGGCTCTACAATGGTTATACACAGCAGCTGCCGCAAGAATAGTTACTTCCCATAATATGTATTATATGGTTATCACATTTCTTTCAAATTCCGTTCTGATGTACGTTTCCATAGCTGGCTGATTGGGGCGTATACATCGCAAAACTCTGTAATTATTCCGTCAAGTCTCAAAGATTAATGACCGATTCTGTACGCCTCCAAGTTATTTGTGGCGTTGAAAATCAGAGCATCGTCCTTGAATGTCCAGACATGCACTAACAACCCGGAAGCTCTTGTATCCTAAACTACTTTTGTAGCTTTAGCTTGAGAATAATCCCATACTATTGAATCTTGGAATCCTATTCCTGTAGCGTATTTGCTGATGTCTGTGAGGTCGAAGGGCGTTCCTCTGAAGAGGAGATAGTTTCGAGGGAGTTAAGAGTTGGCAGCCCAATACTTGACTGTGCCATAATCAAATGAGTGGAGGTAAATAGGACAGTAGAGAGAGGCATTAGCGATAGTGTTCAGCCCATACTTTTTAAGTGTGGCGAGGATAGTTTAACCAATTTCCAAGCTATACATGTCTCTGTACATTTGGGAATCCTTTGCCTATATCAATATTCCTGCCAATCTTCGGTCAGGATTCCTTGCTCCTTTATGTTGCTTATTAAATGCTACTACGGTATCTATGACTTAGTCAAGAGTGGGGAACGTGAAGAGATAATCGAATATGGTAAGTCTCCCTGGAGCTAGATCTTGCTTAATTTTGATGGTCTTGAGTTCTGCAAGAGTAAATTAGTCTGTCCACCAATCTGTTTTATTGACTCCGTTATACAATCTGGTTGAATATCGTGTGCTGAACTGGGAGAGGTTTCTTATATTTGTTATTCGAGTTAGGAAAGGGTCATGCATCACAAGTGGAAACTTCTACTTTGTGTACACAACATCTAATTCTATGAAGTCAGCCCCTTGATAAAGAGCAGCAGAAAATGACTATAGTGTGTTCTAGGGCATGATCGAAGCTAAACCTCGATGACCGATGTTGAGAGGACGCCCATCTGCCTTTATGTATGGAGCATCCGAAGTTAAGCAACTCGCTTGGATGACGATTATATAGAGCAGAACTACCAGTTTCGCCATATCTACTAATTTATTACATCCACAAAAGGTTATTCATTAATATTCCAATAATTACGTTAGTTGGCTCATCTAAATGCTTAGTGTTGAAAGTTGGTCGATTTACAAAACATGTCTCTTTGCTAAATTTATTTGAATCACGCAGATATCATCTTAAGGTTAGTTTGATCACATTTGAGTGGGCTTTGCTATGACTCCGTGGAGTTGGAAGTCTTTGGCTAAAACTTTGAGTTCGAAGAGCACCTTTCCTGTAGAATATGTTTTCAAACCAAATCTATTGAGTGAGCTAACTATTGAATTCTTATGTTGTAGTTAAGATTGAGCCCCTACAAAGTTATCGAACCACGACCCCTTCGGTCTCCAACACACCACCTATATATTATACTCCCCAGTTGCAAAAGGACAGACTATTGTTCCATAACCAGCTATTGAGTGCCTCCCATCCTCATCAACGCTCCATACCTCTATCAGTATTCTAGGCCACCCACGCATATCCTCAGATATATAGTGGAGGCTGAAGGGTTGTTAAATAGGATAGCAGTCATTAACTAATTCGCTCTCGAAGCTTTCAAATTTGGTTCTGCCTTCGGTCAGTCTCCAGTTCTCCCCTGCTTTGAATTCCACTTTGACGTAGAGTGACTATGGCTGTGTCAATTTTGTTTTACTTATTTAGGAAAATGACGAGCTTATTTGACTTTCCCCACTAACAATAATTGTGGGCTTTTAAATTACATTAAGTTTACTATTTTCTAGGATGGCCTGCACTGATCGGGCTTTCGAATGCTGAGAGAAATAGATCACCTCAAATTAATAGCCCTAAAAGTTAAAACCTTAAAGTAGGCGAGTTGGTTTGGCGTTTCGCTGAATCTTAACAATTAGTGAATTGTTCGGAGGGTTAGCCTTCAATTGAAATTGAGAGTTGATTAAGAATATTCTAGATGGCTAATTTATAACAAATTCAAAAGAACCGAGTAGATTATTCTAGAACCTTGCTACTTATAAATAGTTCAACACTCTGTTTCATCATATTAAAACATGGCTGATAAAAAAGTTCAAGGTAAAGCTATCGGAATCGATCTCGGAACCACCTACTCCTGTGTGGGCATCTGGCAAAACGACAGAGTCGAAATCATCGCCAACGATCAAGGTAACAGGACAACTCCCTCCTACGTTGGCTTCACCGAGACTGAAAGGCTCATTGGAGACGCTGCTAAAAACCAAGTCGCCAAAAATCCAATCAACACCGTTTTCGACGCCAAGAGACTTATTGGCAGAAAGTTCAGTGATCCTATCGTCCAAAAGGATACCAAACTTTGGCCCTTCACTGTCGAAGCTGGCGCCGATGACAAGCCAGTCATCGTCGTCAAGTTCAAGGGTGAAACAAAAAAATTCCACCCTGAGGAAATTTCATCGATGGTTTTGGTTAAAATGAAGGAAACTGCTGAGGCCTTTTTGGGACAGCCTGTCAAGAATGCAGTCATCACTGTGCCAGCTTACTTTAACGATAACCAAAGGCAAGCCACCAAGGACGCTGGAGCAATCTCTGGAATGAATGTTCTCAGAATCATCAACGAACCAACCGCAGCTGCTATTGCCTACGGTTTGGACAAAAAGGGAAAGGGAGAGAAGAATGTGCTCATCTTTGATCTTGGAGGAGGAACATTCGACGTTTCCCTTCTTACAATTGACGAAGGAGTTTTTGAAGTCAAAGCCACTGCTGGAGACACACATCTTGGAGGAGAGGACTTCGACAACAAGCTTGTGGAGTACTGTGCTGCTGATTTCCTCAAGAAGAAGGGAATTGATATCAGAAAGAATCCAAGAGCTCTCAGAAGACTCAGAACCCAATGCGAGAAGGCCAAGAGAATCTTGTCCAGCTCTGCCCAAACAACAATTGAGGTTGACTCACTTGCTGACTCTGAAGATTACTCTGTTGCTATCACCAGAGCCAAGTTTGAGGAACTCTGTCTTTCTATGTTCAAGGATACTATTCCTCCAGTTGAGAAGGTTCTTAAGGATTCTGGCCTTTCCAAGAACCAAATTCACGAAGTCGTCCTTGTCGGTGGATCTACCCGTATTCCAAAGGTTATTGAGCTCCTTCAAGACTTCTTCAACGGAAAAGAGCCTAACAGATCAATCAACCCAGATGAAGCTGTTGCTTATGGTGCTGCCGTCCAAGCAGCTATCCTCACTGGCCAAGGAAATGAGCAAGTCGACAGTCTCTTGCTTATTGACGTCACTCCTCTATCTTTGGGTATCGAAACAGCTGGAGGTGTCATGACCGTTCTTATCCCCAGAAACTCAACCATCCCCACCAAAAAGTCTCAGATTTTTACAACTTACGCTGATAACCAGCCAGGAGTACTTATCCAAGTCTTCGAAGGTGAGCGTCAGTTGACTAAGGACAACAACCTTCTGGGAAAATTCAACCTGGATGGTATTCCACCCGCCCCAAGAGGTGTTCCCCAGATCGAAGTCTCTTTCTAAATTGACGAGAACGGTATCATGAACGTCACTGCAACTGACAAAGGAACTTCCAAGAACGCCAAGATCACAATTACCAACAACAAAGGAAGACTCTCGAAGGAGGAAATTGAAAAGCTCATTAAGGATGCTGAGAAATACAAAGATCAAGATGACCTGATCAGAAAGAAGATCGAGGCCAAAAACGGGCTTGAGAGCTATTTGGTCAACATCAGGCACTCTTTGAATGATGACAAACTTAAAGACAAGTTCAGCTCTGATGACAAGGAGACTGTCAACAGAAAGGTCACTGAGGTCCAATCTTGGCTCGATTCCCACCCAGATGCTGATAGCTCTGAATACGAGGCCAAACAGAAGGACATCGAGAGCGTTTTCAACCCAATTATGAGTAAAATTTATCAAGCTGCAGGAGGACAACCAGGAGGATTCCCAGGTGGATTCCCAGGAGGTGCCCCAGGTGAAGCTCCAGGCGCAAGCTCCAGTGGCTCAGGAAGTGGCCCAAAGGTTGATGAAGTTGATTGATCTTGCTGTATAAACATAATTTTGTTCATTCTTACAAACAAATAGTATTTAGTTAGTGACTTATTTTGACTGTCGAAACATTATTGCTAACTACCGATTATTTTAATATGGTTTAGCCCATGTATGTAGTTATTTAACACAATTCTGAATAAGAGGTAATTTTTGAATTATATAAAGTATCGTAATAATTTTTCAAATTTTCTTTAGATAGGGGAGAAAAAATACTGGAATTCGTTTGTCTTGTTTCTCCATACTTTTGACTACTCTTTTTATAGTTACAGATTCAGAGTGTTTAAACTCCGGTTTGTTCATCTGGTGTTCCACTTATGAAGAGTGCTGCTCGAAAGGGTTTTCGTTGGTTCTTTTATCAGCTTTTTCAGCGAGTATTTTTTGTAAATATAGATCAGTTCTAAAGTCAAGTTCCGGTTTCTTCTTTTAAATAAAGCGCTGTTATGGCTTTATGTACCATTTGTTGTAGTATTCATGCTTTAGCTATTTAAATCTGCTTTACGAGCGATTCTTCACAGCCAGTCTGTTTGGACTGGCTTTGGGTTATTGAAAATCAACTAGTTTATCAGGAGCAGCTGAAAAAGTGGAAGGATGTTGTTAGTCTGCGAAGGTGAGGTACAGAGGCACTAGTTTTTTTATGAATGTTTTGACTTAAGTGATTTTCTACTGATACTTAGAGTTGAGTTTGTCTTATATTTTGTTGTACCGTGACTGATGTTGGGAATGGTGAGGAGGCTTGAAGCCTGTAAACTAGGAAAGCACTTTATTACGAACATTTTGCTAAACATCTTCTTAACTGCTATGAAGTTACATTT
The DNA here is from genome assembly GCA_028571205.2 of Hydropsyche betteni. Classification (NCBI taxonomy): domain Eukaryota; kingdom Metazoa; phylum Arthropoda; class Insecta; order Trichoptera; family Hydropsychidae; genus Hydropsyche; species Hydropsyche betteni. The sequence goes on along the minus strand of JAOXNN020085203.1, from coordinate 3,776 downwards.
GAATGTTCTCAATATTTCTTCTACTATGTAATTATATTACTAGGTGATAAATTAATAGATTGAGGTGGAGACACTTAATTCGATCATAAAGCTGTCAATGCGAATACTTTCGTCTGTTTGAGGAAGGTACGCAGAGTATTCAGGAACTCTGGGTACAGTAACTGCCAACTAAATCTATCTAATAGTTCTTCTGTTGCTAATTTTGGTTGTTCTCTCACCACCTTCTCCATATTTATATGTGTTGATGAGTGCTTGTCTGCTTAGGTAGGATTCTTCACTTTGGAGCTCATTATCCCACACTTATTGAGGGTAAAGAGGTAGTTGCTCCAAGGATGTTAGTCGTCTGGAATGTCTCTACTTTCGAAGTCGAGGTGGGCCTTTGCCAGGACAATAATTTCAGAGGGATCAGTCTGGCTATTTAGAGGAGATTATTTAAAAGCGAACCCACAGGCAGTAAAAGTAAGATCCTCTAGAAGCTTATTTTCAGCTTAGGGAATTTTACAATTAGGTAAGAACTCTGTATCCTCGTCGCTGAACGATACCATTATTCCTCTTCTAGCGAGTTCCTAAGTTACCAATAGTGTACCTTTAGCAGTTTTCCAGGAGAGAGTTAAACGTTAAGTAAATTTTCCAATTACTTTATCCCACTTGCTTGAATTAGCTTTACTGATGTTCTGCCAATCTAGAACTGCATTTGGATCCCTCGACGAGCTGATTTAAAATACAAATACTTTATAGGTCTAGCAAGGCAATCTCTGTGCTTGTACATCTTAAGAAGAATGATTTGTACGGGCAATCAGTTGTCTTTGAAATTAGGACGCAAAGAGGGAGTAATTTGTACACATCACAACGTAGGCTATTGTCTTTCTCGTCGAGTAAGGAATTAGAGACTCCAGTTTTACTCCATCCATCAGAATACATTCCTACTGAAAGTTGAGCGCCAGAGCCAACATAGAATCCTGGAGGTAGACTGGTTTTAAAAGCGAACTTTTATCCTTATTTACCTTCATATAGTATTCTCTTTATAAAAGGCACTCGTCTTTGATCTTCTTGGGTATCGACAGAAGAGATAGTTTTGAGCATGTACTTGGGGTTTATTCTGGGTAAGGGGAAGAAGGGGTAAACCAGAAACTCGACGATATCACCTACGCAAAAGAAGGCAGATGGTGCTGAGAACCTATTAATACTGGTACGTATGCAAGCTACCACAGTGCTATTCTGAATAAAAGAGCGCGGTAGTTAGATTTCGACTCCGAAGGGAAAGACGAGGGGTTTCGGCCTGTACCCAACCTTGATAAGGTTGAACCAAATAGCTAATTTGAGTACCTGAGTGTTAAGGAGCGTTCTATTAATTTCATATTTATATCTTTACTCACTTTTCTTAAACACTATTTAGTTGATTTGTCGTTAGGTTTCCAACGATAATGTGGCTAGATTCTTCTATTTAACTGAATAGATGACAGATTACGTTATCGATTTTTAATTTATAGCAGTTTTTAGAAACCATCGATATTAAACTGCACAAGCTGCTATATCTTCAAGAATAGAGATTTCTGAAGTTGCTATAAATGGGTTGAGAAGTAAAATGCTTTATCGTGGTTGTGACTGGCCTTAGCTTCGTTGAGCCTAGAACTGACAGTAGTCATAACTTTAGAGAAGAACTACACCCACTTCTCTAAAGTCTCGTACTCGAAGGATAGTGGTACATTCTCCTACAAGTTTGCTACGATCTTGTGCAACTCCTTCTATTTTTAGACATCGATAGCTTCTGACTCTTAGATGAACATTCTCCACTCCTGCACAACTTTGTCCTTTCTCAAGGCAGTCAAAGCAGCAGATTCAAACTTTTGGAATTTAGACTAATACTCTGGAAACTCACTCTGTAGGCGCTCAGTTTCTTACTTGGTTAGTTTTCTCAGCTATTCAAGTCTCAGCTGCTATAATTCAGCCTCTGCTTTAAAACAATACGTACTTCTTTATGCTTAGAGTTCGGCAAGCCTCCGCTATTCTTCATCTAGTCTTCTTCTTTATTCCTCTAGTCGTTTCTTTTTAGTCATTTTCTTTTTGGGCTTATCAGCTGTCGTTGATCGTTTCTATGTGAGATCAGTTGTACGTGAATATGGTCATCATCTGTCTTCTTAGGGCCCATAGAGACTCCTTTTTCGGTTGACCTTCTTTTTACGCTTTTAGGCCTTTCTCGAAGCATTTTCAAAATTTGAATATAGAGTTATTATAGCTATGTAAGACTTTAAATCGCTATCGTGCTATTATGCAATATTTGAAACATAATAGTTGGCTGAATAACCACTAACAATAGCTATTATGAAGTAAAAACTGATCAATGTCATACTACAATCCTGCGGCATTCTGTGATAATGTTTCTCCAGGGGATGTCTTGAAACTTGTGGGTGTAGGAAGTAGACAATAAAACCAGTATGTCAGTGGTGTCACTAGCAGCCACTAGTCCTCTCTTCAGATACAGCATATACATAGTGGCTAACTGGTAGATGAATCTCCAACCTTCACTGACGAGTCCATCGAATACGAGGTGCTAAGTAGTAACGAACATTACTAAATACTTAAGGCCAACCATACTTCCAAATAAACTTAAAATCCAGGGAATGCAGATTGCTTACAGTTAAATGCTATTTTGCTTCTGAATGAGAAAGTGGTTTACCAAGTGTTGGTAGAGATCACGAACGTTATTTTAGAGGCTCCTTTAGATAAAGTAGACATGCTCTTTCATTTTCTAAAAAGCTATATATTGATCAACTTACAGCCAAGGTAGATTTATCGGACTCTCAGTCTGTGCATTATCTTTACCATCACCCAAAACGTTGGTTGTTCTTCCTGCACATGGTACAGTATGCCAGCAGCGATGTAGTTCATACCCTGCACATAACCTACCTAACTGTCGTATTTGCTGTAGTTCTGTAAAACAGAGCGCAAACGATTTAGGTACAGTTGGTTGTTAAATGTGGGTTATAGTGGAAATGTGCGTCTGATGTCCTTCTCGATTTGCTACTCATTGGCAGATGAAGAAGCTACGCTAGATAAATTTTAGTAGAATCTGGTACTGTCCTTGAGAATGTCAGATTGGCTCCATCGGATGAAGTAAGATGCCCAACGGCAAGGCTTTTCACAAGGACAACCATAGGTCTGGCAGAATACTCCTTCGAATAGCTTAACTACAGGGTCGAACCACTTCCTGCTGGAGATGCGGTCGAGCTCTTAGTCGAAATTCATACTTTTCGCAGTTGATGAAAGCTTTATCCTTTTCTTTTTGCCTTGTGAACTAGTTAGTTGTCTGGATGCCTGTGTATTAACGTTAGTAATTGGAGAACTGTCCTCAGGTTTTGCTATCTTCTTGTAGTCTGGGGTTGTTAGAAATATTGTATGGGATTCCAGCTGCTCAGTCTTCTTTTTAATAGGAATCTGGAATCCTTGTTGCTGTTGTCGTCTTAAGATATTAATTGGTTTGGGAGTCATCATTCTCTATCGCTCGATATAGTTATTGTAACAGGTAATTCGTTGGAAAAGACGATCTCGCTTTGCTTGTTCCATCTGTGGATGGTAGATACTACTAACGGGAGTGGGTCTGAAACGACCAGTGCAAGGAGGATAGTCTCTGCGCATGAGTAGATAGTTGTAAAAGTATAAAATGTAATTAGTAACGATGATGATCTCTATTTATTGCTAAGTATTCTTACAATGTTATGTGAGGTACTATTTAACTACTAGCCCTTGATTATGACCTATTATTTTCAATGAAATGA
>JAOXNN020084803.1:0-32382 GCA_028571205.2 Hydropsyche betteni | reverse complement strand
CATATCAATTTTTTCTATTTTACCCTCAACTCAACTATCAATAGTTCTCGATTCTCTGTTATTGAGAAAATATTATTCCCCAGATATACTTGAATCTTATGGTTTGGGGCATTAGATAATCAGCTGACTGTCGTATTTCGCAGTCTCGGCAGTAAAGCTACAATTATTGATTATCTGCTTGGAACTGGGCGTAACAGCACCATAGATATTAATTTGAGGGAATAATAACGCTTGCGGCCTCAGACTTTTTAAGTAGAAAATAATTCATATGAAAAATAGTTTGTTTCAAGTCAAGCCCACTCTTCCAATTGTTTCGGAAGTCAAGCACCTAGACCAGACAATAACTGAGTATCACAGCCAGTTCATGATTGGAACTTTAAAGCAGATAAAGATCAATCATCCCTACATCAGGTAAGGCAAATTGGACAACAACTCCTTCTTCAGAAGCTTAATATTGAGCTACCTATTTTAGGTTGGTTGCAGCTCTCTCGAAATCTCATTACCTCAAGCTTCAACGATCAATCTATGTGTGGCCAACTTAAATACAGTCCCCAAATTCATTCAAGACAACTACATTCCATAAAAAATGCACAGCACTCTCAAGCAAGTCTGGAATCAATTACTCCCAAAATACCTTCAATCAAATAGCAATTTTGCTGAGGCTTTATGCAATATGGTAAACTAATACTAAATAGTAGATGTTCTGTTGGTGCTGTACGCCAGAGCAGTATGCTTGAAGTTTATGGAAAGCAATAGGACCTTCGTCCAATAGGAAGAAAGAAAGCGTCTCGAGAATTACAATCTTCCAGCGCCAGACGCAATGGTATTCGTAGCCTCTAAAGCCTTCGAAGTTAGCATTGATATAATAGGACTGATGTAAGACAAAAAGATCAAGGCTGAAGGCAGTAAGTACACCCTCAGATTGTTCAGTCGTCCTGGGCGTTATGATATTTTTGTCAACTCAACAAACAAGCAGTTACAGAATGAGCCATTCGTATCAGCTCCAATCAACACACAGAAGTAGGAGGTGGGGAATTACAGAATTTAGGAAAATAAGTTAGTTCGTACTCCAGAGAGACAAGCAAGTAGTTGCCAAAGGTGTGTTTATATGAAAGACTTACAGTGTTTTTAGTGTAAGCTGCGCAAAGATAACTGTCGTACTTACTTTTAAATAATGAATGGTCCAGACCAAATAGTTACACCAACTAAAAAGTAATAACCGAAAGCAGTGTAACCCACAATAATAGTACCTACCATAATAGTAACACCAGCGAAGAAAATGTAGCGATCGCCTATTCAGTAAGCACTAAATTTACCTATCAAAACCCCTTTGAAGGAGTCATCCATATCCATGCTTTAAAAATCACTAAACGCAAAAAAAGCACAACAGCTTTCATCAGATTATTCTGACCTATTTGCGAAGAAGTGCCCTGAATGCAAGGTCGCTGTTCTCCAGACAATAAGAGAGAAACAGGGTGAGATATGCTACTAGTGTATGCTGAATAAGGCACAACAGATGAAACCCAGTCCCAAGCTCAAGCTCGAGTAGGTGAGATCAAGCCCCAAAGTCTCCGAAAACTATCAGTAGTCTGCAGCTATAAGCAAAACACTCTACTAATTTCCAGTTTAACTCAAAAGGCCCAGTTAACCCACAGTAGTAGGAAAGAAGATTTTGGAGCCTGCACTAGTTGTTAAAAAGGTTTAGGCACTTCCCTAAAAAAGCTACTGTGTAGAGTGTAAAAGACAGTTGAATACTAATTCTGAGAAGTAGCTACTGTTGTGTAGCTTTTGTACGTCGCTGTTGAAATCACAGTAGGCAAGAGCTACTGAACTGAGATCGAGAACAAGCCCCAAAATGAGAGTTACCGGTCTGAGACCCTCTTATGACCCGGCAACGACAATAAAAAGGTATGGTTGGCAATGATCTTCCTGTTAAGTATCTTTTATCTAGTTCAATTTTAAAAACGCGCTACGAAAGTTCCAGAATTAATGTAACTAAATAGCATGTATTGTATCAGAAAATTAAACCATTATTCTTTTATTTATTCCATCCTCAAGGTTGCGTCGCGATTTCATCCACATTTTTACATATACTCAGTTCCTTCTATCTATTTGAGAGTGATTCTCTTGTCGGATAGCTTATTGTTGCCTAAACTAATCATACATCTACTCAAATAAAGTTGCTAAAGCTTGATTTAAACTATTTATGCCACTTCATTAATCGATTATTGTTGTAAAATGCAGATTTTAAAGTCTTGCTATTTAAAACACCCAATAAGTTTGTTTACTGCTACCTAAGTTATTAATCAGACTTGTTAACGTCAAATACGTACAGTTTGCAAATATACCCTTAATGCCTGACCAGTGGGTATACCTAGGCTAATAACAGTCCCCTTAAATAAAGTTCTTTGATGTAGGTAGAATTGACATAGAGGTAAGTTTGCAATCTCGTAAAAAGCAATAGTGTCCTTATGTTTGACTACTCATTCAAAGCAATAAAGCTAGACTATTTGTTCTCAGTTGAGTAATAGATACAATAGTTACATATAGTATCATCATTTAGAATAGAGAATTTAAAAAATCTTTTCATAAAATATAAAAAGCCTACTGTTTGCTATTTATATTAACTCGCAACAATGACTCTTCTTATTTAATAGCTAATACCAACTTTCACTAACTTTATTGATTTATTATTATTGGTCTGTTTAATGTATTATCACTTTGAAATAATGATAGAACTGCTATCCAAACTATAGGTCTGCATCAACCAGCGTATCGACCAAATCGAACTTCTTAAACAAGAGGACGAGTAGAAACTAACTATCAGTCTACGAGAGGACGAACGAAAACGCCAGATAATCCGAAACTTTAGAAATGTTCGCAAAATGGAGAAAACTCTCGCAGAGGACGAAGACTCCCTCTTAAGTGAACTCACCACGAATAGTAAACCCCTCACTAAGCACTAAATTGTGTAGAAGAGTCATAACGCAGACAGCTGTAGGAGATGGTGGTCAACATCATCAATCGATATGTTAATACCGAGTTAATGTGCAAGAAAAGAGGCAGTCCTTAAGACGTCATTGAAGCATTTGAAGCCTACTACCACATAGTTAATGCTCAACGAAAGCTGAAGGAGATGCTGGTGGTAAAAAACCAACAATTATTCGAATAAGTTCAGTTTGTTTAACTCAGTGTGACTTCGTAAGTATGAATCTGAGATTTCTGCTAGGTAATATCCGATAGAGCCTAAATGCTATTATCGAAAAACAGAAGAACTCTATTTGCAAGATTCTGAAGATCGATTATAAGGGTATTACGGTATCCCCTTAGAAAAATACCACATAGCATGAGACTATCCCCGATGATGATGAGGATCGCTACTCACGAGCCAAATCTGCGCGTATTATTGACTTAATTTTAGAAAGCAAGCGTCGAAAGCACCAAATTTACTGTTATGAGCTGTCACGAATACTAAATTTGGAGTATATTTACATAGACTATTACTTCTTCAATCGCACTCTCTATGGTGGAGACGTGGACAAAAAACGTAAAATACTCTAATCAACTATTATGAAGCGGAACCTCTAAATCAAAAGGCAGATCGATGTCTATAGTAGGCAGTACCCGTCACAACCTCGAGCCCAAACTCAAGCTCAGTGACTCTCTTTCTTAATAAATAAATTGTAAATTAGTTGCTACAATATTATAGCATAGTTAAAGTATTTCACAGGGAAGGCAGTTATTTCCCTTAGTAAGAAGTAAAGGCAGTCTCCTCCATGTGTCTCTTTGGATGCTAATGGCTTCCACTTCCCTCACTCTCTTCCTCTACCTTTTGGTTTAGGCTCATTTTGTAAGATACCTCCATAGTGCTCTTGTTGAATGTTGCTGGGTATAAATCAGTTAACTTTAGAAGCTCACCCAAGCTAATCTTTTTGAATTTGATAGTCTTCTCCTCAGTTTACTCATGCTCTCCTTCCTGATTCTCTAAAATCAGCGTCACTTTGCTTTCCTGGTCCGCGGTGTACCCTTCGAGCTAACAACTATTTTCAATCTTTGAGACTTCCATGATATATTAGTCTTTTACAATGTTTTATTTGCCGTATATTTTTCCTACCTGAACATTACTGCTCTTTTCCATATCTTCCTCTATATTTTCAATCATCTAAGGGTTTTTCTTGATTTCCAACTCTAAGTGTTGAATCCATTGCTGGCAAAAGTATTCTTGTGATCTTTTTCGGCCTTGTATCCGTTCCTGTTTGACCATGAGCAAGTTAAACCTGTTCTTTACTGCGTTCTAAGTTCTCCCTTGGAGTTTCTTTGCGATTTCAGACCACCTTTTCCCAATTTTTACGAACTCTTTCAGTAATATCAAGTCCTACTGTCCTTTCCAAGGCCCTTTCTTGAGATCAGGATCCATGTAGCACGTCCAATGTTCTCTACATTGCTTCGGTGACCTGTAAATCTTATTGTGTTTTGTTCTTAAATATAGCTCTTGACTAATCTCTATCCACTGGTTTTTATCCTTACCTTTCGACTGAGTACTCCACTCATCCACCAACTCTTTAAGTACAGCCTATTCTCTTTCAGACCAGGGATACTCGCTAAGATTGTATTTTTTCAAACTCAACCACTTGAACATGCATTGAGTTGCGTTTTTGCCAGGCACAAGATCCGACACGAATTTCCATTCTTGATCTGTCTATGATTAAGTATGTTGTACGTATCGGTCGGGATGGCTGCACTGTTGCCGATTGAAATGTTCTATGACCCATAGAAGAATTAAAAGATCTTCCTTGTTCCAGTTCCTTTTCAGGCGCTTATTGTTCTTCATTCTGAATCGCATGTGGAGTTACTTTCTAATAGTGTTGTTGACGAGCTCAATGACCTTCTTGTCGTCCACTTGTGAATGTTCAGATATGCTTGCAATCTATTCTGTGTATTTACTCATATCTATGCTCTAGCGGCCATAGTAGCCTAGGCTGGAGATGAACCTTTCGAGCTGAGCCTTCTGGGTTTGTAGGATCTTGGAGATTTACTAGGGCTACATAATAGCTGAATGTTTGAGGAAATACCTTAACTATCGGACTGAGGCTCAATACTAGTTCCCATGCTGTAGCTGGGTGATTTCCTGACCAGTCTGCTTTCCCTTCTCATGGCTTTTATATCCAATATTTTATTATAATACATTCGGAAATAAAGCTTAAAACTGCTTCAACTAGTTAAAACATTCCTCTCATTCCAGTGTCTAAGAGGTGTAAAGAGTTATGGTTTTCAATTTACAATGGCTTGGTTACGTTATTTAAAATATATTTACAAAATAAACCGATAAATTGCTAATAGATGAGCATAGAGAACAATAGGCAAACTAATAATGTAGTTTACGATCATTCAGATAGAAGAATTTGCTTCTTTTTTTATCCTCGACCTGGCTTCCATGAAACTCTGATAAAGATTCTGTGTCAGATAAATCTAACTATTCAGCATAGCCATCTGTCTCTCATACTCCACCAACTTCTCTCGGTTTATTCTCTCCAGCACCTTATTGTTAGTCTCCACCTTCTTAAACTCCTACTCCAAATTCTCATACGCTAAATTTCTATTCAACAACTATCCTTTCAGACGTCTGGTGTCGTTTTATAAGCGTTCGATGTCTAACTCATACTTCTTCTTTATGTTTTATATCTCCATCTGCTTTATTCCTTAAAGCTCCACCTGCTGTTTTTATAATTCGGATACCAACTATCGACGTATGCCTCCAGAGTCCAGTGTAGTCTGTTGATGCTTTCTCGTCTATTTTTTCAATAACTCATCCAAGCTTTTTATGTAGGTGTTGAGTCGAGAAACATCCTTTTAGAGCTAAGTTACTAAACAGTTCAAACGGTCAATCTCAACCCCATCCTTCTCTTTCACTGCTTGATATGCTTTCTACTTGAGCTTCCAGGCCTGTTATTTAGATCTAAGCTCCTATTCGACTTGCTCCTTCTCAGCTCTTAATCTCTACCTTTACTGCTCTCTTTCTTTTCTCTCAGCTTTCCATTTAGAATCATACTCTCTAACCAGCTCATCACAGCGCCGACGAGTTTCTGCTAACGAATTTTAAAGGTTTTTAATTTATAGATTTTTAAGCTACACCGTTGTGCTGAGTCTTTTGAGCTGCTGATCCAACAAAGCCATACTTTCGAAGTACCCTGATGCTGAAATTTGCTTCTCAGAGTTAATCTCGTGCAGAGACTGATGTAAGAACTTCAGTTATTTGGCATTCTCCTCTCCAGTGTTCGCCAGTCTTTCCTTTAACTCTCTAATCTACCGATCCTTAAACCCAATAGTCTCTCTGAATGTCTGGGCTTGCCTATCAGCATCTTTCTCCTTATTTCTGAGTTAGTCCTCCTTAATCCCCAACAACTTCTGCAGTTCTGAGTTGTTCTATTTGAGTATGGTTATGTGGTTGTCCTGTTTGTCTTGCAATTGCCTCACATCATTGGAATGAATGCTGGTTAGTCGCTACTTTATATTGTACAGTTATAGTTAAGCCTATCTTTCGGCTCTGTAGAGTGCTTCTGTGAGGGCTTTGATCTGCCCTTTCAAGATATCCTTTTAAGAGTCAAACTCCCTGTGAACTGCTTGAAGTTGCTTCAAAAGAGCCTCAATTTAGGCGTTCTTGTTATCTAATGCAAATTTCATACTCTAAAGCTCAGCCTTGAATATTTAGTCTTGGTTAGTAAGATTTCCATGAATATACTTGAGATCCAAATTGATTATATTTTAGTAACGAGCTTTAAGTTGGTCCATCTCATCGTTTTTATGCTTTATCGCCAACTCTATTTCTTGCTTCTGTTTGTTGATGATCCCATTCAACCGCTGAATCTACTTATCCTTCTCTTCTCTAATTCTATCAATCTTAGCCCCCACGAACCTATCTACTGTCTATTTCTCCATCAACTATCTTCTCAGATTTCGGAGTTCGCTCTCATATCTCTCCTATTTTTCATATTGTTGTGACTTCAGAGTCTCCAACTCTTTGTCAGGTTAGTGTCTACCATCCTGAGATAAGTCAGTTAGTTTCTGAAGCTTGGCTAACCCATCTTTCTCAGCCTCCTCGTATTTCCTTCTCCAGTGATCGACCTAGTTTTTGAGTAGTTAGATGTTGGGTGACCTATCCTTCAGAGTCAGTTCATGAAGTTGAATTCTAAGTTTATCGACTTCTGTAGCTAGAGTTTGATTTTATTTGTTAAGTCGGTCGACCTCTGCCAAAGTTACTTGAGTTTGCCTATTAGCCATATCGTACTTAATTTAGAAGTCTTCGGCTCTGCGTAGCCTAACCCTGGCATTATTGAGTTAATCTTGAATAACATTCATGTCGTTTTAGAGGCGTCCGATTTTCCTAATGTAGAAGTCAGAATCGTATCGGTTGGGAGAGTCGTAAACCAACCTTTGGGAAGTAGATTAGTTCAATCTGGAGAGTCTTTAGGGACTTCGAGACATATAATAAATTTACGAATAAAATAACCATGCCAAATCTACTCAAGTATAAACTCTGATGTACAACTCATTGCAATTAATAGATTATAAATGAAGTTTACTTACAACCATTTGACTTTGACTCGCTCATCATCTTTCTCTCTCTTACGTACGAATCGGAAGTTGAATTTTGCATTACTTTACGCTAATGCCCTTATCTAAACATATTTAAGTTACGAGCTATTTAGGTTTGATTAGCAATAATCAGATAATATCATGCAGAAAACATCGCAAGAGTTAAGTGTAATAATGTTGGGGGATTCCACTCTCGATAACATAGCCTGGGTGGGAGGGTTCAAAAACTGTATTAAGGCCAAACTCCAAGCTGCTCTTCCTAAAATTCCAATCATAAATTTGGCTGCTGATGGCTTTACAACTAGTAACGTACTAAACGGCTAGTTCCCCTATATCTCCTGGTCGCACAGAAAAGCATAAGATCCTTTCCCCCAGCCCAGCAAATTCTTTCCCCTTACCCATATTTCTCAGTATCCACAATCTACCGTAATTTTAAGTATCGGAGGCAATGATATTCGGACAGTCCTGTCATGTCCACAAGTGCTGCAGCAGGCAATCCAAGTATTTGTAGGTAACTACTTCAAAATACTTGAGAGTATTTTACAGACTACCAATAATGTAGTACTGATGATGCAGTATAGGCCCAGTATCACCCAAAACAACTACAATATCTATTAGAAGATTAGCATGCTACCTGGAGATGCTACTCCTTAGAAGAAGATTGCGCAGATTATGGAGATGGTCTATGCTCCAATAGTTGCGAAGGCTAAAGAGAAAGGATTAGCTATGATAGATCTTCCCAATACATTCGACATTCGGAACGATAAGCTTTACTGCAGCCAAATAGAACCCAGCTAGTATGGAGGCTAAGTAATCAGTCAGCTAATCACCCATATAGTAAAAAACCATCCGAAAGGCAAGCACTGTTTCTACTACATGGATCAATCACAGGTCAAAAGCTACTAACTGTAGGGTAAACCTTGGAAAGTGTTCATAAACTGATGAATTAAAATACAGTGTATTAGATGTAACACAATTTGGAAGTATTCAATCACCTCAGCAGCAGGAAGTCTCTCAGCTACCTTTCAGTTATCCACCCAGTGTTAGTGTTCTTCTTGCATGCCTTATCAACTGAATCCCATCTTTGGTTATTGCTTACCTTCAGATTCCTCAAAGCCCCATACTTCAGCTCTTCCATATCGAATATCTTCATCTTCTTTACATTATTCTCGTTCTCAGTTATCTTATTGACTGTCAAAGTCACCTGCTGGAGTTTCAATGGCTCATTTTCGTTGTTCTATCTATCTGTTTGAGGCTCCTTCCTGGTTGTTTGTCTTCTCGACAGAATTCTAGACCGTATCTGTCCAAACCTCCGGTAAGCTAGACTATCGTCAGTAGGAGAACGAGTGTGGGATGGTCTGGTGCGGCGGTTAGAGAACTTTACTTCAACACTCTTCATCCGATGGGTTTATCTTGCGCTCTTTGCAGTAGCCTTATCCGGTCTCTCTATTTTAGGTTTGTACTCCTCCACCTCCTTAAAAGGTTCAGTCTCAATTGGTTTTCTATCTTGAGTGGATAACAGTTGTATTCTAAACTTGTAGTCATTAATCAGCTATTTGAAATTAGGTTATTTCGTTCTCACAGACTCGATGCACTACCGCTCCGATGAATTCTTGCGGTAGGAGTTAGGGTTCTTCCGAACTCTTCTCTTTATTTAAAAACGTTGGATGTTGTTCGCTAACTATGTCAGCATTGCTATGTTGGAGTGCTGTGGAGAGGATTTTTCATCACTCAAGCCCCAAGGCTTCTTGCCGACGGATTACACGCTGCTTAGATGTCTCTTTTTCTTTGAGCTTTCGAAGATAAGAGGACGGAGTTAAGAGGCACCTTTCATATGGCAGTTAGTTTTAATATCAAATAGTAAGTAAACTGTTAGTAGCTAATACACATTTTAGAAAGATTAATGCATGATCCGATCAACTTTGTATTTGGTTGATTATATCTGACTTAAAAGATAAAGGTGATTATCTTTTTAGGTTATTGAAGTATGCTTAGAAACAATTGAGTTCATTTTAGTTTTTTGTTTATATGTTTGTTCTTGTCAAAATAATAGAAGGTACAAATCTTAGAAAGACGAGTGTCCTTTCTAAAGTGGTATTAGATTTGTAATACAGGATCCTTACTGTATTGTAACTATCGGCAATCAGGTCTCCAAAACGAATGTTAAATCGAAGGCTGGAAGTAACCCCCAGTGGGGCTAAACTCTCTTATTCGTGGCTACTAACAATAGACTGAAGCTGACTGTTATGGATAAAGATTTTTTTAATGATGAGTAAATAGGATAGGGAATACTGGACATATCAGAAATCTACACAGCTCCTAACAGCTCAAGAAACTGTAAATGGTTTGTAAATTCAGATGAAGTCGAGATTTTCCACAATAAGAAAGACGCAGGCAAAGTCACTCTTAGTATCTAATATCGCACCAAATTGGAATACGTACCTAAAGAAAACCCAGTTTGATACTTAGTATTTTTGATATTCTTTTGCTATTGGTGTCGGATGTTGCATATTTGTTTGGCTAACTTCAGCCTATTTAAAGACCTTTGAGAGGAAAATTAACTGAGTGGGTAATATAACAGGGGAGGCTAGCCAAACAAGCTTAAAAGTAGAATAGTCCGAATAATCATAGAATCTAATTATGGAAGTTTATAAGGAGATCAGGTTATTCAACCTCAGAGGCAAGTTCATTCGGAATATTAACGCACCATCCGCACTAGTACTTTCTCTACTCATTTAGGACTCCCTCCTCGAAGTTCGCGTAGGTACTCTTATTCAATCCACTTAAATTGTTAAAAGTAAACATCCTAGTTACCGTAGACAGTGGCAAAGAACCCTCTTGGTCCACATCTATTAGTTTACCCTACTCACCTGTTATGTCTCTTAAGTTTGAGGCTTTCCATCAAGGGTCCATTCATCGACCTTCCATAGGCAAGGGCGAACTAACTCTCACGTAACCAAAAGGTACAGAAAAAGGCACTCTCAAGCTGCACTCAGGGAAAGACATAGCTGGCAGCATATCATTCGACTATTAAATAAAAAAGCGTCCATAGAAAAAAGGAATCCTAATTAAGAAAGCTGTTCTTCAATTACAGAAGCAACCTTAGTAATTTATGAACCAAGTACAACATAAATAACTCAGGAAATTGAACTGGGATTTAAGGTAGGAGAGGGCGAAGCCAGAACATAAAAGGCTCGGTGCTCAGGGGAGGTTATTACTTGGAGTACTCCTGCAAGAGTGGACTTTGAAAGCTCAAGTGAAATGGAATTCGTATTTAGAAACCCCAATAGTTAAGTACTGGCTTCGTACAAATGCCATATGAGTGAATTAAAGCAGGCGGACGGATCTCTTAGTTTCTACATAGTAAGTGACAAGTTTAAACTGATTGGGACGTTGAGTTTTCAGTACCTGAGTCGAAATATCGTCAGCAAGGAGCAGTAAGCCGAAAACAAATCTAAATAATAGCTTTAAGATAAGCTATCAAGATACGTTAATCTAAACGATATAAAATGTGTTATAAGTAATGGTTAACCTTCCTAGTTGAAATTCCTCATTGGAAAGACTCTTTACAAGGGTGTTTGCTAGGCAGATCACTCATCCAAAGGCTACCACATCGATAAGTCAGTAAAGTTTCACATAGACCCTGTAAATAATCATCTTAGAATCAGCATATTTAATCGATAGGACAAGTAAATAGGTAGATGTCAGGCATTTCTCAACCAACTTCAAACTCACAGCCAACTAGACATTTTCTATTAGGGTACTAAAGTAGGAGTATTATCTTTCAGGTACAGATCAGTGAGCTAGCAACCCATCACCCTCAAAGTGCATTCCATCCAAACTGACTTTATTATTAGTGGGTTTGCCAAACTTAATAGGTTTATCTCCTTAGCTGCTGGGAAGTCAAAAGGCAGAACGTAAACCATAAAGGATGGAGGTAGGAAGATGGAATTTAAAGATGTTATTATTCTAAAGTTTATGGATGAGAGGATTCGAGTCATCTGTAATTAGGAAATATAATCCGGAGAGACCAAACAAGTGGGATAGGGTAGTGTTCTGGTATCGGAACTGAAATAGGCGGGAGATATGGAGTTAAAGCTGCACTCCAAAGAGGACAAACTGGTGGGAACGTTAGCATTTAAGTACAATCTGGTACTGCCAAAGGACTAAATTGAATAATAACCACCAAAATAGTCACTGCCATAGATTACTCCACCTCAGAAAAACGAGTAAAATGTATCTCCAACAACCAATTAATAATCCCCTCTAGTACCAACCTAACCTAAAGACGTAAATATCGTTAAAATTGAAAATAAAGACCAGAAAAATCAGATTTAAAGAAAGAAATAAAGTAAAGTGCCGAGCCCCATGCATACTCCCTACAAAGGTCCTGTAAAATTGTTACCAATTTCTTTAAAAACTGACCGCAGCAACCATATCATAGGCAACGGTACCACAATACATAAGCCGAACATGTGTTTGGTAACCGAGGACTGTTAGATAAAATAAACTTCGCCCTTCAATAAATAGAATCTAGCACCCTGTGCATCTGGAAATAGTATTTAATCTCCCAAATACACAGACAAAAGCTTAACTCTAAAGTCTAGGCTTTAAAACAATAAAAGTTACAATATTAATAGCGTGTACCTCAATACAGTCCAAATCTGCAATGGAAAATTGCCTTCCACTTAAAGCTCTCATCAGCAATTATCCAATAATAAGTCTGCGAACTATCTTCCATGCATCCTCAGCACATCTAATGAGAATCTGAAATCTCAGCCAAAAATAGAAACTTTCAGAGAGAAGAAACACGCCATCGACCACCATTAAAGTACAATTTCATTAACGCAGATAAGATCCGCAAGAGACACAAAGGTATCCGAGAAGACTTACAAATGTACAAAGTTAATAAGGAAAAGAGAATCGCAGGAGGTGGTTTTGGTTACGCTGAAAGAAGAGCCTTTCCCATGGAGGTCGAAAGGAAGATGAGGGAGATACCAGGTCCTGCTGACTACTCTTATTCGCTCAATCACAACATTAAAGGGATAAGTTTTGGCTCGGCTGAAAAATTCTGTTAAAAGATGATGCTGGTGAAATTTCATGACTACGTTCAGAGATTTAGGCAATAACCTCATAATAGGAGTAGCCAACATTGATTTCCATAATTCTAATCAAATAATATTTCAGCAGTTTCATCTGGTCTATTGTGCAGAGAGTTAGTCGTTTAGAATCACCCAATAATTTCGAATAATTTAAGCTTTGACGATAATATTAAAGAGGTAACACTCAATATGGGAAACTGCTGTTAAAACCGTCTTATGTACGAACCGGCGTTTGGAAAAAATAGTCTTTCTGCTGACAATGACCCTAATGAACCTGGACCCTAGTTTCGCTTGGCGACTGCTTAATAAAGTACTCTCTCTTGCACACAGAACAGAAGCACATTTCCAATCCCAAGTCGATAAAATCCATATGAAGCTCAGGCCTTATCTTACAGTCGACCAGCTCACTCTTACACAGGACGGCAATACACTGTACCCACACTATTTTGGGCCCAGCGGAGAAATTTATTATGGACAATGGAAGTTGGGTTACTACCATGGAAAAGGAATAGGAGTCTGGGCGGGAGGAGAGGTGTATGAAGGAGATTGGGTGCTAGGAAACGCATAAGGCCACGGCAGACTGGCCAATACAGCGTATGAGTATTATGAAGGAGATTGGAATAAAAATCGTTGGCATGGGATAGGATAGTTTGTGATACAAGCACGCGAAGACTAAATCCAAACAAATAGATAGGCTACTCAAACTCCAGTAAGCAAAATTTCGACAATATCGCATCGATTAAGTGCCAACAAAGATTCAGTTATGAAGTCATCAGCCAACAGTGCATATGTCAAACATTACAAAGGTGGTTGGCAGAACGATCTTCAACATGGAAAAGGAGTAGAGCAGTTTAGCAACGGAAGTCAATACGAGGGAGACTTTTAGTTCGGAAAAAAACATGGTATGGGGCATTTCTGGTTTGCCGATGGTGGAGAATACATAGGAGAGTTTAAGGAAAACAGGATTTAGGGTCGAGGAACTTCGAAAATGGCTGATGGTACAACTTATTAGGGTTAATGGGCTAATTTTATGGTATTTTTACTTTAATTTAGATGAATGGTTAGGGAGTGTATAAGTATAACGACGGTAAATGCTATAAAGGTCATTTTGTAAACGATAGAAGGGAGGGATTCGGTGTGCTTACATGGCCTAACGGTAGAAAACACTAAGGGCTGTGGAGAGCAAACAAGCAGCATGGTTGGGGGATATACACTAGCTCGAACGAAACAGTAACGAGAGGTATTTGGTAGGATGGAAACTGTGTAAAAAAATTAACCTAAGATTAATGGAGAGTCTTTCGATCATCTGGATCTCGGTCTTCATAGTGATATTCCATAGTCATATCATTAACTTGTTGTGAGAATGCAATAGTTGTAATATGAGTATACAACATATTTATTAATATAATGAAGAAGGTAGCTGTTAAAAAGAAGCAACCGAACAACCAAACTGTAATAAGCATCCGCTCCTAACCCAAACAGCACAGACAGTCACTTCCTACCCGAAGCAACGCTCCATCTTCACAATAAAATAGCAAACGCAAACTACCGGTTCGAACTAGTTGTAGAGGACCATCCAAAATTACACACAATATCATTGAACACTCTATTCCAGTTAAACAGCTCGTTTACAATCCAAAGAAGAAGCAGCGGTTGAGTTAATCTAAGAAGAAGATAGAGAAAGCACTCAAGTAGACTCTAAGATAACCCTTTTTAGACATATGCTCTCGAATATTTAAACGTATCGATTTCTTCGATCAAAGCTACATAGACTCTGCCTGCATTAACAAGTGGATCGATCCAAAAGTATTGTATTTCTTCGGTGGCATATTCCATAGAATTAAAACTAAACATGTTAAAATGGGTCGACACGAATTCCTAACTCACTGCGAAAAGATATTTAGTAGGTCTGCTATGGCTGATATTTAGGATTTTATATCCTCTGTCAGGAATGACTACGATGTAGGCTCGACTAAAATCTAAGAACGGGGTTTTAATTAACAACCAGCTAGGCAAACGGAATATTTGGACTTTCCTCGGACAAGAGGAGTGGCAGTGGTGACTCAGGCAGTCGCGACTGCTCCACTTAACTCATCTAAAAGAAAATATGAGCTTGAAAACCTGGAATATGGAGTTTAGATAAAGAAGCAGACTATCACTCCCTTGTTTTCGTCTAAACCGCTGGAGGATATCACCAAAGTATCCCTAAACAGACAGGAAGTCTAAAGAAAATACACTTTCTGTAATAAGTAACAGCAAAAAATCTAAAATCCTAAGGATAAACTTGTTAAGGACCTTCCTTTTAGGGTGTCTGACTCGAAGGATAACAAATTGTAGTAAAATTCCAGCAATCCCAATCAGATAGTTTGCACAAGACCCTTCGAATAAGCAGATTGTGCCAAATAGAACATAAAGTATACGCCTCAGCCCAAGCGTATAGAATAAGAAAACAAGCTAGATCGCTTGAAGCATCGGCTGGATTATTTTATTCAGAAGAATTCTGAGCATCTGCATGTTAGCCAATACGTGCGCACTCAAAACAAACAGTGATATTGCTTAACTTTGAGCTATTGATAATGTGTTAGTTTCACTATTTGTGTTGATATCACTATTCTATTATTATTCTGCGCTTAACTCCTCTTTCAGGTGGAATGAAGTCTGTGTATATGGTGTTGTAAATTTGAGGAGCGAAGGTCCAGCCGGCTACATTATGCTAAATAGTACCCCAGAGACCAACTGGAATTGCGACAGGAGCGAAACTTCGAGCCCCAAAGAGGAGCCTTTCGAAGAAGATCTTATTAAATGTTGGTAAGTACATAAATAAATAATGATTATGGTTGGTTAGTTCTCTATTAATAAGTCAAAAGGGTTTATGGTATGAAGTTCACTATTAAACATAATTTCCAAACGTAACAAAGCAAATGTAGTCTCAGTGTATTATAATCTATTGAGCTCAAGCTAGCAACTGTTAGGCACTGTAGTGCTTTCGTAACTAGCTTACTTTTATCAAATAAAGTTTCTATTAGTATCGAGTTTGATTGACATTAAAATCAGATTACTACTCCAATAAATTTCATAAACCAACATTTCCCTATGTTTTCTCCACTCTCCTCTCCAAGGCATCACCCATCTCAGTCAGCTTTTTGTGGTCATCTGTCAGTGTTTGGTTCTGGAGCTCCAGGTAATCGAGCTACTTCTCCTCGTTTGTATGATCATTCCTAAATGACTTCATTAAACCCACAGTACCTCAGTCAAATAGTTAATGCGGTCACTAATTTCCTTATCCAGTTCGTCAAACCTGACAATATTTAGTTCCTCAAGTTTTTTTAGTTGGAACTGGAGCTAGGACTGCTGTTTGCGATGGGAGTCAATTGTTTTTCTGAAATGCTCGATTGTGGTCTAAAATTAGAGATGGAGTACCTCGATTTGCTACACTTGGTCCTTAACCGTTGTGGTTAGCCCTAGGCTGCTGGTCTTCCTTAGTTCAGCCTCGAAATCTGACATTAGGAAATAAAATTATGAGAGGAATTGATTTAGTGTAGGTTTAACGACTCAATACCTTCTAGATTATTTAATTGTACTTATGTAGTTAATTATTCAAAATCAACTGATACATGGAATAGATTAATTGCAGTAATTTCAATTCATTATTTCGACGAGAAGTTAAAACATTCACCAAACCTAAGCTTTTCTGTTCAACTTCATTCACGATAGGTGCTCTGTGCTGCATCTTCGTCGGAACATAATGCAATTTGCCAATAATATTTGTCACCCTTATTAGTTGACATTAAAGCTAACAGCAAAACTACCCACCCTCTCTTCTATTTAACACTGATATTTATATTGACTTTATCGACATTCATGCCATTTTCTACAACTCTCCGATAAACTAGTTGTAGAAGTTTATCTGCTGGGGCACTGCTCGAGCCGAAATTATGGGTAGGACGTATGTTATCAACAGATACATCTTTTAGCCCGACTTGGTCTTGCCAACTGCCAAGCTAATGCCCTCACCGGTCTAAGCATCGCCCCTTCGACCGTAAATCAGAGGAGGGTGGTACCTGTGAACTTCATAATGTTATCCCAACAGAGTGAAGCCTTCACCGATAGTGTTGTCTCGGCTCTGGTAGGCCTTAAAGTATGCTGCGAGTTCCTATTTTTTTGCTGGACAACTCTTATGAGCAACAACTCCATTCTCATTGAAGATGACTGCTTTGTGCCACTTCATTACAAGCAACTATTACTTCGGTTTGCTTCTTAAGTTCCTACTATAGCTTCTTGCCATCGATTTTGCTCTACATTTGTTATTATCAACACAATTTTGATTATTACAACATAAATGGATAAACTTTAGTCAAATAGTCAATCAAAACACTGTCAAAGGCTGACATCATCGTAATGTACAGCCAGCTCTCTTATTCAATTTTTATAGAATGTCCCTCTTTGGTACTTACTGTTAATCGGCATAGTTAATCTTTTTGCAGTTAGACTAATAAAGATTATATTTTATTTCATAGAATTTAGAGGAACCCCATATTTAATTAATAATGATTTCAATTTATTTTGTAGCATAAAGAGTTGTTTCAGAACTCAAAAAATTTAGAGCAACTAGTACTGTTTCTTATGATATCATAACACTTTTGATCACATGTTGAACTCCCTTAACATTAACTTGGAAAAGTACACAACAACGATTACAATTTAATTCTCCTGGCTCTTTTTAAATTGGGAGTCAAGCAGTCAAGCAATCTCATCCTCAGGTAACCAACAGCCCACTAGATTATGGAATAATTAAAAAAAAGTAATCTCAATGAATGAACTTCATCCAATTATGTTGCGGATTAGACGTCTTCTTTGTTTATCCTCATTTTTCTTTGTCGGGGGTGCTTCGCTCTTCACCTACGAGATGATCTAATCTATTGAAATTAAAGTTTGCATCATTCCATCCTCCAAATTCTTGACATTAATGCTCAACTCGGCCTTCCTGATCTAAATAGATTAAAAAGTACCGCTTTATCATCGCAGATGAGTGATCCTTCAAATTTAGCGCAGACCTCAGCGGGTTCTGTAAGACTAAAGAAGGTATTTTGTATTGAGGCGATATACTGGTGAGTTTAGAAAGAAAAAAGCCTAGATTAAACGAAATAGTACATTGGGATGCCTTCTGAGAGGCAGGAGAGACAAAGGTCCTCGACTTACCACTTAAAAGCCCTTAGAAATGGGAAAGTCATGTTGATTTTTTTAATGAAGTAAACACCATTTATATTTTTGTATTGTACTTCGCAGCTCCTCTTAACCAAAGTATTCTCAAACCTAGACTTTCGAGTCTAATTTGTCATATCCAAGGCCAAAACCTTCATTTCTGTATTTACAGATATATGATCTACGCGAGTTATGTGGTTTTTACTATCAGAATAACAGTGAAGGGGTTGCTAAGTTTACCGTTAAATTACAATCATCTGAGGAGTATTAACTCTCATCCAGGCTTCTGCCCGTTCATCCATTGATTTAGAAGGTAGAACAATTAGAGCTTGATAGGTTTGCATGATTCCAGATAAATCTTGAAATTAATATGGCTCTGAATTATGGATAATAATCAGAGTTTAATAGAACTTCCTCAAAGCAACCCCTTACGTTGGTTAGATTTTAAAAAATAGAAAAGGAGTCGAACGATTGCAAAGACTCCGGTTTAAATATTGTAAATGAATACTATACATGACTAATGCAACTGCCATTATCTACCCATTCCGTAACTTTGCCAAGCCATAAGATAGATGTTGTAATTCAAAACCACCGTAACTCCTGCTGATGGTATTCTGAGAGACTACCCGTTAATTTGTCGGTAGGCCTCTTTATTGCCTCCATTCATTTATAAATGATCAGCAGAGCTCCTCTCTCTTGAGAAGATTTCGTCGATTGGTTTTGAAAAAGATTCATAACTTAGTTCAGTAACGAGCTAATTGAATGATAGATACACTAGGACACTACTATTCTGCGACTGGCATCTCCTTATACCAAACTTAGCGTTTTTGAAATTGGTTATTTGGCACAAGCGGTTGGAACCCTTCAGGAGGATAATCCGGGCTTAAATCAAAGATAATCATTGAGATTGATGGGATGAATGATTTACTAACGGAGATTAGATCATACTATGCAGAATATCGTCTGTGTATGTTGTGGTCATAGAATTCAACTATTATAATATTGTTAATATTCTTTTTATTCTTAATATAATATGTTTATTCCTAACAAATAAGTATTGACTACACTCTTTGATTTTCTTCTTCAAAATTACATAAAAACACATCTAGGAGACATATTATGTCTTCAAATAATTCAACTGTCTACATATATTTGGGATGCAGAAGAATTGTTACTTGCTTTATTATTTAGAGGCACATTTAGTTCCTGTGCTATTTGGGAATAAAAGCTCAAAAATATAAATTTCTTCGAATCGTTTCTTTAATCCCGAAAAGTATTTTGTTAAGCACTTTTAGATCTCTTAGGTGGCAAGAGGGTTGATATTTCGAACTAGTAATGATTGTCTCATTCATCGATTTACAATCAGCGATTAGATAAATTGCATCAATCGTCCTTTCGCCTTAATTTCATTTTAACAGAGCCCTTCAGTTCTTTAGGGATCGTATTCGCTAGATAGTGGGTGCTTTTTGCAACCGATTAGTGTAGCTGAGTTAAAAGATCATTCTGATTTGAAGTACAGATTGTTGTTTTGGCATAAACAGCAACTACAATCTGGGGTTCCCTGAGTTTGCGAGACTTTCTGTTGATGGAACCAAGATATGGTTTGAGGATATGAATCTAAAAGTAGAATCTTATTGAAGTTTGAATACTAAAGATATTGAAGACATAAAATCTTCATACATTCGTCTGGAGATACTCATGGCTTAGTTCTTGATATTTACACTAACTGAAGTGTTGGGTTTGTTTGCTTCAAATTTACATAAAAATTGCCCATTTGTTTTAGTTACTCTTCAAAGTACAAACTCATCATCGTCGGGATTTATCTGCCAACCTTCAAGCTCTTCTAATTGAGTTCCGCGCGTCGTTCGATGTTGTTTCCATTTGGTTCGACTAGCTGCTTCTGTTGATTTTTTATGAAATCCTCTTAGCATAGGGCCTTTCGTCTTCCGCTAAACTTCGCATTTGGTCACTCTAAAAGGTAAGACCTCTCTCCGTGTCCGAACTGCAGACTGTTATGCTAAAGCTTTCTTCTATTTTCTTATCATTCGATCGATGAAACCGTCAAGGTCTACCACCCTCCTGCTTGAGATGTAGGGGTTGATATGAGTCTTTAAGTTATAGTCGATCTAAGATTCACACTGCCTACTACTTTTAAACTCCTCTCCCATAGTCAAGCGATGGTTATTGATTCGGCTGGAAGTATGCAGAGTGGAAAGTTTGGACATATTATTGCTGCGAGTCATTATCAGTGGATTATCAAGAGTTACTGACCGGTCTTAATGGTCCTCGTTACGAGTTTTGACTCTATCAAGAAAGCGTTTTTTATGTTGTGTATACTGAGTTATGCCACTAATCGCAAGACTGATCTGGTCGATAGGGCTGGACTCTCGTTTGATGTTCGTGGATGACATAATGGGTAACCTCACCGCCATCTTTATTTGGATTATAACTCATAATCAGTACTTAATTTTAGTACCTAAGAGCTTGAGTACTCAATGAGAAGTCTACTTATGCTGGTAATACTTTGTACTGCAGCTTTATGCACAAAGATAAGAATGTCAAATAGCTTTGGCCATTAAGAGTAGGCCAAAAAGCCATCGATGAATGCAAAAGCTTTCGCAGTAAGCTGTATGGACTTTCGACTGATTGAAAAAGTGGAATAACTCCTCAATAAGAAGGGATACGAGAACAATTTCGATTATTTTATCATGGCTGGCGCCTCTCTGGCACTTCAGCAAGATATTTACCCTGAGTGGATAAAAACCTTTTAAGACCATTTAGCTCTATCATAGAAACTTCACCACGTTAAGGAAGTAGTGTTTATCGATCATATGGACTGTGGGTTTTACAAGAAGTTGTTTCCCAATATGAAAAAGGAAGAAGAAAAACAGAAACACGTAGAGATGCTTTCCAAGACGGAAGAATATATTAAGAAGAAACACCCAGAACTCAAATTCCATGGGGAGGTTATCGATTTGGCAGGGCACGATGTTGGAGACGTTAGTTGATGTCCTTCGATAGAGTAAAATCTTACTGGAACATATCTTAATAGTTTAAATAGTCTAATTTACTAATCCTTAGTGATTGTTTTGTTAGATAACATAAATAGAGTATAAACCAGCCTTTCTAAAACCTACATATTCTAATTGCATCAAAGTTCAGGCTCGTATTTATTCTTACAGTTTCTACCGGTACTTAATGTCGATTTCTCCTCCGCTCAATGGCATTAACTATAGCTGCTTCTCATTCGCAAGGTGTAATAACGTCACAAATCGTGTTTGGACTGATATACCTTTATGAGCAGGAAGATTCATAAATGTTCGTTACTTGGGTTCGAGTTACTGGATAGCTTTGTACAACTGGGCCTTGTATCTTTTAATCGAAACAACAGGCTGAGTTATTCTTGGTTGTATGCTTTAAGTAGGAACAGACTCAACTTCTGAAAAGGGCTGCGAAGGCACAAGAGAACCGATGTTTAAGAATATAGGCTATCGTTAACTTGCCATTTCTTCTGGAATCTACTACATACCAACAGGAACATAGTGAACTGGTTCAAAGTTATCGGGTCTCGCTTCAAAAGTAAAGTCAGCTCCATTTTGGTGAAAGCTAGGTGGGTCTTGTTATTCCCTACCCGAAAGAACTGGTATCTTCTTGAAGGAGGGCATGAAAGGTCTTGTTGATAGTCGATCAAATTTTGTATCCTACCCAAAATCTTGAGTGGCCACCGACATCTTGTCCTCCTGCTCTTCCACTTCATAATTCCGTTGCCTAGTTCTCTTCGATTTAAGGATCTATCGTGAAGTTACTACAGCATAGTCTAACTTGATTACGGAAGACTCCTTTTTAGATTAGTCTTTCTCCGACTTGCTCTTTGATCTCATATCTTTTTTTAACTTACTCCTACTCCTAACAGCCTTCTTTTTGTTGTAAGGGTTAACAATGTCCCAGGGGCTTTCAAAGTTATTCAGCATGTCCAGACTACCACCTCCAACTCCAATTCCAATCTATCTCATACTATACTCCTAGTAATCAGACTGCGACTGACTAGTAACGCTCATCTTAATTGGATTCGACTCTGTTAGCTCCTTCTGCTGCGAATGGAAATTGAAATCATCCTAAACCTTCTCAAATATGGGTTCAGGGTTTGGATTAGAGTATGCATCTCTATGTTCAATAAGCGATGCTGCCTATTCCATCTCCTGAGTGGCTCTAGCAATTTATTAATTGGCAATCTTGCCTACCATGTTCATATCTACTTGCTGTAGTTCTGGTCCTTGGAGTGAAAACTACCTACAGATAAGATCTTGTGTTTAAGTAAAACATTTGTAGATCCTGACCTCTTCAGGATCTATGCTTTCAATTACACTCATGAATGCTTATGGAATGTTTATGTTAAGATTGCTTAAGGCTTTAAATGTGCCCAGACGATCTTCATCCGAAAGTAGTTGCACCTCTAAGTTTCGGTTAAGCTGAATTACTACTATTGTACGTGAAATGTGTTGGATAATAGTCCTCTAGAATTAGATGCATCAAACATCATTCTAGTCCTCTCAAACAGTGGATCAATAGTGAAATTCATTGCTAAATCGTGGTTAAGTCGCTCACTACCTTCAATAGTTCCCTTCCCTATGTCAGTGAGCCGACCGCTTGCCTTTTGAAAGTCAGACACTCCCTTCTCGATTAGTTGTTTTAGTCTGTCAGGCTTGTCAGGTGAACTTTTGAGTTTTTCTTCCTGTTATTTGCCGCGTGCTATATTGGTATTTACTTTGCTAGTGGTCTGGTATATAGATTCCACTCGCTTCCCATAGATGTCAGTTGAAACATTAAGCATCTCTGAAGCCACTTTCCACATACGTTGATTTTTGGTGTCCATTTGCTATCTTTGAAAAACGGAGATGGGAACTTCGAAGGCGTTGTTATGTGTGATTTTCTGTCGTCTAACATACAAGTACTCCTTTCCTAAATAGTTCCATTAGAACTCTGAATCGACGCTATTCCTCTTGGCTTATGAATAGTCTGTCTTCAACTTCATCGTCTTCTTCTTAAGGGTAATCACTGCTCTGGCTAGTAATCTGACTTGTTGGAGGCTCCATCTGATGACGACGAGCGAGAGGCGTCGCTTGATATTTTGCTTCTTCGAGGTTACGTCGAGCTTCGAGCCGTTATTCAGGTATTGTTAGGAGATCGAAAGCCGAAGAACTCTGAGCTTTTTTCTTCTGTCGAGAGCTTTTTTTCTTAGTCGAGACAAACGTACCATATTTGAATTTTGGTGTAAAACAGTAGTAAGTTTATTAAATTTAACATTTTGGCAGAGCATCTTTATATTGATAATGCTTGATGTTCATAATCATGTTCCAATAAAACAACCAGATTAAACTTTGTAGACAATTTTTTCAAAGTTGATAACATTGAATGTATGTATGCGTACGCCTAATTAACTAAATATGATGAGAAAACAATCAACCAATCATAATAATCAATCACGTAGTAAGTTGAGCTGAGGCAACGCGCAGGTTAATGATCTACGGTTAAGAATTCGGCATAGCCAGGCGGTTTTGTTATTATTGATTGATTACTGAAACAATCACTTGCCCAATAACCTCAGTGTTTGAGCCGCTGTAGCTCCCTGCACAGAAACATCATGCTGTACTCATACTTTGTGTCTGTATTCAACAAAACTTTACTTAACACTAGCAAGGCTACATGTAGGATATCCATGTGCGAGAGCAGCATGTTTTGATGGGGGATACATCGGGTGACTTCCTCAGTGACGAGGTAAGGCTGGCAGCTCATAAGCTTTATGAAGAACTTGAGCTCCTTCGACAAGTAGTCTGTCATCTGCTTTAGCACCCAGTTACCAGACTCTTGTAGTTGAACTCAGGATGAGTATATCCTGCCAGGTTCTCACAGTAATAGCGAATAGCTCTCCTGAAGGCCATAGTGTTGGTCTGCTGGTCTCCGACTCTGAGTGGCAATATACTTACTTGCCGACAGTCATGTCCTTACTGTAGTCAATCATAGTTAGCAACCTGTCTGCTACCTCGTCCACAAGTTCCTTCATGAACAGATACGAAAAGAATTTGAAGTTGTATTGCTGAGTCATATTTGAACTACATTGTGCTCTAAAAGGGATAAGTTCGGCAAGTCAGTCCTCCTGATGAACTTGGCGTACGGTGGCAGCAGTTTGTTGAACGTCCTATGGATGGCGTCATAGACTGTGCTCTCTTTGAGTAAGAAGTTTATTTCTTTGGCATAGGGAGCCATGTTGGATGTTTCAGTTGTTGTGGTAGGTGTGGGTTAGATATTTGTTTCCTCTGGGATCTCTTTCTTTTATTTTTGTTTTCCGGAGTCGGGGTTCCAGTGAATCTGCTTTAGCAACTAGGGGTCGAGCTTCGTTTCTTCCAACGGGGTCAGATCTTATGGGTTAGTGCCGTTAACAATTGCAAAAGCAGAAACGAAATGACTGTAGCACATCACACAGCTGGCATGAAGCAATTCCTGCACAGTCCAGTTGTCTCCAACAATTAGTGCTTTCATTCTCTATGAATCGATCTCAAAAGGCGAGTATGCCAGCTGGTGTCCGAGTATCAAAACATTCTGAAGCTTTTTTGGCACTTTGGCCCTGTCTTCCAGCCACTCTTTCTGTCCTCCGATTTCTAGGAACCGCTTGGTAAATCGCTTCAGAGTGTAAACACATCCGAATTCGGCAGCAGAGCACACAGCCAGATAATAGCACATAGGTTGGTCAAGAGTCGGTGACTGTTACAACAGAATATCCTGTAGTTGAATCATTTTCTATAAGAAGGTAGGGAACATGAGCAGCTGACGCTCCAGGTTAGGCACACATCCGTTGAGGAGATAGGTGTCATTGAGAATCTGGCTGAGGCTTTCAGGAATAGGTGGGATGAAGTCGAATTTAAATGATTTGCCCTAGTTGAGTGCCTCCCCGATCTCAGAAAGCGAGGGCAGATCACTGTTGGGGTACCAGAGGCAGATTCTAAGCTCTGGTAGAGAGATTTCCTTAGCTTTACAAAAGTGGCTGTAGGCACGGACGACCTGTCGGTTGTGGCAGCGATATATGGCGTTGTACAGCTTGGTGCGAAGTATCTGCATGAAGCTGGCTGTGTATGGTATTCGTACTTGTCTTCTTTGTGATGCCGAGTGAATAGTTCCTCAAGCTTTTCGAGATTTTAATCCAGCTGCATTAGAAGGTGAGTACTTGGTCCTGCATGTCGTTGAAAAGGAAGGTAGGGAAGGTTTCGTCCAAGAGACTGGGCATGTCCGAAAGTTCTTCGGATTCCTTCCGTGATCGCATCAACACTTTAAATTAAAGTTCACTCGAATAATAAATGCGTGCACTTGTATTGAGACGATAGATGTGTTTAAAATAATGATGAAAAAATTAGCGCTTAGCACCTTTCATATTGCCTACTTGAGAAAGAACCGAGCTAACAAAATTGGCCTAAAACTAAATAAAATTTTGGCATCCTGTTAAATTTGTGACCAATAGTTGCCAGACCCCGGTTTAGATTAGGAAAAAGTTGCCATATCCATTTCGCAAGAGATGAAAAAATATTCTTTTACTTTTGCTCATTTTTAAATTACGGTGGATATTTAACGATTCCAACCGATAATAAAGTTGATGCTGAAGTACAGGCAGCCAACTTAAACTAATTAGGTACTAATTCAAAATGATAAATGGAATAAAAAAAAAATATAGAAGACAACACTAATAGAATAACACTTAGCATAAATGAGGCGCGAGTTAGTCAGGAGCCATCATTCTGTGAGAAAAAGAAGGCGATAAGAATAAAAAAGGGGCTGTCGGCACATGGACTTCCCAAGCGGTCCCCCACCTTAGTACTAACCATGCCTAAAGCTGCTTAACTTCGGAGTTCGGACGGGATCCGGTGCATTCAGCTTAGTATGGCCGACAGCAACGTCTCTTACCTATTCCCCTATTTAAGCTGTGGCCCCCACCACTAACCCAAAAATACCCACCCTACTCAACATCAACCAATCCAAAAATAATATAATCTGTACTCCTAATGGCTTCCTAAATCATAATAAGACAGGTTACCACATCAGATGAGTTAACTAACGCAAAACAGCTGGTCGAGGAATACATCAAAACCATCCCATATGATATCTCTTTCCAGGATATCTAGAAAGAGATGCAGGATATGCCAGGCAAGTACGTACCTTAGAAAGGAGGTCTCTTTCTCATAGCCTTTTTCAAAAACTAACCAGCAGGATGCGTTGCTTATCGTAAAATGGATGAAGCTTATTGTGAGATGAAAAGACTTTACGTTCAGCCTGCTTTCAGGAAGAACTCAATAGGCAGTTCACTTATAAATCACCTCCTAAAAGAAGCTAAGCATCACTACAAATATATGAGGCTAGATTCAATAGCATAGTTCAAGGAGGCCACCAAACTTTATTAAAGAGTTGGCTTTAAACCCATTGAAAAATACAATACGAATCCGCTGCCTAGTGCTGTATTCTACGAAAAGTAACTATGATATTTCGAGTTAGTCTTATTTTTTCTATTTATCGAGAGTATTGCTAGCACTATTGACGATTGCATCTTATTGTAAAAAATACAGTCTCAACTTGGGAATTGACACTCCAGCCTATCCTAATTTAGTTGGATTAGTATGAACTATGTGTATATGAAACTTAAATTTATTAGGTATTGCACTTTTGATGGGTAGGAACCCATTAAAACTAACCTTTTGGGTTCAGATGTACAATACATCTTGAGGCATCACCTAATTAACATTTGGGCTACTACATGTTGAATTTGTTGTTTAACTTTTGAACAGAGGTCAAAGGGCACACTAGGCATTGAACCTCTCAAATAGCGTAAAAGGTAACGAATAAGCTTTGGCTATTCATAGGTTCTCATAACAATCATCGTGTTTGTTGAATACATTCCTACCAGCAAAACAGGGCGTAAGTTGAATCCACTGCTTCACGAGCTATAGTTGAGGAGAGTATGATTGTGTAGGGGGGAGGGTGGAAGTTAATTAAACTGGGCTTTGTTGCAATACGATGTTAAAGTATGGAATGAGATTGTTGGCAAGATTTATCACACGAGGGCGGCTATCGAACCCCAATGCAGGAAACCTGACATCAGTTTACGCACGGCTATTTGAGCGTCCACTCATCGCATAGAAGCGTAAGACGGATGACTACGTGCACTAAATGCTTGGAGGTAATTTTTGTGAAATATTATAATTGCCTGAATATTTGAGAAAATAGGAGGAATGACCATGTGAGTCTGTAAATTACATGAACCAATCGATGAATATTAACGTTAAAACAAAGAACCAAATTATTTCGATATTTATTAATAAACTATTGAGCTGAAGAAATATCAGGGATAATAATAGTTTTCAACTAAACTAATTTTAAAATTGCTGTGTTAGTACGCTATCATTATGCTTTCGATTTCTATTCATAAATAATGCTGTAAGCTAGACTTTCCCATTCCGAGTGATCTATCCTGCTTATAACATCTCTACCCACCAGATTTACTTTAAGAGTATCGAATTGTTCTCAATACCAAAACACCCAAAATTTCTTAGAGACCTCAATTACAAATCGGTTGGTTTAAGAAAATCAAACATCAAAGGGTAGTCCTTGAGTCGAAAATAACGGAAATCTAAGCAAACAGATGGAAAAGGTATAAGTTTTGCTAAAAGTCACTGATAATGATAATTACGTAAGTTTGCTATTAAACATAATTATTAAGTAATTATTCCCGTTCCGCCTGCCCTCCAAACTACCATTCCTCATCGGATACACCCATTTATCACCTCACCCTGCTAAATATTCGTCATCGGTTTGTTATTCTCCTATGACCAAACATCTATTCTCTTCAAAACATCCTTAAGCAGCTACTACTTATTGAGACTAAAATTATTAGCGAAGGAGAGTAAAACCAATTTTCAGAATGATGTTTTTTGCTAAATCTAAATCGAATTCACAAGGTAGTTTTTGTTAGAGGGGTGGGTTAGCGTAGGGAATAGGGGATGCGTAATGGAAAATGAATTGATTTAATTAATGGGATTAAATTGGCAGCTGAAATAAAATAATTGATGGATAAATGAAGAATCTTTACTAAGATTATTATATTTTAAATGAAGATTGTTCTCCTAGCTCTATTGCTATCCGCTACCCTTTGTGGGGGCGTCATGAGAAGCTACCAAATAGCCCTCTAACCAGGAAAAAAAAGCAACCTCGACTTCGTCTGTGGCAATGTCGATGCTTCCAGCAATGCCGCAGTTGCCAATGAAAAATACACATATAACTTCGTAGGGTTACCCTCATGGCTTAGAGCTCAAGGGTCCACCCTCTCAGGAACCCCACCTAGAACCGCAGCAGGAACTTATGAGATTGTTGTAACATACTCTTCAGCCAGTGGGAACACAGGATCCTCCAACATAGTTCTCACTACCGGAGGCAGCGCTCCCACTGCTGTTAGCGGATCTCCCATTACATTCGTTTCTCGAGCAGGATACTCAAGAGGAAATATTGTCCCATCAAGTGCTGGAAGCTATGTAGTCCTCGTCCCAGTCTTACAGGCTGTCCAGGTAGCCCATGTACCTGCCAGAAAAACTACAGTAACTGTGGAACCAGCTGCTGTCCCAGATCCAGTTTCTTGTATCGCCCAGTAAAATAATGTTAATTTGGCCCAAACAGGTGTCAATGAGGCTCAGAAGAGTATTGATAAGAATAATGCTGACATTAGTGATGCCAACGCTAATATCGCTTCCTTGAAGGGAAAACAAGCTGATCTTGAGGCACAAGTTTCCGCTGCTACTGCCGCTCTTGCCGGTATTGATTCTAAGATCGCCGATGCCAACGCAAATATCAACAGCCTAAACACTGCTCTCAACAATGCCAACGCTGCCGTAACAGCTGCCCAGAATACTTTGGCTGCTGCTCAATCTGCTGAGGCTAGTGCCACTACTGCTAGAAACAATGCAGTTAGCAAAAAGGCCGATGCTGATAATGCTGTCTCCGCTGCCGCCAAGCAACTTGATGATGCTAACAGCGCTCTCGCTAGAAGCAGAGACCTCTTTGCTCAAGCTCAAGATGCTTTGAGAAACGCCCAAGCCCTTGGAGCACAAGCTGATCAAAAGGTTGCTGACGATAAGGCTACCGCTGCTACTGCTAGCTCAAAGGTCGCTAGACTTAGAGCTGAGCTCGATGCTGCTCTTGCTGAAGAGAGGGCTGCTAATGATAGAGTCGCTGCTTCAGTCGGTGCCCAAACTGCCGCTCAAGGTGCTATTGCTGCTGCTCAGAGCGCAGTTGCTCAAGCTCAAAATGCAGTTACCCAACAACAAAATGCTGTTAACTCTGCCGCAAACCTTCTCCAAGCTGCCCAGAACAACGCCCAACAGGCTGCTGATGCTTTGGCCGCCGCTGAATCAGCTCTTCGAGGTGCTAAGGCTGCCACAGCTGATGCTACCAACGCATTAGCTGCTGCCCAGGCTGCCGCAGCAGCTGCTCAAGGTCGACTTGATGCTGCTAGAGCCGCCCTCCAAGCACTCCTAAACGATAGGGCTGCTGCCGATGCTAGACTCAGGGACCTACAAGCCCGACTTGCTAAGGTTAAAGACGATTTGACTGCTGCCAATGCTGCTCTCGCCACTTTGGTTTCTCAAATTGATAGTTTGAAGGCTCAGTTAGACCAATCCAAGAGCGTTCTTGCCCTCAGAAATAAGTAATTATCCGACTGCAAGGACAGAAAGGCAGACAGAGATGAGATTGCCGCCAACCCAGGAGTATTAGTAAGCGTTACCACCGATGATTCATGCGGACACTCATCAACCACATACCAGACTGTCATCAGAGGTAGCGGAAGAATCACAGCTATCAACGGAAACCTGATCACAGTGGATGGCTGGAGAAACATCAATGTCGGAAAGTGCAGCAGAGTATCACCAGCTAGAGGTGCCAGAGTCCTCCGTATATCCGATATCGTTGATTTCGAGGGAGTTGAGGCAAGTGGAAACGTCTGGGCTAGGTCCATTTCATGCCAGAAGTGATTTAGTCAAACAAACATTTATTATTGGATAAAACTGCTTAGTATTGAGATAGCAATAAAATCAGATCAACTTTACGAGTTTCTTTTCAGTTAGCTTCCGATATTTGGAGGGGGCGATTCCTTTCTTTATTTACTATATCTTGCCCATACATTCTTCTATCTAAATCTCTACTAATTGTTACTCCCTCTCCCTCTATTTCTGCTTCAACTATAAATTACCCACTTATGTTGTTAGCTACTCTAACTTTCTCTGATATGATTGTATTAGGTTAGAGTATATGCCTAGCTGCTATTTTGAGTACTTATCAACTGGGGTTCTTGTTGATATATCGGGTAGAGTCTACAGATCCTTTTTTACAGGCTGCTGCGTCGATGAGTTACGAGCTAACAGCGATTTGGCGGTAGGTTTCGATGTGGTAGACAGGAGGGATAGCTTTTTATTTAGCACTTTTATTTGCAACTGGTAGGAATCTGCCTTTACTTTAGCTGCCCCCTGAGGATCCTCAATATCCCTATGCTTTAAGTAGACCTCCTTCTTGACTTTAACTATTTAGTTCCACAGCCTCTTTTTCTCTTCACTCTTCTCCCCGATTACTGTTTACAATCTATCCGATTCGATCATTAGCTCATCCAAAGAACAAGGGGTCCCCTTTAGTTTACTAAACTACTTCTGGGCTATGGCGATATTCTTCTCAATAGTCTACAGTTGTTTGAGTGCAGCCAAATTAATATTACCTGAGTTTTTGCCTGGCTACTATCTGGTGGGAACCGATGGGTGGTCTCCCAGTGCCTGCTTCATCTACTTGATGGTGTTACGAAGGTACTTATTGCGCTGCTATGCCTATTTTATCTGTTAGTCTCTGTATTACTATTGCCTTACAATTTCAGCTCCTCGCCAGACATATTATTGATAATACAACCAACACAACAATTAACCCTCATACCTCCATATTTTTAGAGATAATTAGTTGCCGAGAGATTGAAGGGGTTATTTGCTGGGTTAATTCAGTTAAAAATAAGGTTATAAGTTTAATCTATCTGAACTTTAAACAGCTAAGATGATTAGCTCAAATTAGAATATAAAACAATCTTCATTATATCAGTGTACTTGTGGATAAGAATAATTAATTTATCGATTTAGAAAGAATGTCCAAATCCCCTCCTAAAACCAACTATTAACAGCAAGTATGCAAAGCGATAACTGACGAAGGTGTACTGTTTGTGTACAGTCTGCTGACTTACAAACTACCTGTTCATACTATTCTAGGAATGCCATACAAAGCGTTCGATAAAATCAAAACACTTGACATAAGTACTCCATTAACCACGTAGGCTACTGTGACATCAGCAATCTGGAATTCCTCAGTAAATGCAACTTGAAGCACGTTGAGTATCTAGTAGCCAGTAGAGTGAGGGTAACTCAGACAATAACAATATCAGCGATCTTAGCCATCTACAGAAAGCATGTTTCCCTAACTTAATATCTCTCATACTAAGTAGGACTCTATCCACTAAGATGGAAACCAAATTGAAGACATCACTCCCTTAGGCAGCTGTCGATTCCCTAGCCTGCGGGTTGTTGGCATGAGTAAATTATATCTCAATCAGACATTAATAAAATCCATGACTTAGAACCTCTCATAAACTTCCAGTTTCCTGATCTCAGATATTTATCCCTAAGTACTTCGAATTAAATTTAGTGGGAAACTACATCAGCAATATCAGATGCTTGGCTCACGTAGCTTTCAGTAAGCTTGAGAGACTGTTTCTGAGTAATTGAGGTCTCTACGCAGACGATAATACTCTTAGCAGCATTCAAGTGTTTTCAATTGTTGATTTCCCGCTACTGAAAACCGTCTCTCTCAGTACAGACTGCATAAAGTAGACAGCAACAAAATTGTGTAGGTTATTCCAACACTGCTCAGGCTGGATAACATGCCTTAGTTGTCTACTCTAAATTTATGTATCAACTAATATTGTTTAGACTGCAATCAGTTCGATATCTAGGAATTCAAGCATTGGCTTCCGACAATCCGATAAGCCCTCCCTCCATCATGCATAGTCAATTGCGAGTGATAGTGTATCTAAAATGTGTTCGACCAACAAATGTGTAGTTACTACTATACACAATTCATTTATTTACGATAATCCTAGCCTCATCTCCAAGGTTTCTGAAAAACATGCAGCCACAGTAATTGTCACCTGCCTCAGGAGCCACAAGATTGAATACAAACTCCGACTCTGGAGTACCCACCACTTTCAATTTTAGCTGCATTACAGACTAATCATATATGCATTGTATTTTGCTGCCCTTATTGTAAGAAGGGCCTTTGCCTGTGCAGTTAGGGTTGTTCGCTGTATGAGAGTATATGAAGCCTCCAGAACTAATCACGTAAACTCCGTGGTTATACTCCCACCATTAATGAT
>JAOXNN020082415.1:0-32604 GCA_028571205.2 Hydropsyche betteni | reverse complement strand
CAAATGCTCCACCGACCTAGCGTTCATGAAGGGTGCTTGCCCGATGATCATTTCAATCAGTATATTCCCAAGAGCCCACACATCAGATTTGTAGGAGTAACGATTGTTGAGCAAGGACTCCGGAGCCATGTAGGCTGGGGTCCCGATCATTTCGCCCTTTGCAGTGGAGCCTTCTGCAAAACTGTGGCTGAGGCCAAAATCCCCGATTTTGATGTCACCCTTGTGCACAAAAACGTTGGAGCTTTTCAAATCTCTGTGGATTATATGCCGGGAGTGCACAAACTGCACTCCGTTGACTAGTTGCTTGAACAACCGCAGTGCCTAACCCTCCGGTAGCTTTCCCCTAGCTTTGATGTACTTCTGAAGGTCTCCCTCAGGACAGTATTCCGTGATGATATAGCAGTGTGAAGGAGTGTAACAAATCTCCAGGCATTTAAGGATGTAGGGGTAGTCGATACTGGAGTTAATCTTTATCTCGTGGTCCAGAAACGTTCTGAGTCCTTTCGCCTTAATCAACCTAAGATCGATGACCTTGACGGCTACCTCCCTACCGTTGAGCAGACTGGTTCCCTTGTAGATGCTACTGAAGGAGCCTTGGCCCAGTAGTTGATTGGTGTACACCATGTAGTTGCCTACTCGCTGGGAACTCCCAACAACATGGCTCTTCGCCAGACGACTGTTCATTTTATTTAGAAATTACGCACTATCAGTAGGAAGATTTCACTTACTAGTATATTTTCTAGGGATATTCTGCCAACGTTGCTGGGTGTCTAGGCTGTCCCATTGATATATTGAAAGAGTTCTCATACTTGAAGAGAAGGGGCTCTACGGCTAGCTGATACAACTTTAGTGCTCCTTCTGTTTGCGGACTCAGCATCCAAACCACCATAACAAGCTCAATGAACACGAGAAAGGGTATGGGGATGGCGTAGGTCAGGATCGGAGTTAAGAGTTCCATGAGGGCAAATACTGGCCAGTATGCCAAATACTTCAAAAAGCCATCTTTGTTGGAGTGGTCCAACGCTAGCAAAGTGAAGTAGGCAGGAATCAGGCAAGCTGAAAAGAATATGATAAGCCTGTCTGCTCTTGCAAGAAAAATCAAAATGAAAATTAACATAATGTACCCAAAAGCAGCGAAGCTTGGCCTCACTCCCCACTTGTTTAGAATCCAACCCAGGTCCGGGTCTTCGTCAAGAAGGTCAAGTCCCAGTTTCTAATTCAATCGATCTACTGCGTCCTCCATATTGTTACAATATATAATGGTTATATCAAGCCGCAACGTCATTCAAAGCCAAACAAGTAATGCCTTTGGTGTGTCCTTTCAAAACTTGAACGATCTCTCCATTTTCCACATCCCACAACCTAACTGTTGTATCACTACTCGCCGATATCAAATAGGCGGAATCACAGGAAAAATTGCAATCCCACACCCATTTATTATGACCTTTGAGACATTTATAGGGTTCGAACTGTAGATCCCTTTCATTCGGAGACTGTTTAAGATTCCACAGCATAATCTTTTTGTCAGCTGAGCACGTTGCTACCAGCCTATTATTCTGAGCTATTTGCACTTTGAGGATATAGTCATCGTGAGCTTTGAATGGCTTCGCTGGTACCAGATGCTCTGTTTTTTAGAGGAAATATGGATATACATACCCAGCACTATCAACCGACACCAGAAATTTAGCGTTCATAGCGATACTTAATGACCGGATGCCTATCTAGTTCTTGCTGGGTAGCTCAGTTTTAAGCTTATCTTTAACTAAATCAAAAACTTTAAGAGATCCACCCTGATCCCCACATATTATCTCAGCTTCATTAGGATGCAGCACAGAAGCGTTGATTGGTCTGTCAGTTTTGTACGTCCTCACCTAGTTCTTCTTTCTAAGGTCGTTGATCCTGATGGTTCCGTCTTAGCAAGCTGTATGCATGAACTTACCCTCCTTCTGGAAGCCTATGGCTGTCACATTTCCATTAAGATTATCGAAGGATCTTAGTGGTCTAATATCTCGTTAAATGTCGTAGATTTTGGCACAGTTGGAGAACCCTGCTGCTAACTTAGTTTTATCCTCACTAATCTCCAACCTATTCACTATGAATTTTTGAGTTTGGGTGTTCGGAACATACCGAATCTAGTCCGTGAAACCGCTAGCGACAGGATCCCAGAATTTGATGGTGTAATCATATGAGCCTGTGGCCAATTTCAATGACATTCTTATTATTATATGGATAGTCAATAGTTGGACATAATTGACCATAATACAGTTACTTAGACTACCAATGTTTCAATCATAGGCTGGTCCTGCAGTTAGGGCAGTAGTTCAGCTTCACCAGCCACTGGTCTACGCATTGCTGGTGGAAGAAGTGACGGCAGGGTAGTGTTCTTACGTAGTTGCTGGGGGAGAAGTCTGTCAGACATATTGAACAGGTATCTGCATGTTTCTTGTTGTTATACAACTTCGCGTAACGGAGAAGTGGCAATTCGTCAATCTATTGATCAGTGAGTCCCCGTCGGAGAGGAAGTTCCTCCTCCTCCTAGTAGCTCTCCTCGTCTCCTTCCTAATAAGATTGCTCAGAACTGACGTCCGATGCCGATTCTGAGTGATCCTGCATGCCCAGACTGACGTTAATATCAAAACCGCAAGAGCTGCTTAGACTGTAGGAAATCTCCGAGCTGTTGGAGGTTTAGATGACAAACTAAATAGAAGCAGAGTTACCTATTCACTTTGGAAAGCGCCAGGTTTGGTCTGACTTATGCGAATACGACCAAGGCCAATGTTCTGTTGAATGAGAGTGCCATAACCATCAAGGCCATCGCTACTGATTCGGATGGTTTGGTTGGGGCACTAGATGACTATTTATTTGCAGTGGCCGTGGTTTCTCATTTGAAATAAATAATAATCATAGCTACCCATCAA
The DNA here is from genome assembly GCA_028571205.2 of Hydropsyche betteni. Classification (NCBI taxonomy): domain Eukaryota; kingdom Metazoa; phylum Arthropoda; class Insecta; order Trichoptera; family Hydropsychidae; genus Hydropsyche; species Hydropsyche betteni. The sequence continues at coordinate 29,686 of JAOXNN020082415.1, read as the reverse complement.
TACTGAGTATTATGCCCTTACAAATATCTACAACAAATGCAGGTAGAGTGCCTGGTAATGTACCCAGTTCACATTACGAATTATTGGTTTGATTAGGTTAGTATTAAAGATGCAGTTTAGATATTTAGTGGATGCTAAACCAATAAGTATCTTTGCTGTATTGATTATCTAAACTAAGGGTATTAAATGCAAATCCCCCTAAAATGCATTTATTTTAGTGTCTGATGTCTTGCTGTTATGTTTATATTCAAAAATATTTAATAGCCAGCTGTTATTTTAATAATACTTGATATTGATATTGCTATTTGTGATTGTCTTCATTTGTTGATATTGCTACGGGATTGATTCTTCTTCCGGCTGTCCTCCACCACACCAATCGGTTATTCGATCAGCTCCTCTTCTCTCACGTGGATTACCAGCTATCCCTTGTCGTTTCTCTTTGCCCTGTTCGGCATCCTAATCTCGTAGTCTTCTTCAGAGGGTAGGTTGGATCTCTTCCTATTACCAATGGGAATACCAAGTTCTAATTCTTAATCTGAAATCAGGTCTTACTTATTCCTTACCTTAATAGCCTCCACATCAAGTATGTTGAACTTCTCCTTCGTGTCATCGTCTCCCATCAGCTTTGGTTTGTTCTTTGGAACGACGTGCCTGCTGAACTCTCCAATAATATCGTCAGCGTTTTAGGTCTTTTCTTCTTGGCTTTTATTCTCGAAGTCTCCGAAATCGTAGCTGAGATCTCTCTTCTGCTGCTATTTCTTGATATCCTAGAAGTCTTTAGCATTCTCGATGTTCTAGAACCACTCTTTTATAATACCGATGTCTCTGAAACTCATCCAAGCTCTAAAAGCAGTCCAAATTAGTAGTCCGAACAGAACTATACCTTGAGCTATGCACATTGCCATTCCAAAACCGAATTGGATGTCATTAGTCTTGGCCTTGATGTTGAAGTACACTAGGAACAGTATCTATAGACCAATATAGAACAACTCAAGGATGAAAGTAAGGGTGTTAGTGAGTTTAGACTCTGAAGGCTTGAAGAAGATGAGATAGATGAAGAAGCAGAAGTTGGTGGCAATCATTAGTATGGTTTGGCCTTGTAGGGAAGGGATTATTAGAGCGCACACTAAAATTAACTTGCGGAGGTAACGAAGAGGAATCTAAAGAGGGGTTGCGGAGGGTTCGTTGACGAGGAACGAGTACTTGGGTGGGATTGCTTTGACGTCGGTACGGTACTTGAAACCTAAATAGAGCATAAATATGGTGTACCCTAAGTAAATGACGAAGGTGAGGGCTGCGAACACCAGATTGCCTGTTTTCCATATAGCACCAGTCGACGTATCCTTGAACTGGAAGAGAGCGAAGAACAGGGTATTGAGGAAGGTAATCCAGAACGCATCATTCAGCAGAGACCATCTCATCCTGTCTTTATAAACTACCTAGCTGAACTTTCTGAAGCATTTGGATCGATTAACCACTCTATTGGAGAGTAATTTGAATAGACCAATCAATAACAGTATGATAATGAACAGGATGATGAATGGAGAACAGTGCCTCATGTAGGTAGTGTCTGATAGGAAGGGGTAGTACTGGGTTGGTGTGGCTGGCGAAGCATAGTTTCCAAGCGTCGAACTAAACATATCAGGGAAGAACATGAAATGGAAGTATTTCATATTGTTGAGGAAAATAAACTAGAGGTAGGGCATGGGATCCAACAGAAGGTAGATATGCATGTAGATTATTTGAGCTGCCTAGAAAGTTAGCAGTACAGGGTACCCACCCTTAATGAGTAATAGGAGCAGGATGGCTAGGATAACCCATGAGACAACATTGACGGTTGTTCCCACAGGTTTGGAGACAGTGGTTACTGTTTAGGTAATCCCTGTAGTATCCTGCACCTGGACTTCTGCTGTGGTTGTTGTTAAAGCATTTCCATTTACATCGGTTATTACTCCTGGTGGGAACGTAATGGTTAGGGAGTCGACATCCAAACTATACTGCACACCCGTGAGTTCATATTGCTGTTGGTTGAGGTTTTCCAAAGCCTTTTAAATGTCAACGACCAGCTACTCCTCGTTAACACTAGCTGAGGTACTGAGAAATTTGATCAGATAGGTGGTTGTATTGAAAACTGAAGCTTGGAACTAGTTGCTCTTAACGGGTACTCCATTCCTCTTTATCTGCACATACTGCTTGAACTGAGTTATCGTCATTGACACCTGTCTGTTGAACACTACATAGGCATTTAGTTGATAGTTCTACATGAATGGGGAGATCTTGTAGCTTAATGGAGGTAGGATACAGGCAGTCGCATTGGCACTGCAGGGTTGGCATGATTGGACATTATCTACATAGTAGTCGGTAGGACAGGCATCGACACATCGTGCATTGTAGAGGAATTTAGTAGAGCATTTGGTACAGTTAGTACCTACCACACTGCAAGTAGCACATTATGATGAACAGGCTTGACAGGTGACCATATCCGGTAGTAAGTAAGTTCCACTAATACAGCTACCAAGACAGTTACCGTTGAAGTAGAAGGTAGCCGATGAATTGCAAACTTTCGAACAGTTACCGTAGAGCAGGACAAAAAGATAATCTGGGGTGAGACAGCTCTGACAACTGGTTGAACTAGTACATGTGAGGCAACCTGTTGGGCATTTTGTGCAGGAGTTATTGGCTGTATTGGTGAAGTAACCTTCAGGGCAAGAGAGCTGGCATTGGCCTGTAGGTTAGAAACTAAAATAGGGGAAGGGGCAGGTGAGCGAACATGTGGCTGATAGAAGATTGGCGAAGTACATTACAGGATAGGTTGGACATTGGTATACACACTGCAGATTGTATAGAAGGTATCCTGTTTTGCACGATGTACACTCAAGAGCGCCCTGGCAAGTTGTGCATGTTTGTGCACATGGTTGGCAAACATGAGTGATGAGGTCACCATACTATCCGTAGGAACAGTTTGCCACACATTTGAGTATTGACATCTGGGCGTAGTAAGGATAAATGCATTCAACAACACATTTTCTGGTAACATTATACTCAAGGTAAACGCTGGGAGTCTGTGGGCAAGTAGTCACGCACTGTCTGGAGATATCATCTGCAAAGTATGGTGCTGGACAGTTGAAAACACACTAATTTACACCACCTGATGTGGTTATGGAGTACATTGCTGGGTTTATTGGGCAAATAAACACACACTTCCAGGTTGAGTTATCTGCAAAAGTACCGGTAGGACACAATGAAGCGCATGATTTTGTACTGTTGTCAGCCCACCATCCAGCTGGACAGTTATACACACAGAAATTGGTTGTACTATCCGCGTAAGTGAATTTGGGATCACTAAAAATACATTCAGTCTGGCATAGCCTTGTATCATTATCGCCAAATGTTCCTGGAGGACAGGATGGCACACAAACCTGAGTGCTGTTGAGTCCGTAAGTGGCAGGAATCGATGGGCATACCAGTACACATTTTTTAGTACTGCTATCAGCGAAAGTCATCACATTACTGGTCACAGAACTTACAGTTATCGTCATATTTGGGCAGGTTGATTTGCATGTTCTACTTACGTTATCTGCATAGTTCACGATGTTGATGGGGCATTGTAGCACACAATTACCAGAGGTAGAGTCAGAGAAATATGGCTACGGACAGTTTTGAATGCACGTTCTGGTTGTGTTTAGAGCGAACCAAGTAGGTTGGCAGGCAGCTACACAACTCCATGAAGAATCCTCGGCATACAGGCTGGGGACTGTTGGGCAACTGGGTGTACAAAGATTATTAACTGGGTCAGCATACTAAGGGAGCGCAGAGTTGCAAGTCAGTGCACATACTTTAAGATGGATGTCTGCGAATGTGCCTGTGGGACACTTAGATACGCATCTGAATGTACCGTTATGTGCGAAATATCCATTAGGGCATGTAGTTACACAAGATTTAGTGGTATCGTCTGCCCAATATCCGCTAGATAATGGGCACTGTGCAACACAAACGTTGTCTGTCAGGCTTGAATACGCATAGGTTAGCCCAGAGCATACTGCCACGCATCTCCTAGTGAAGTTATCCGCCCATGATTTGTTAACGTATGTTGATGACTGATTAGGACAAATATCCACACATGTTCTAGTGGAGTTTTCTGCAAATTTGAAGACCGTATCTGGGCAGATATTGTAGCATACTAAATTAAACCCGTAATAATCGGGTACTGAGGGGCATACATTTACACATAGGTTTGTGCTGTTGTCGGCGAGGGTTGGTGATGTACAAGCTGTTTAGCAGTTACGAGTGGTATTATCTCCGAACTTTCCTGTAGGGCAGTTAAACACACACATTCTTATACTAGCTTCTCGATACATATTTAGAGATTGGTTTGAGTTACCCGGGCAATTTTAAACACAAATTTGGGTGGATTGAAGAGCGTACCAGCTAAGCGGACATTTGTTAACACATAGCTGACTGGCAGGAACTGATGGATCTGCAAACAGCATAGGAACTGTTGAACAGACACTTACACACATTCCTTTGATTGGATCTGCGAATCCTATGGTTGAATCGCATGTTGTAGTGCATAATCGTGTAGAATCATTATGAGCGTACTCTCCATAGATACATTTTAATACACATTTGAAGGTATGTTGGTCTCCGTAGGTATTATTAGCCAGAGGACAAACAGGCACGCATGATTTAGTCAAATCATCCGCAAATTTACCACCGAGGCAAGCCTGAACACAAACTTGGCCTGTTGATTAGGCGTAAAAGTCATCTGGACAGACAGTTACACACGATTTCGTCATGGAATCTTTGAAGTATGTTGGACCTGGGCAGCTAGACACACACATTCTTGTGGGAGTATGCTTGAAATAGGCTACTGGACAGTGGAGTACACAGATAAACTTTCCTGCAGTTGTATCATCTCCAAAGTAGTTTGGAGTTGAAGGGCATGCTGCTACACATGTCATAGTGGAGTTGTCTGCAAAGAGGGAGTTCGGACATTACTGTACGCAGGTATTAGTAGCTGGATCCTTGTAGGAAGGTACTTAAATTGGACATTTACTTACACATCTGAGAGTATTAGGGTCAGCAACGAGCCCTGTTGAACATTCAATTGGAATAACACACTTACGAGTTGGTGGATCAGCATATTTACCTCCTGTACAAGTGAATACACATGTTTGGCTAGAGGCGTCACTATACATGTCTGGTACTGTAGGGCAGACTGTAACACACTTCCATGTTGTATTGTCTCCCCAGTACAAATATCCTGCTTGGCACTGTGATATGCAAGTCCACGTTTTATTCTCTGCATAGGTACCTGTTGGACAGAATTTAACACATGTTCTGTTTATGGTTTAGGCAAATGTATTATTTGGACATTTCAGTACACAGTACCAGGTCGTGTTATCGGCGAAGTAGGGATCTGGGCAATTCCATACACACCTTGCTGTCACGTTATATCTAAATTGAGTTCTGGAGCACACTTTTACGCACAGGTACGTGAGAGGGTCACCATAAGTAGAAAAGTTGGCGAACGGACAGTCGGTAACGCAGCTTCTCGAGGGAGTATCAGCGAAGTAATAAGTGGAGCCTACTTTCGGGCAAGTCGACACACATGCACTTACCGTCGTATTGTGGAAAGCGAAATAGTTAGGGTTAGTGGGGCATACCATCACACAGCTCCAAGTAGAGTTATCTGCATACAGGATAGTAGTGTTTGATGCTGAAAATACTCTAGTTGGGCATTGGGTCACACAAACTCTGTGCGTATTGTTGAAGTATGAATAGGTATTGGCAGGGCAAGATAGCACGCATCTACTGATACTAACATCAGCAAAGTAGGCTGGTGTTGAAGGGCACACTAAATTAAATTTTCTGTACTTGCTACGCAGGTTCTAGATACATCATAAGCGTAGAGTGAGTTAGTGCACTGAGCTTAACAGTCGCTTGTAATGGTATTAGCGTAAAGGTTCGGAGTCGAAGGGCAAGTAGTTACACATCTCCAAGTTGAAGAATCCTTGAAAAGTTTGGCTGTAACGTTACAACCAGCTCCACAGAGACGAGTTGTATTATCAGCGTAAGTTCCAGAAGGGCAGGCTTAGTTAATTTTAATGCATACCTTTAACGCATCGTCGGGATGATGAATCACCAAAAGTGTATCCCAAAGCAGGACATTGAGCCACACACATATTGGTCAAGTCATCAGCAAAATAGCCAGTTTGACATCCACTTGGTGCCTCACAAGTATCACTATCAATATTACCGTAAGTCAAAGCAGGGCATTTTAGTACACACAACCCAGAACCCGAATCTCCAAACATTTGCAGAGGAGTTGCTGGACATTGAGCAACACAAAACCCAGTGTTTGGGTTACCGTATCCAGTAGGGCATTCTAACTAGCAGGTCCAACCAGTTTAATAGTTATAGTATCCTAAAGATAGTGGACAGTTTTTGAGACATGTCCTACTCACAGGATCTGCAAAGAATGTAGCATTGCAATTAGCAGTGCATGTCCTGTTCCCGTTATTTAAATCTTGGCCATAGAGTTGTGGAGAAGTTGGGCAGGTCGTTACACATTTCTGAGTTGAGATATCTGCGTATTGGAGAGTCGATGCTGAACATGCTGTTACGCATGATCGACTATTGTCATCGGCGAAATAACCGCTGGGGCAGTTTGGCCTACAGACTTTATCTATAGAGTAAGCGTATAAGTTAGGATTGGTAGGGCAGAGCTGTACACAAGTCATTGTACTATTATCTGCGAAGTATCCTAACGGGCAGCCTGCTATACAAGTGGCGTTCGGTGCATAAAAGTAGAGCACAGTAGTAGTTGTAAGACAATTTGATACGCATGTAGCTGTTGATGGTTGGATATAGTAACCATTCGGACATGTCGTTACACATCTCTTAGTAGTTGAATCTGCATAGGTAGTTTGTGGCGCAGTTGGACTTGCCGGGCAGCTAGTTACACAAGATTGGGTAACATTATCTGCGTAACTGGTTGGGTTTGATGGGCATGTTGTTACGCACTGCCTTGTAGAACTATCCATCCAAGTTACATATGTTCCTGGGTTCCATGGGCATTTCGTCGTACAGAATTTGGTTGTTGTGTCTCCCCAGTAACCGGCTCCTGTAGTTGGGCACCGCGTTACACATTTCCTTGTAGAAGGGTCAGCAAAATAATATGGAACGGCAGGGCAGCTGCTAGGAAGTACACATTTTCTTGTGGTAGGATCTCCGAATGTACCATCCATGCACGAAGTAGCAACCACACATGATTGAGTTGCATTATTGGCGTAGTAGTTAAGGGAACAGACAGATACACACAGGCCAGTTGCTAGATCTGCGTAGGTACTCTGAGATAGTGGACAAGTCTGAACACATCTTCTTGTTGAGTTATCTCCGAATGTAACTGTACCATTGGCTAAAGCAGAACATGTTTTAGTGCACTTTCCGGTAGTTTGATCTGCGTATTCTCCTGCTGTGCAGTTTAGTAGGCATGCTCTTGAAGCATCACTGGCATAGTATCGAGGAGGGCCAAGTGGGCAACTGGTAACACATTTGAGTGTTGTCGGATCCGCATAAAATCCTGAAGAACATACAGACAGGCATCGTCCTGTATTGCTATCAGCGAACGTATTAGCTCCTGTAGGGCAACCTGAATTTAAATTACACTTACTTTGAACACAAGTATGGGAAAGATCATCCCCATAATAGGGAACCGTAGTCCCAGTTGAGCAAGCTGCTGCCGAAACACAGGTAATATTTAGATTGGCGTAGGTGTTAGCTGGACATTTATTAACACAACTTCTCAGACTACCACTCACATAGTAGTAGGTGTTAACCGGACAGGTCACCACGCATTTTCTTGTGGTATCATCAGCGTAAGTTCCAGTAGGGCAGTCTAGGATATTGGGTGTATTTACATTGCAGACAGGTCTGGTTGCTGGCAACCACAGAACCTATGTATGCATATCGAGAAGGATTCGTGGGGCAGGTCTCTACACATCTACTGTAATCGTTGTCGTAGTATGTCAGAGTAGGAGCTGAGGGGCAGGCTGAGGTTAACCAACGCACTTACTGGTCACGCATGTCTTTGTAAGATCGTTTCCATAGTAGGTAGCAGGACAGGCTAAATAATTGAATCATGTACTTGTTTCGCACGTCATACCTAGTGGAGACATGTAGTATTTGGTGGGGGGATTCCAAGGGCATTCTGAAATCATACTTTGTTGTACATTGCCAGCAGGTGGTGTTGGCTACCAACAAATATGGCGTTGGAGCGGAACCTACATAAGATGGAATGTACATTGCGACCATACGGCCACTACCAGAGCGATCATAAGCACTAGTCTCATGATAATGAAGTATAAATAATAGATTTAATGGGATGGAGAAATTAACAATAGGAGAATATGATCACACAAGGCTATTTAAAATTCCAACCAGTTATTTGTATTGGAGGCTACCCCTCAAATTGATGTTATGCTTTTCTGCAATTCGTTTAATTATTCGTTAGACTTAGAGTTTGATGTCCACCCTTCCCGGAAAAGATTGGAGCTGCCGAATGTACCGACTTATTTTACTCACTTAGTTGGTGGTGAATTTCATCTGTTAGAGTATCTAACTAACATCCTTCTTGATGGCGGAAGCTGTAGTCTGCGCTCTTTAAAAATCGAGAGAATTTTAACTTTTTTTAGTATCCACATTAGTGAGCTTTTTCCTTTTTATTGAACGATACCGAGAGAAGTCAGCCATAGGCATGGGTATATCAGGAAGATTTTCAAAGGAATCTATCTTAGCAAGTCGTCCATCGCATTTGAGGGTATTTCCAATAACAAACCCCTATCTTATGATGTTTTTGCTGGTGGATCTTTCCTTCCGGCGAATGTTTTAATTATTGGCGACTATTCCCCCACGAATTATTTTCTGTGAGGGAGTCGTCTGGCACGAGATCTATACTCCTGTTGGTTTAACGGTAGAGTTTTAGATAGCTATGTTAATGACCTTATCGAAAAGTAAGCATCTTGGGGTGGATGGATACTGATCCTTGGGTTTAACATTGCTTCCGCATGTCAGAATGTTTCGAGGTAATTTTTTCAGTATCACTTATGATGATTTTATGATTTAGGAGCTGGGTCTTAGAAAGGTTTGAGGTTCAAAATCGACTTGAGTCTGTTGACTATTGGGTTAGCAGTCAGTATTACACCCAAATTCCATTTTTTAGCGGGGTAATAATTAAATATTTACAATGTTGCTGTGTATCTCCTGTAACTTAGTCTTTGAGGAAGCGTCTGAATGTAGGGAGCCTTGCTTACAGTTGACTTAGCTAACCTACCCTAGCAGAAATTATTGATGAATAGCTGAGGCTCTGATATCGGCAGCAGTGTACGAAATCCTCTTCCTGAGCTCCACCCGATCTATTAATTCCACCTTGCTTATGAAGCTATCCATGTCATCTTCAAGGATTTCTATCTGTAGTTATTCAAGGGTTTTGCTTAGTTGCTATTTGAGTTTGCTGGTGTACTTTTCGAGCCGTTTGATTTTAGACTCCTTCAAATTGTTGATTTTACCCAACTGTTCCTGCTTCTCCATCATCACGCTCATCGTATATTCTTAGCGGCACTCTGGTTATGTTTGTGCAAAAGAGTTAGATTTAAAATATTCGGTCTGAACTGCAGTAGCCACCCGAGACTGAGGGTCGATTTTTGGAGCCTTCTTCTCTAATTCCTCCTTTAGTTAGTTTATCTTCTGGTCTTTCCTGCAAACAAGGCTTTTTAACTATCTTTCTGTGGTCTCCGACGAATTTTTTAAACTAACATATTGCGCCTCCAATCCAGAATACTACTTTGTAATGCTATCCACCAACTCCTACTTCTTTTTAAGTTGGTTCTGTAAGTGGGCCTTACTTGCCTGGTAATCCCTTATCTCCAACTGGAGGTCCTAAAAATTTACAGCATACTCTCCCAATAGTTTATTTTTAGCTTAGAGTTCCTTTATAATCAGCTCCATATTCGCCTGCTTCTTTGATCCTCCCATATTAAAAGTCTGGGTTTAAGTGCTCACCAACGAGCACTTATAAGCCTTAAATATCTGTCTAGCCATATTTTTGCTGTTAGTTGTCACTTGGTTAACGTATTTATCTTTAAATGCTTCCTAGAACTTCTCAACTATAGTGTGGGTGAGCTCCTACGCAGAATTGAGATTGCCCTTAATTTTTTAAGTAGTTGAATATTCTTCCATTCTCATTCTGGACGTCTCTTCCGATACTAGGCTGGCGAACTGAATGATGCTCTCCATGTTTTCCCTTATCCCCTCTATTTAGGTTGTTGCTGTGGACGCCTTACACCTATTGCTGATTTATTTGTTGGCTAAAACCTTCTCTAGCTCTAACAGAAACTTTGAGTCGGTTTAAAAGGCAGGCCCCGACTCAATTATGAAGTTGAACTTCTCCCTCTATTCGAAGTGTTGTTTACGAAGTTTGTCTCGGCGTAGTTGCGAGTTTAGCTAGGAACTTCCCATGATAGCAGCTGATGCTTAGATTTGATGATTGCCTTCCCTGTCCTCTGTAAGTTTTTAGCGGTAAGCATTGTAGATAGTCATGAAAGCATCCAAAATAATGTTGGTGATCTGCATGACGAAGCTCTGTATTTTCTTCAGAGGGTCATTAATAAATAGCAAGTTTGCCAACGCTAAGTCTGTCTAAATCTCTAACTCCAACCACACGTACATTGGATTATTAGCAGGATAGTCTTAAAGCTATCTTTGGAGTCGACGAACAACTTCGAATACATGCTGATCTGATGACCAGATGTGATGTATCGGCGGTTGAATTGGCCCTCCATCTTGGAGATAATTTAAACCCACGCCAGTGAATGTTTCTTAAAGCTGACTTAGATCAGAGGTACCGGGCAAGAGCACCCAAATCCACAGGGTCTTATACAGAGAACAGTGGTTCTTCCATCCGCTGATAATTCGAAAATAACTCTAAAGCCAAAGAAAACCGAGCGCCGGACTATAAATAATTTATTCTTTACTTTTGGTCGCCAGCCACCCCAAAAATACATGAAATCATATCTTCAACTTTTGCAAATCGTGTCTAAGGACCACCCTTCGAAGTTTGATATCGAGTTGAACGATCCCAGCATGTGAGGATCCTCTAACGTAAATAAATTAGGTTAAATAGGGTGTTTATGAAACATAAAAATTATCTGGAGAAAAAAACATAACTTGAGACTGGTCTTTTGTCTCAGATTTGAACTTACTTTAGGGAGATGGCTAGGATTTGATTAAAATTAACATTCCACAGGTCAGCTAGGGAGGGTTTTGAGCTAACGATTTTAGATTTTACAAAATTTTATAATCGAAAGGGAAACCAGCGGAGGGCAAAGGTAACTTAATATCTGAAATTCGAGTGAAAAGACAATCGATTGAGAGGCATGATAATCGGTATTTTGCGAGAGGCATTTGTGTTCAATCATTTAAACTCAGAAAACCAGTATATATATATATCTTCAGGCTCAATCAAATTATCATTATTTATTTCCTAGTTTTTTGAGGGCATGTTCAAATCGTCGGAAAAACCATGGGACCCAAAGGAAGAGGAGCTCCTCCGTCAAATCTTAGAGTATTCTTTGAGTAATGTAGGGAGATAAACTATGATACTGAACGGCCTCGCTGGCACAAAGTGGCCAAATTATACAATAGTAGGTCACCACTAAATGACTTCGTCTACAGGAATTCGAGGTAACTCAAGAAAAAGTGGATCTCCTCGATATGCCCGGTTTAGAGAGGACTTTGGAAGAAAGAGGAAGATCTGTTTCTGCTCGAAAGGGTCAGAGAATACGGTAAGAAATGGAGCTTCATTTCGAGACTCATGAAGGAACTACGAACCTAAAATGGAGTGAAGAACAGATTCATGAGTCTGATGGACAAGGAGTTCAAACTAAGCAAGAAAAAGAAGTCTCACTCCTTGTCCTAAGAGGAGATGGTCAAAGGGCTCATAAAAAAAATTAAAGGTTCCTCAAGGACGGAATAGCCTGATTCGTCGGAGGAGGACTAAAAAGTGTCTATTGTTCCTGCTGAAAAATCAGATGAGGCTTCAGAGGAGCAAAACAAAAAGTCGGCTCCGAGTACTTAGACCAATTTACCCTAAGGGCAGGCGCCAAAGCTTCTCTTCATGACCCAAGGATTCATGAACCCATTTAACTATGTTTATACCCCTATGGTCGACAACCTGATGATGAACCCCTTTCTAACGCCAGTCATTTTGAACTGGGGTCTCGTACCATCTCAACTGACACAATAGATGACCTCTGGAGTGTTCTCAACTGCAAACAACAGCAGCAATGGGCTAAATACTAACTGATCGATGTAATGAGAACCATATTTTTGATTTATTGAGCTTAATATTATTTTGGATGGGAGTTCCTATGATTGGAACTATCTGCAAAATTTTAAGTCAGACAGTCACGAGTATTTATGGCTTAGGATAATCCAATTATAATGCTAATTAATTATTTCCTTGATATACAATTTATGCTAGATCGAACTGTCCCCAAGCTTCTCATAAAATCAACTGTTTAAACTAATCGGGGTCATGTCCCAGTTGTGTTCGCAGTCTGCTTTATTGAGAGCGTAGGGTCGTTTAAGAAAACATTGAGTTTTATGAAGTATTGGCGTCGCCAGCTGGATAAATTTGTTTTATAGCGCCTGCGAAGTGACCGCAGAGAGTGGGGTATCCTACCTCGACTTGTATCTTTCTTCTATTAAATCTCAGGGGTTAACGTAATCTCAGCGGAACATTTTGTTCCTATTCGAATAATAAGAGTTCGTGTCAATACAGATGGTGTTCGCTAAGCAACAGCATTCAAATGAAGCTCAAAAAACAAACAATATAAGTTACTTTTGATGAGCAGGGGTTCAACTGTGAGGTTTCGAAAATTGGTGTTGGATATGTTGGGATGTAAAATTTGAGTAGATGGAAGCACAAAAGATATAATAGGTGGTGGAGGAGTATTATGGAATATTTTGCAATATTTTGTATTTGAACAAATATTGTATTTTTATGCTATATAATATCTGATTCAAATATATTGTGACGATCGCCGAATTGGATCCCCTCTAATTGCTGATATTGTTTGTAAGAAAGTTGGACTAGGATCTATTTAAAGGGTCTATTCGATCAATATTGCAGTTAATTTATGTATTTTATAAACAGCTATACGACATATCTGATAAATTTATTGTTGAGTAGGCTATGGGTAATACAACATTTACTAATAACTACGAATAAAAGGGTCCTGAATCAAAATAACCCATAGAATCTTGAGAAACATATTTAAAATACGTCAATAAGCATAACTAAGATTGAATCATATACTAAATAGGTAATAATAGGGCATACGGCCTGAGTTAATAAAAGTTGGGACTGTCTGAAATAGAATAACAACTATGTTCACTAGTAAACTGGCTCCAGTATGCTCCTAGATTTAGGTCTCTCCCTTATCCTTGCCTCTATCCTATCCAAATTCTTAGAAACCTGAATGTTCTTGCTACCCAACTCGTGTTTGGATTTCCTCGTGTAAGTTCCTGACCAATCTTGTGTCTTTTACAGCCTTGGGAACACTACAGGACTGTTAATTTCCTTCTTCATCTTCATTTCTGAAATCGACTTGTATTCACTTTGGTTATTTGATTTTCGTTTCCTTATGAGGCTCGTTCTGCTGCTCTCATCCTCCAACCGTTGGATGTTTTTGGCCTGGGTCTACCTACTTTTGTAGTAATCCAGCATGCATTTACCTCGTTAACGAAGGGCATTCTTCAGTTACAAATAATATGCCGCTGTCAGTTGGTTGTGACGATTGTTTAGGAGGTCATTTTGAGCATCAGAGCTTGACATTCCCAGGTCCTCTAATCTCTTTAAAATGGCCTTCTCTGGCACAAGGTCGTAATGGTTGGGAATATAACCTTTTACGATTGGCTATTTAGTTTTGCAGAAGGGATGATTTCTGATTTACTGAATAGTTAGCCTCCTCGAAGGATCTAGCATAAGTATTTTGCGAATAAGGTCTTTAGCGTTTTCCGATATGAAGTGGGGTATTTAATAAGAACAGCTTCTTATTTTCTTGTAAAGATTAGAAGTGTTGGAGTCTTCAAAAGGCAGATATCCACATACCATGGCAAAGAGTATGACACCACAGCTCCATATATCGACTGAAAGCCCTCGGTAATACCCTCCCGCTAGCATCTAAGGAGCAGCATAGCACGGACTTCCACAAGCTGTCTTAAGCTACTCATCCATTCCGTAGGTGTTACTAAGGCCGAAATCAATAAGTTTAATATTGCCTTTGCTATCTAACAGCAGGTTTTAGGGTTTGAGATCTCTATGACAGATACCAAAAAGATGTATGTACTCCACTGAATTTAGTAGCTGCTGCAATATTCTACTAGCGTCCTCATCTTGGAGCCTATCCTGCCGGACGATACTCTAGAAGAGCTCTCCTCCTTCGGCGTATTCAGCAATCAAAAATATTTTGGTGGTGGTTTCTATAATCTAGTTGATCGGAAGGGTACTTAGTAAAGCTGGATGATATTCGGATGACGGATCTTCCTCAGGATTTCTATTTATTTGTCGACTCGCCGTCTATCGAAGTCATCAATAATCTGACTCTTCTATAACACTTTGATGGCCACCTATGTTACCCAAAGGTTACTTATTAGCGGGTAATCTTATGGATGCCTAGCTTTACTCTTCCGAAAGTTCCCTTGCCCAAAGTTCTACCTTCGTGGATATTAGTTGTACCTAGAACGTAGTCACCGATAGAGGGAGCTTCACTCATATTATATTGAGTTAATAAACACAATCAGATTGTACGGACATTATATGATGAACGATAGTGGAACTGTCTTATCTGGTCGATCTGTCTCAGTCTCTAGTTGTCAACTACTTGCTTAGCGGCTTCGTTTATTTTTCGTTGCTCTATGTCAGCGTGGGTTCTGTAGCTTTTCCAAACCAACACGATAATTAGAAGTAGACAGACCAGCTTTATTCTGTTTATCTTTAGAATGGTCTAAAATCCGAAGTAAATAACAGTATTTTCAATTAGGAAGCAAACAGCAAGGACCAGTATTGCTGAAGAGTTATGCTGATTAAAGGAAGGGAGCTTCCTAATGATGAAGAGAAGAATAAACACCATAATATAGAATAGGTTGTTGTATCTACCTTTGATCTCCTCCAGTATGAAACACTGTAGCTCAGAGATAGTTGAGAGTGCAGTGCTGACAGTCTAAAATACAGTTCGGATGGTTGTGTATTAGGTGATGATATCTTGATGAAGCTTTGAGAGAGATTTAGTGATGTTATCTGACATCGTTGAGATTTTTTAAGTGTTCAGCTCAATCACTTTTTGGAGTGTTTATTGAGCAGACAGAGAACTTCTTAGGGAATCTTTCAATGCTTTTGACTCAGCCAAGGCTTGACGTGTCTATACAAGATTCTCTTCCAGCATGGCCCTGGTATTGTAGGCTGCACTCTCCAATCCCCCGATTAAATTCTAAGTCTTCTCTTGCCAAGCCAAAGACCTGTAGTAGTAGCACAGGTTGTCCACATGTACATAAAAGCTCACATACGATGTCCAACCTTCTCCTTTGAGTTTCTAAGTGCAGCTTTCAACGTCGTCCATACTTTTGCAATCCTGGAATGGTTTTTTTGCTTGTTCCAGTTGGCAATTGGTCAGTCTGAGAGCCAACTAAATAAAGAAGGAATGTACATATGCTCTTTCCTTCTGGGACAGTCGATCGCAACTGGACTGGAGCTCCTTGATGGATTGAGCAATACAGCTGTTTTAGTTGGCGAAGCGAAGCAACTGAGTGGCACTTTCTTCATGAGTGGAGGTGTACCTTTGACTTATTTAGCAGTGGGGATGCTGGCTGCCAGGATGGCTTGAAGTAGAACTACGACAATGAGTAAGATAATTTGAGTCATTTAAATATTAACGACTTTAACTAATAGTTAAACGTCTATTGGGTGTTTTGAGGATATGAAATGCAAAGAGTACTTAAAATTTAAATTAATTAGCAAATATGGAGCAGTCAGGTCTGACAAAGAGTAGTAAATAGATAGCCTTAAAAGGATACTCAGCAGCTGTCTTCAGATCCGAGATAGTCGAGTAGGAGATTGTAGAGAAGGTGCTACAAAGTCGTAAATTCCAGGAGTACATCAAGAATGTTGAAGCTGCTCCAGCCAACATCAAACTCATTAGAGTGTAAATCATTTCTGTCGAGATGTTCGGCAAAAACGTTGGATTCGTCAATATGAGAGCAGTTACAACTTAGGATGGTAAACCCTTACCCAGTTATGTATTTTTGAGAGGTGGAGCAGTAACCATCCTGTTGTTGGTGAACGGTAAGATGCTCCTAGTCAAACAGTACAGGGTTCCAGTGCAGAGATACAGCATTGAGGCGCCTGCTGGAATGATAGACTAATCTGGAGACTTTACGGGAGTGGCTGCTAAATAGATATCCTAATAAACTGGAATCAAACTCACCCATAATGAGTTGACTTGGATAGGCCAATACTACCCATCATGCGGGGGCAGCGACGAGCAGATCCAGATGTTTGTGAGCGAGGTTAAGATTAGCTAGGAGTAGTTGGCTAAGATAATGGAGAAGATTCATGGGGAAGGAGAGCATTAACGTATACAGCTGATGCTGACTGACTTTAATCTGGAGAACATAATGGAGACGGAGGATGGGAAACTGGTGTCGCTGTTTACTGCCTACCAGCACCACCTAAAAAAGTCCAAGTGATCTTCCATAGAGTTGAAATAATAGACGATTTAATACATCAATTACCCGAGTAAAACACCTAGGCGGGATTTATTATTATGCTGGGTTCCTAATAGCTTTCTACTTCCGACTTCCTTTAAGAAAGATATATTTTGCAAGGGGACGGTAATTACAGTAGCACCCTCTTGCTGTCTCCATCCCTGCATTATTACTGACGATATGGGCCAGTCTTCTAAAGAACATGTTGGCTCTACTGATCTTAGCTTATCTCTAGTTAATCCTCTTTCTATTGAGTATCTTTTCGAGAGCTTACCAGCCCTCTCTTATCTTATGCTGCTTTGTTGGCAGTCTTCCTCAATACCACAATAGCATGGGCATACGAAAAGCATAAAGTCACATTCATGAAGAAAATAAGCATAATGAATTAGTTGAATACTATCGACATTATGCACAATACCTCACCACATATGCTCCCAATTATGATAAGCTCCTACTTCTGGAAGTCTCTGAGGTAGTATTTGCGAACCAGCAAGTAGACCATACCCCTTAGTATAAACACTACAATAGTGAAGCCATAGTAGTCAGTGTAGGAAGTAAAAGCCATTATAGTAGAGCACACAACCACCGACAAATAGTCCACTACACTCTAAATTGCATTGATCTTGGCCACTGTATCACAGAAGTAGCTGACTATTGTAAGGAATCCATAGTAAACTATTGTAGCAAGGCCCAAAGTTCTAGTGATCATCTTATATGTTACAAAACTTCCCAAAATGGCACTGTCCCAGTTCTGAACTCCCACAAATCCGAAGAACACTATCGGATACATGCACACCTTGTAAAAGAACTACAGGAAACGGTAGACTGGTTTCCTGCTGCATTTTACTACCCGCGACAGTAAGGTAGTGTCATCGAGGGCTTTCCTAGAGTAGATCGCATAGAATATCTTGAGTGATACCGATATTACACCCAAAGTGACAGCAAAGAACATGGGAATGCCCGCAGTGCGTACAAAGTTGGCATCGGCAGTAAAGAGTCCGAAGTTGGCAAAGCTCTGCTAGAGATAGCCTGCAGGTGCCATTGATTCGCTAACTGTAGCGAATCCCAGGTAGCAATATCGAAGTTGCACAAGAAAGGAGGTTAGTTGTATCTGGGGCTGTTTAATGTATCCTATAAAACATATAGTTTGGAAGAAGAACATGACATTGTTGTGTTTGGATCCTAGAATGAAGAGTATTAGAGATACTACCGTAATAACTACCACATACAACTTCTAAGCGAGGATCATGGTGTCACTAGCCGTCTGGAGTGTTTACTGCGAATAGATAATATCCTTGTAAATATAGAATTTACTGTCTATTATCTACGCTGTACTCGTAGCAGCTACAGCAGGAGCAGCAATGTTGTTATCCTTAATAAACCCGAAACTCAAGTGCAGCATGCAGCTATTAAAGTCTGCCCCAGGATTCTGGATAACTAACATAACCATGTATTTATCTATAACTGTGGCTTGTTGAATAGTTAGAGGGTATGATGGCACGACCAAGTAGGAATCACTGCTCGCATTAAACTCTATAGTTTGGATTTCAGCAACAGTTTGCATTAGTGTTGCCCCATAGAGGTTGTCCTAGGTAATAATTTAGATATAAATACCCTCCAGACTCTGGGCGTAAATGTAAGTGGTAGGATCTGTATCCTTTTTACAGGTAACTCCAGTTAGAAAATAATCGAAAGAATTGCATTGGATGCATACACTGTAACTCTTGCAGTCCAGGCATCCTATCATAGAGCATGACTTGCATACTCCGAACGAATTCTAGTAGTAACCTTTTATGCAGGTGCACTTACTTCCGTTAGCTGTGGGCTATCTAGGTAATTAACAATTAAGACATACACTATTATTCCATTATGTACAATAGGTGGTCTTACAGTAAGGTTGGATTGGACTCAGTTAGGAGAAACCTTCGGCACAGGGACAGTTCAGCTAAGTCAAATCCCTTCTGCTTGGTTAAAGTGAACATAAGATGCATTGTACATTACCTATAGTTACATTGTAAGCACATTAAAGGCAATTAACAGGGCACACATAGCATTTTTAGAGGAATTAATAGTGGAAGAGAGGGCAGACGCATGCTCCACTGCCTTATTTTATAAACCCTTAGGCGCACACACAAGACCCATTCACAAGTATTTTTTTAGAAAACTCAAAACATTTTGTGCATCCATTCTAGTTACAATTTATGCAGTCGGCAGGACAACAGTACTCTTGGACGACGCCTAACTAAATGTACCCAGAATCACATGGGCACCCATCAGCATGAGAGTTCACTCGATGGGCGTTAGACCTGCAGGATGAGCATGCAACATTTATATCGGCTAGATCAGCTGAACAGGTAAGGCAGTTCTTTGGGCAAGCAGCACACTGCCCCGAATGGAGATAAAAGCCTACCTTGCACACACACTGCCCATTGATGTTCATTTTAGTGGTATTCGTACAAATACAACTTCTATTTACGAGTTACATTTCTGGGTAACACGCCGTACAACCTTGCAAAGTGCATTTTTTGCAACTTAAACAAGGAGTACAAACGTTGTCGTAGCTTGAGTAGGAACCTTAAGGGCAGTACGTGCAGACGTTGTCTACAAGGTAAGTATTTTGTAAGCACGGACATTGATTAATCCCTAACATCTTAATGTCATCGTACCTCAGGGTATACTCGAAGCAGGAGTGGCATCCAGTAGCATCGCAAGTACATCCTTCAGGGCAGGCGATACAGGTTTTAGTCATAGCGTCATAATAAAAACCAACTGGATCGATATTGGACCTACAACTACAATACCCATCATTCAGAAAATAAGGTTCCTGGCATTCACAGTCCCCTGATGTAGAGTTGAGTGTAAAAGGGCTTGTACAGTAGCAGTAACCCAGTTCCTACACAAAGTTCCCCCTACAAGGACATTACCTCTTACCTGTCGAGTCTAATCGGATGATTCTATTCGAAATCTCCTGGCATATGTAACATCCGAGTGAGGTCGAGCATTGGCAGGTAGTCTTACAAACCTAGCAAACATTGTTTTCAATAAATACTGATGGATTGTCGAGGCAGGCGCACGTGCCATTAGCCAGAGTAGTTGAATAACTGTTGCATTAGCACAGACCTTATTACGATAGGGCTGTCTACCCAGAGCACGGGCAAGAATGGTAGCCGTCACTAATTTAAATTTTTCTGAAGGTTGATGGATCACAACTTACGCAGCCATTTTCAGTACAATTACAATTAGCTGGGCATGCAGAACATTCTCCTGTTTGGTTATTGTACAAATATTTACTGGTGCTGTAGCTTGATAGACATTAACAAGCACCATTTACCAAGTAATAAGGTTCCACGCAGATACATAGTCCATTGTGGACTCTATAGGGATACTTGCAGGGACAGTGATAGTTTCTGAATTCCCTGTTCAAAGTGCTATTACATTAGTAACATCCTTTGTTATTGCATTTACAGCCCTCAGGGCAAATATAGCAGTTAGATTCATATTCATAATAGGCTGTGGGGTATTTCTTGGATGAGCAGACGCAATCTACAGTATTTGTAGATAAACTCACAGTACTTGTGTAGGGTTCTAAGCACATACAAGAGTTGTTTTGTTAAGTATAAGGAGGGACACATTTCATTTAGGGTCCGACCGGATATCGGTGAGTTGTGTTGAAGTCACATATGATTCTTTGAGTTTCTGCGTTACATGAGCACTTATCTTTGCATGCGCATTTATTATCATGTGGAGTATAAGGTGGTTTGCAAGGACAGACAGACAGATTTCGGAACGAGATTTTGACAGACCTCAAGGTATAGCTAAAACAATGAACGCAGCCACTCTAATTGCAAGTACATCCTTCTGGACATACATAACATTCTTATGCTTCAGGGTCTTAGTAATAATAGGCTGGGAATATGGCAGACCTGCAATAGCACTTATTGTCGACTAGGTATAGGTTCTCTTTACAATCGCATATGTAAAGTTCTTGCTCATAGTTAAAGTACAATTGAAAGTTAACAGGGCAAGAGGCGCAACCCTTATCATAGCATGAAGAACAGTTCTTTGGGCAGCACGTCGGTGCTGGTGGAATTCTCTCTATGAACCCATCGACACAGACGCATACTCCTGGTGCAAAGAAGATCCGTTGGTAAGAAGCAAGACATACTATGCAGACGAAACTGTTCTAATTGCACTAGCATGCACTAGGACACTGCTTTTAAGAGTATGTGAGAGTTAGCGTGACAAGGAGCGCTAGGGTTATAAGCTTTGGTTGTATCATGATAATAATGAAATAATTTAAAACGCTTGACGCGTAACAGAATCTGATAGTTTAATATCAACAGCATTTATCGCGCTTTGGCTGCTGAGGATGTGTTGGCTTCAGTACACTGGGAAAGATTTAAGTTGTCGCTATTTCTGATGAGCTACCTATTAAAATACCTTTGTCTAATTTCTGCATGACCTCCCGGGCTAAATATTCGAATGAGCTATTAACGTTAAGCCCAGTCTTGGCACTCACGCCAAAATAATTTACGCCTAATCTCTTCGCCAGCATCTCCCCTTCTTACTGCCTGACCACCCTCTGTTCCTCAATGTCGTTTTTATTTGACACGAGAACTATCGATACTTTTTTGTCACAGCAGGTTTCTACTGCTTACATCCACCTACCCACATTTAAGAAGGTCTCCCGGGAGATAACTGAGTACACAATCACCACTCCCATAGCCCCCGCAAAATAGTTCTTAGTGATGTTAGAGTATCTCTACTGGCCAGCTGTATCAATCAGATGGAGATTGATTGGCCTCCCATCGACATCAGTCTTCTTGACTTTATAGTCTATTCCAATAGTGTTGGTAGTTTTGAAGTTGAAAGTGTTATCGATGTACCTCATAAGTATGTTACTCTTACCAACTCCACTATCGCCTACAATGATTACCTTGGCAATGGGTACTTTCTCTATCATCCGATTATAGTAGCTAGAGTTATTATTCTTCAAATTCAATATGGAGGTTAAGGCACAGCTAGAACATAAAAGAGATAGCTTACGAATCCAAATAAGGAAGGAGGACTTGAGCGAAATTAAGAAAGAGTTTAGGAGGAAGTTGTGGATAGAGATGAAGAGTGTTTAAGGTAAAGGGCATATGGAGAGGGAAGAGATGATCAACGATACGAAGGATATCGCTAGTAAGATGGTAGACTCAAAGGAATATAAGTTTGATTACCAATAACTACAAACCATCAAGCAGTTGGTTGTAGATCGTAGGGAAACTCTGGAGAGAGAGACTATTGACTTGATGGTACGCTACTCTGTGGGGCTTCTGTAGAGAATGGAGGAAAGGGAGGGGCTATCTGTGCTCTCTCTGTTGTGTTAGTTGCAGTAAGTGAAGGTGTAAATTCTTAATAGAGGAATAGTACCTAGATGCCTTCATCTAATATTAAACTCGGAAATGTATGAACAAGTTAAGGAATACACTTACATTCTAGGAGTGCTAGCTGAGGGGTCGGAGTAGAAGTATTTTGCTGAACTACTCCCCCACTACTAAGAGCTTATGGCCAAGAACAATAATAGTAGGTATGTTATTACGCTTCTGTGTTTTTTGATGGCTCATCAGAACCTTCAACCAAAGAGCTCGCAAGTAGTATTGGCTCTAGTTTAGGCTGCTGGCAGCAATAGTAAACTAAAGAAAGCACCAGCACAGAAAGCATTACTGAGATTCTGTAAATTTGCTGTCTCCTCCAAGCTGATTCCAATATACAAGCAGCTCACAGAGTGCTGTCGGTCTCTGCTGACGATGAAGTAAAGCCTATCGCATAAGATAAAAGCTAAGCAGATTCTGACTATATTGTTTGATAAAATTGGCGATATGGCTACTGAAGAGTCCTAAAAATCAGGAATAGTACTTTTGCTGCTCCAGAACATAGTTGCCGAACGAGGTTCAGACCAAATAGCCTCCCTAAACCTTCTTAAAGCGTACATATAGAACAACGATAACGAATAGTATTTGGAGAAGATTTGTAGGACGTTCAACTAACTCGAGAGGTAAATCGATTTAAATGCTACTTTGGAGTACTTCAAGACCCTAGGTTCACTAATTATATGGATAAGCCACAAAAGGTACGAGATACTTTTGGAAATAGTAGACAAATATGGGTTTCTACAGATATTGGAGAGGGCTACCATGCATAAGGATCCTTCTGTTGCGTAAGCCGCTGAAAATATTATGAATACAGTTCTATGAATATGTTTTCTATTATCTGCTCCTTTCTCTACTATTTCATAGTCTTCCTCTTAATTTATGTCATAATATTATCCAAATGAGATTGAAAATACTCTCCATTCTGTTACTCGTCATACTGATTGGAGCATAATAGCAACAGCCGACAACTACTGAGGAGGACTTGGGAGAGGATACCCCTGGCCTTTAAAACTACTCCTTCCTGCTTGACCTTATCGATTAATACGATCCTCATGGGAAGGGATAAATTGAAAAGGCACTTTATGGTGAATTCCTGAGGAAGGTTATTCAGAAGGGTAGCTAGCGATAAGGAGTAGATTTAACCGAGCTAGAAGCCCTAACTACTGCTACCAATTAATTCGCAAATGAAAAGAAGACACCAACTGTTGGTAAGAGTATTGTGATGTAGGGATCCAAAACTTTTACCAGGATTTGATATCAGAGTTCTACAACTTTCTATAAAAGAAACCATAGTATGAGGTATTGTTCAAGCAGATCTACAATACTCCGGAAGAAGAGTAGTAAACAGCTGAGATTGTAGATCTCACTGCTGAGTCGAAACCTTAATAAGTCACAGAACCAACAGAAGTAGTTGAGGAGCTATGATATTTAAGTCTTAATACATCTAGAGCAATAGTTGATATTTCAATTTACTTTATGACACGTCTGTCATGGCAGCTGCTCACGGTAATAGCTGTGCTCACTGTCGTAAACAGTGTATGTAATGATCCTTGCTACGTGCCTAGCGCCTCGTCTAACTGTGGGGATGACTAAAACAACATTACCTCATATGCTCTACACATGACTGTGCATCCACATCTAGATGCTTTCTGGATATTTGAGTTTGATGATTATTACGATCCTAAACCCAATAGAGGCGATGTTCTAGGTTACTTCAGTAGCAACAGATTTACCTCTGTCAAAGGAATATTCTAGACAGCACTGGATATACTGTGGAAGAGCAAATAGTTCAGGTAAACTTATGGTGAGGTGCACGAACAAGCACGTAGATCCTTTATGAACAGCTAGATGGGCTTCTTCAAGCACTGGTATGAAAGTCTTGGCCCTGCTGAAAGGAGCAAGCTGAAGGAGATACTTAAGACTAAGTACTGGGAAGTGCTTGGTGGAGGGTATGTTTAGAATGACGAGGCATGTGCCTATTATGATGACATCATCGATAATTATCAACTAGGATCCCGCTTCCTGGAAAAAGAGTTTCAGTATTTCCCTAAAGTAGCCATATCTGCTGATTCTTTCGGACACTCGCAGTCGATGGCAGCCCTACTCTCGCATTTTGGAATTCAGGCATTTCTGGTAGAGAGGTCTGACTAGCATATCCTATTGAAGAATAAGACAGAATTTATATGGAAGGCTAAGTCAGCAAACGGACTCTATTACGGTTCCATCCCAACTCACATTCGATGGGCAATCCATGGCTTTGAAGATCAGTTTATTGGATCAGTAGGAGATAAAGTTAGTCCGGTATGCCAGACAAAAGGAGGATATTTGAATAACTTGAGGCAGGAAAACAATTTCCTAAAGAGAATTATGAAGCAAAACCACATTATCCGTTATTTTGGTCATGACTTCCAAAGATTCGACAGCTATTCTTACGATGTGATTGAGAACTTTATGAGGCAGTTCTCGAAGTAAAAGTGTAACAGGGTGGTGGCTACGTATAATAACCCAACCGAATACTTTAAGACTGTCTACCATTAGAGTTACATTCCTAAAATCAAGCAGGTGCTGACCAGGTAATAAGATATTTTTCCTATCTGGGATTATGATAGTGGGCTCTACTGGAGCGGATATTTCACTACTGATCCCTACCATAAGAAAATATATCGGGATGCAGGTCGATTCCTACAGATTGCTCGAAAGGCATTCGTATCCACCTACCTCTAAGATCCTAACTCCTAAAAACACATTAAGCAATATTAACTTCTCCAAAGGTTTGAATAGGAGGTTGCCTATGCTCAGCATCACGACGGTGTTACTGGTACCAGCAAATACAATGTGATGGATAGTGTTGAGAGGAAGATAGTTACACTGCAGAATGAAGTTGCTAAGAGTATTGTTGGAGATATGTTCGATTTCGAATTCCCAGATAATGTGCGTAATCCAACGTTTGAGTGCTATCTCGATCGTGATTGTGTGGTTCCTAAGACTGCTCCAGCCAATCTTTACCTTAAGGTGTTCAATAGCGGATCAAAGAGGACTGAGCCTCTCAAGATTTATATGCCGCTGGGAGTATACTATTAGGCTATCGATGCTGAGGACTAAATTTTGTGCTTCTGCCATTCGCTACCCTGCGATTGTGCACTCTTCATTTACACAAACCTAACGACATTTACGAGTATTCAACTGACAAAATTGGAGGCGAAACCAGATAATGTGTTTATCTTAGAGAGGGTGCCCAATAACGATCTGTTTAACTATAACAAGACCCACGCCAATATAGTGATAGAGTCAAAGACTTACAGTATCACGTACCAGAAGCTTGACGGTGGAGCTACTCCCAGAAATTACGATCATTTGAGTCGGTATGGGACACAGGTTAGACGGTCATTCTCTATTAATAGCGGTAAATACGCCTTAGGAAACGATCCTAATACCAGAACTACTTGGAGTAAAATAAAATCAGTTGCCCAAACCACTACACCTAAATTAGTAGTATTTGTGATCGAGTGGAATAGACCTGGTATGCGAACTGTCTTAACATTCTTGAAAACTAACATGAAGTCGTGGAAGGTGTAAACAACTGCTTCTGCAGTAGGTTATAAGTTGGCTGATTACTATTTGGTAGTGTCCTCTCCTATTAAGAATGGACAGGTATTCTATACTGACTCTAACGGATGGTTAGTGATGAAGAGACAATTATTCCATCATGAAGATTATTAGGCTCATTTCGATCCCAACAAATACGATGATTTTGATGGAAATAGCTACCCGGTCGTTGCTTTCGCTTACATTGAAGATTCAACTAGCAAGATGGCAGTAAATGTAGACCGACCATAAGGTTGTATAGGATATACTGAGGGAAGTTTATGGTTCAACATTGATAGGTTAACTTCGGATGACGGAAAGTGGGTTTATGAGACTACCTACCGAAACGAATACCAAAAGTATACTCATTATGTCAGTGTATCCAGTCAAACCAGTTTCCCTGAAAGATAAATCCAAAAACAAATTGATCAGGGAATCTATGTTCAAGGACACTCTATTATGGAGAACGAAAGAATTGCCGATATGAACGCAGAAGCATAGGCAAGAAACCAATGGGTTACACTCTCTAAATTGGATACAATAAAGTTTAATGTAAGAGCTTGGAATGATAGTACTCTCCTACTCAGACTGCACAACCTTGACGATGCACATACAGTGGAGCTCACTCTTTTTGCCAATAAAACTAGTGTATTCCTGACTTCCTTTTACGGCAGAGAATTGCAGTTCGATAGTATAGAGGAAACAAACCTATTAGGCAATATGCCCTACGAAACCTTCTTGAAGAATAAATGGAATTATAATAAGGTAATCAATACCAGGCAGTAGAACTCAATTTTCGATAAGAGGTTTGCCTAGAAAATTGTTATGAGACCTTTGGAACTACGGGCATTTAAGCTCGTTAACCCTAAATTCATGGCCAAGTGCAAAGAGGTGTCTGAACTCACCTACACTAAGATTGAGAAGACTTTCATCCTATCGCCTACTAAGGATTTCTAACCTTTAGAGCATAACCAACTGTTAGAGGATGCGACCAACTATCTTCTGTACGGGGACCACTGCGATAATGGTGACTCATGGAATCATCAAAAGTTTGCAAAGCTATCAGAAAGGCAGAATGCTGCGACTCAACAGCAAAAACCACAGGAAATGCAACACGGTGAACCTCCAAAGCCACAGGAAATGCAACACGGGTAGCCACCTAAACCTGCATAACCATCTCCAACACAACCTTTAACCCCTAAACCTATTAACCCAACACCATCTCAAACGTCTGGATATGATTTGAAGTATGTCCATGAATAACCGCAGATAGAATAGATCAAGCCAATAACAGATTTTAAAGCAGCACCCCCTTAATAATAGCCGTTTCAACCAACTTAAACCACCACCACAGCAGCAGTAACACCGAGATAAACAATAAAGAAATAGTAACCCAAATAAATCCCTAAACCATTACCCCGGCCAACACCAGCACCACCAAAAGAGGATCCTAAACCACTCCCTAAGCCAACCCCTAAACCCAAACCCCAGCCTAAAAAACCAGAGAAGCCAGCAGAGGTCGTAGCACTTGAGCCGAAGGATAACCAGATTGGCAAGGAAACATCAAAGGTAACTAACTTCGTAGCGTTGAAGAGACTTGTAGATGAGGGTGTGATGCTCACGAAGTAGCAGAAGAGAATGTAAATGAGTCGTTATTTAGATATTTCGGGTAGAGAAACAAACAAATACAGACTCGTGCAAAGTGATCATTGCATGTTGAATAAATAAGATGTATTAGTTATCACTATTATGAATGTCCTAACTAAGCACATACTTCCAGTTGATTGGCAAGGCTTACAAACTTGAGGTTAAATAAGGATATGGCTGGCTTTTTTACTATATTGAAGATGTTGTGAGCATTGTGACGTTTGAGTAAGTTTATTTCCGAAAGCACGTTTAATGCTCAGATAGTTATTAGACATTCTCCATTTTTAGGGGTGTGCTGCTTGGGAGTTGTTATGGCTCCTTACAATATTAGGATATTATTTCAATAATAACACTGAATCACAGACCGCTAACTTCAGCGAGCGATTCGCTGCCAATTAGATGATCGCCTTATCTATCTCTTTTCGATAACAATGAAAACACGCATGTTGACTAGGTTTCCCATGTTCAGTATGGTTATGCTATGTAAAACTACAAGACAGAGATGAATTCTTCATACCAAACACTCAGAGGGCGAACGTGGATGCTGGAGGGATGGTACCCTTAGGATTTACAAGCAGCCGTATTGTACTTTAGCATGCATCATGAGATAGCACTAAGTTTGACTGTACAATCCTCTAGCTTTACTGATAAGTTGTAGCCGTTAGGGTTAGACGCTTGATTAGAAGCTAACTGTAAGGTAGCGCTAAACCAGTTCATCATTATTAGTGAGAGAAGTCAAGGCAACTAGCAAAAATGTTTAAGTACCACAGAATCATAATCTACCTGCCTGCCTACCTACCCCATCAGATATCCCCATCGCACCCGTACTGACTCACAACCCAGCGAACTACTTTATTTTATCTATTACATTCCACAGCCAAACTAATTGTTGAATAAATGTTTCTACTCCCTAGGTTCGATCACGCCTATTACGGCGATTTTCCCGATTGTTTTACCGTTCGCCCATATGCTAGTCTTATAATACTAACTAACCATTCCTCTTCTTTAATTGCCTGTTACCCATCGACCGGCTATTTCCTCATCTAATTGACTCCTATTACTTGAATAGCTTAAACCAACTCAATAATAGCTCGGCTATTATTTGGTTTAAATCATAGAATCATTCGTGTGCTATCATTCTTGAACAGGCTATTCAAAGTCATATATAACTTAATGTCTATTATTATTACATCTATAATGTCTTTTGCGTATACACGTACTTAACTAAGCCTTAGCCAGGCAGTCTTGACATAATCGAGGGCACCTACACGGATATAATAATTACTACTTCTATTTATATTTCTTACATTTACTACATTCTAGTTCTTCAGACCATCGTACTCCCGAATTTCTCTACAAATAGTTTCCCATCTAAAATAATCTTTATATTTTCCCCCCCACGATTGTCTACTTAAACCACTTCATAGAGATTACTCATAACTTGGTTTAAACTATTATTTCATCATAATCATCAGTATTGGACATTCATTTAAATATTAACTGTACAATTATCAATCGAATCTTCCATGTCTATCGCACCTACGACATACTACCCCGTCATCTATTGTCCCTCCCAATCTCTCCAAACATCTGGGATGTTGCGTCACCCTTCTATTGCATCCTTCATTAGGACACTTCTTCCTTATGACTACATTCTATGAGAAGGGGTCCCTGCATAATACGCACACTCTTTTATTCACCCTCTATTGAACGATCTGTCTTCTTTATATCTAATCCATCCAATTCAATCTGGGATTCGATATTCTATCTCTGCTTCTACTTCTACTTCTACCCTATCTATTACTACTGATAATATTTTCATTTAATAGCTTTCTTCTTATTGTTTAAATGTTTTTAGATTCCGTCCCTACAAATATTTAGCGGGATAATATTCTTCTGCAGGTAGGGCAAGTTGGATCCCTGTTCTCATCAATGTTACTTTGAATCCATTGGAAGATGCACTGTTTATGAAATCTATTTTATTTACATGTGCAATGTGACCTGACTTCTTCTTATTCGATGATTAAATGGCAAATAACACACTATGCTTTGATTGGTTCCATTGTCTTTGTTGTTGTTGTATTAGGTTCCAAGAGCATTTAAGGGCAACCCATACCACTTTTTTAACCGTTTCACAAGTTAAAAGAAGATCTCCCAGGGAATCGAACTCACGTGAACTCCAAAAAGCATCCTGTTTCCGCTTAGCTAGTTAT
>JAOXNN020082116.1:0-32621 GCA_028571205.2 Hydropsyche betteni | reverse complement strand
CCAGTGAGTGCCTTTTGGGCCTGAGGAATATCAATCAGGTGCAGGATGACTGGCTGGTCGTGTCCGAGCATGTCTCCGTTGGCGATCCTGAAGAGTAGCGAGTAGCAGATCTGGCCGGCAGCACCAGTAACGGCGACTCTCATGGGTTTCTTGGTGTAGCCCTGGATAAGGGGAGGCGTACTGCGAAGTTTCGGCTTAAGAGTTTCAACATCATCTAAAAAGATATTATAATTTGGCGATAATACACGCCAATCTTAAATCGTATTTTCCGATATGTTTGGAATTTTTGCCATATTAATAAAATTAGCATCGGTTAGATTCATAAATGGAACTCGAAAGTAATCTAAGTGCTATTGAATATGCAAAACTGCAGAAATCGATGCTAGGCGTGGTCGATCCTACCTTCTGTATAATGTAAATGACGTAGAGAAGGCTCATAGGTTGCTATTCGAAAGAGAGCTACCCTTCAGGATGAGATATATTGATTACGATCAAAATATCAAATAGTTGGGAGACGAGAATATCGTGGTTCGGCTACTAGTGCAAGGATCATAGACACTGACTTACTAAATTAAAATTGAACTGAGAAGCGAGCATGATCTATTTTTCAATATGGACTCAACGTACAAATAATAACATCTTAGAATCAATGAGGAAAAGTTCAACTAACTTAAAGGTAGGCAGGGACTGAGAAGCTAGTTCAGCAATTTCTCAACAACCCTGATTAAAAGCTTTAATCGACTTTAGGCTAGCCGCAAAAGTGAAGGGTATTTCTGAGATTAAGTTAGACTCACTGCAGTTTTAAGTATGTATTCAGATGGTAAATCAATCCTAACTGTCACCCAAGACTCTGAGTACAAAAATATCGATGTATTCGTTCTCGAGTTTGTTCAAACTGACTAGGAGAAAGTAAACCAATATGTAGCTTACCGATACCACACCATGAAACGTAAAGCTTAACTTAGCTAAATCCGTCTGAACAAAATAATCTAAATGATTAACTAAAAAAATCCTACTCTTTTGACACATATTCAAAAACAGAACCCACCACCTCCGATACCTGCACCCGTCTAAACCTCCTTCAAGAGTAAAAGAAGTCGCAAATGACAACTATATGGAATACTTTAAAACTATTTTATTCAACTATCAATATGTAGTTGTATGGCGTTTGCTACTAGGCAGAGGCTCTTTTGTGTATGCTGAGTTGTTCATTGGGTTCTGGGGTAGGGATTGTTTGTTGATTGGTCCACCGCTGCTTACTGGCATATTCTGGAAGCTAATATTACTATTCATGGTATGTGGATGCTGGATCCTGCTAGTTATTACTGGTTGAGGGGGTTGTGACACATGAACATGAGGGGGGAGGTTAGATGCTGCGATTGGAGGCCCTCTCGATAGACTCTCTCCCTCCAGGTAAGGCTGATCTTGGGGGGGATAGAAAATCTGTCTCTCAACTGGCACATACTCTACCCTCTCTTCCATCCTCTCAACCGGGACGTACTCTATGACCTTCTAGTGATAAACTTGAGGAATGTATTCCGTTTGGTATTCCACAGGGTAGTACTAGACAACCTTCTTCTCGCGAGGAATGTACTCCACTCTAGTTACAGGTTCGTACTCGATGATAGTCTTTTCGTAGGGGATGTATTCGATATGCGACTACATAGGCTTTCCTCTGGTGAGTGACTGGTTGATAGGGTGCACCTGACTAGATCTACCTATGTTATTTTGAACCTGACTGCCCTGGACACCTATCGAGCGACTGTTTTCCATTTTTAATATTAAAGATATTTATCACATGCATTTATACACTCAATTCCCTCTGCAACAGAATTTACGGATCGACAGACAAAACCCATAGAAAATGTCGTAGTGGGTGAGTTTGATTGGTCGTTGTACTACGTACTCGGTATCGTTGGAGGCTGGAGGGCTACTTGAAATGGTCTTAAGCCGTTATAAATGTAGTAGAGACACAGCACTTCTTGACAGATCAGTGCGATGGGCGTTCTACCTGTACCGCTTGTTCAGCCAGGACTCTTAGTGGAACATTATGGCTAGTAGAGCCTACACGAATGATGATTACTGGGAGCCGTTTGAGGAAGTGGTCATTCTGAGAAGCTTTATCGATTCAAAGACTTTGGCCATGGATATCAGTTATGCTGTTGGGATATTCTGGTAGTTTTTGAGATGTACGTAATAAGACTCTATTAGTTTTTAGGGGGTGAACGGCATAGTAGTAAGTTCGTGATGCCTGAGCTACTATTCGATGTCGTTAGTATCTACAGTCATGGACTCTATCCTTGCCAACTAGATGATCTAGTGGTTGTACGTTCTCTACTAAACAATGGATTCCATTAGACAGAACTCATTCTGGTGGATTTTCTCCCATTCGCTATCGAATAGCTGCCATCTGACCCTCAGGACAATATCAAAAGATTAGAGGAATTGGACGTAGACATCCTACTAGTCTTTGTGGCATTTACGGTGGTCATCCAAAAATATCCAAACTGTAGTCTCCACCGGTATTACAGTATCACCAATCTTGATGAAACCTTTACAGAGTTGGGTTAGTATCTCGTAGTCCTGTTTTGTAGGGTTGTAGGCCATCACCACCTTCCCATTAGCCGTGAGGATGAACTTGTGGACTGTTTTGTCTTTTTTATCTTTGCTGCTTACCCACTCCACAAACTCAACTCCTATGCTCTCAGCCATCTGCATAAGTTTAAATGCTTCTGAAGACATTACCAGTACATTAAGGCATCTGGACCGTAGCTCCTCTAGCTTAGGTACTGTACCTTACCTCCTACTAATTTATCTCTGGTTGAGTGTGGAGGCAAGCAGAGCCAGTTTAAATGCTGTTAGAGTATTAGGTGTATAGTTCTTCCACCTTAAGCTATGGATAGTCTGTTTAAGTTCAGAGTACTCCCTATAAATATCCGATATGCTAGTAGCCTACCCTTGGGAATCACGACCAGCAAACTTAAGCTAGCTTCTGAGTTTGAGGAGCTATTTGTAGGGTTTGTTATGGCCTCTACTCCAGTGTGGGGTGTAGCTTTGGCAGACCATAATCTATCGGTGTTTGGGTTAGCATTAGAATTTAATGGAGGACAGATAGATTGATATCTGGTAGAAGACTAGGAAGTCTATGTGGTCTCCGATGCTAAATTTATCGATAAGGTGCTCGTTCAGGTGGAGCTAGCACTATTTGTAGATCTTTTGGGGGCCTTCTGTGTACATACACAGCACCTTAATCTTCTGGCATTTTCTGCTGTCCTCCATTACGGTGGTACTTCCCACACCCTTCTTGTTGCTATCGTCCTCCATATTCTGGCTGCATGTATGTGGCTGTTTCTTTAGTTTAAAGGCATCATTCTGCACTGCCTATATGAATGTTTGATTATGAAGTATCCTCTTCTAGCAGGAATGGCACTGGCTGATCCAAGCTAAGTTGTAAAACTATATGGGACCTACGTATGTCACTACAGCTCCAGTGATCTTTATCAGCCTTCCGTTAGAGAACTCGGCCATTCTTCTGCAGAACTGGTTATGGAGGAGTTTGCTAGAGTAGTCCCAGAGTGGCAATATCGAAAACCCTACAAATCTAATCGCACAGGTTACGATATCCGATGTTAGATAGGTATACTCAATTGGAAGGATAACCTTGTTTGAAGTGCAGTGCTAGGTCAGAATATCGATGCACCTCCTAAACACTATCTTATTCAGCAGCTTATGTATACACGCAAATCCATCCATCAGCATCTCGAAGGCAGCAGGGTTATTCTGGAGCACTGACAGCATGTTAATCTAAGCCTCAAAGAAATCAGGAGCAGAGTTGACTATGTTCACCTCCCGGAACCTACCCACCAACCTCTCAGCATCAACCTTAAGGAGCAGTCTGACTGTCTACTGGATACTTTCGAGTTGCTACATTCTTCAATTACCTTAGTAGACACAAACAAGTATTGGTGGCTACTTATTAGTAAGGTTTAAATTAATTTAACTATTGCAGGTATTCATAATCAAAATAGTAAGTGGTGCTTCTCTCTCACCCTCTTCATGTGCTACTGACTAGGTTTCAACGGTCGGTTCTCTTATCGTCTGGCCTTATCCTCAATCCGTTACTTACTCTGTTGCCTCTCAGTCTTCGCGTTAAGCTGATTCTCAAATGCAATCAACTGCCTCTTCTAACTGGTTTAGCGCATCTTTAGAGCAGCTCTCTCCTCCTTGAGTTTAGATTTGATAATTTATTTGTATACTGCTTACTTTTTAAGGTGGGTGTTACCATTCAGGTTCTATTTGTTGCTGCTACACCTAATATGTGTAGTATTTTGATTGGTGCTACTTATGAGTGAGATTGGGTTGGCATGGACTAGGGATTAGTCTTTTAGGCTGAGTTTACTAAGCTGGCTTATTATCTTGCCGATCGACTTCTCCTTCCTTATTGGTTAGTCCCGACGGTCTGTCTTATCTGTTAGCTGTGGAGTTTAGCTAATTCTGCGTGATTGATGATCCCTATTGACTATTCGACTCTAAAACTAATCTTCGATGGAGTGTCTACCACTCTCCTCTTTCTTAGTTCTCTGCTTGGGGAACACTAATGCTTGGTTGAAATTGGGATCTGTCAGTAGTCCAGCAATCTTCCCTACGGCTCCTCCTTTCTTCTTCCGAACTTATATCTAGCTTATGGCTTTGGATTTGATGGGGGCCTCTTCAGCATAAAGTCTAAATCTTCGTTCAACCTAACTCTATGAAGGAAGCTATGGTTTGTCGATCTTGATCTGGAGGTTTTTAATGGGTACTTACGACTATTTCTTGGGTTCTAGTTGCAGGCTTAAAGTGGGGATTAGACTTAGCTAAGGCCTTCCCAACCTCTAGGAGCTGGGCCGTTCGATTATCTCAGAAACAGTCTTTTTGAGTTGTAGTAGTGGCAGCTAACACTCAACCTACTACCAAACAGGAAAGGGTTCGGTGTCATCATCGAGTGGCAGCACAAAGTTTTTAAGATTGGGATGAAGGGATGTCTGTCCATTCTGTGTCAGCCTCTTCATTCCCTCAACCACCACTATAACTTTCTGCTTCTCCTTCACACTCCCATCAATGCAAGTAAACTCTTTATTGATATGTTCAGTTATTCTATCAGCAGACATCACAAGCTCCCATCGATTCTCTTGCAGTATCATATACACCACCAACCTATTCAACTGCTAAGCTATCGACTAGAAGTTCTCTGAATGGAGCATCTACCTAATCTATTCATCCTCAAACACACTCTTTGGTAGAGACTCTAGTAACCTCTACTTGTTACAGGGAAACAATTCCATAGAGTTATCTTGGAGGACTTTGAGTAGCTGACTGAACAATGGTTTTCTTTGGGAAGGGTGGAGTTTAAGGAGGTCCATCACTCTATCCAGAATATCACTCAATACCTTACTCAGATTGTTATATTCAGTCTGTATTATCTTCTGGATGAGTGCTGTTCGGACTCTCGGCCTATGGAAGATATCGGAAAGCGCAGACGTAACAGTAAGCTTCATGAAAGTCTCAAACTATGTTTTGAACTCAGAAGCTAACATAAAGTTTGAACTAGTATTATTGGTGCTGGCTGCAGTCACCGAGTTCCTATCCTGGAGCTCTTTCAGTTGTTTGTTAAGTTTTATTAACTCAGCACGGCATTTTGTTAGGTCTGTCGATAACATGTCGATCTCAGCCTGCTTTTCGGTGAACTTAGCTGCTGCTGCCTCATGGAATTATGTTATGGTGGTGGGTAAGTTTTGAGGTGTGGGGTCCCCGAACAGCAGAGAGTAGAGCTGAGTCTGAGTGAAGGGTTCTAGCATTAGATCGTTACAATTTAATTTTAGAATAGTTCAACAACTAGGCAACAATCTCCCAGCCTTCCAGCCGGTGATGAGTATGCGAGAAGGTATTCTGAAATCGCTGATTAATCTCTCGCTATTCTGAGGCTTTATAAATATTTACTGCTAAATGTACCCATCACCTACTCAAGCCCGAATGGTTACTCTGTCATCCATACCCTCCGATCCGCCTGAATCTAGAATGAGGAATACTGCTGCTGCTGGTCCTGCTGCAGGACCACCTTGTGGTACATCATAACTTATTCAGATGCAATGTAAGTGTGCCTATGGTTGGCATTACCATTCACATTACTCTACGCACTTATGATCATAATTATAGGGTTCCTGACGGATATTCTAGCAGGTATCTTCTGGAGCTGTTCTGAGCTCATAAGCAAAGTATGGAATATGTTTCCCAATTGTGGATGGAAAGTATTCACCATATTGATTTCTCCCTTCCTCATGATCGGAGGTATACTAGGTGCACCTTACATACTGTATAAGCTGCCAGATTACACTGTTTTTAGATTTACGAGGGGTGCTTGGTATAATGCGGGTGCTTGGTTACCCGATAAACTGCGCTGCTGCTGCAGATGATTCGATTGTCTGTGTTGTTATTCTTGCTAAAACATCTCATTACACTATTAGTATTCTATTAGTTAGCTGTGGACGTTGAGTAACGATATATGCTGGTGCTCTAGGTTTAATTTTTAGTCCAATCACCTACCGGAACTTTCAGTTGCACAATATTTAACTAATCTAAGCTTAGCCTATATTTGTTGAGTTTGAATAAGTAGTCTCTGTTAGTGTATCTCCTAATAACCAAAATAACACCACATCAACGCTTATAATATTTGAATTGAATGCACTCACTGCCTAAAATGTACGCCAACGTCAACAAGGCGATGGATGAAGAATATTATGACTACGAGAACTACGAGTTCGAAATAGGGTAAAATCCAACTCATGTAGAGCCATCGAACAGTATGAAGTCATCGCTAAGATCGGCAAGGGCAAGTACTCGGAGGTGTACACCGGTATCCATATACCCACTGAGAAGAAGGTGGTTATTAAGGTGCTGAAGCCAGTCAAGAAGTCGAAGATAAAGAGATAAATCAAAATCCTGCATGTGCTGGGCACCGCCAAACATCCCAATATAGTGCAGCTAATGGATATTGTGCAGGACCCCGCCTCAAAAAGCTACAGTCTGGTAGAGATTGGGTGATGTAGGTGTTCGAATATGTGGAGCATCAGGATTTCAGGAGTTTGTTTCCCACGCTATCGGACAACTAAATCAGATTCTACATATATGAGCTGCTGAGGGTAAAGTTGTGAGTAATGAAGGCGCTGGACTTCTGCCACTCTAAAGGAATTATGCATAGGGATGTCAAACCCCAGAATATAATTGTTGACCCTAAAAAGAGAATACTGAAGTTAATTGACTGGGGACTAGCTGAGTTTTATCATCCTAGCCAGGACTACAACGTAAGGGTGGCTTCCAGGTACTTCAAAGGACCTGAGCTTCTCGTAGACTATGGCTATTATGACTACTCACTGGATATTTGGTCAACGGGAGCTATGTTCGCATCTATGGTACCCACAAACTGAATTTAGATTTACAAAAAAGAGCCTTTCTTTATGGGAAACGACAACAAAGACCAACTGGTAAAGATTACGAAAATACTTGGTACTGAGGACCTTTACAAATACCTGAAGAAATACAATATTAAGCTGGACGATGAGTTCTACAATCTGTTAGAAAGATGTCCTCGCAAACCATGGTCTAAGCTCATCAAACCAGAAACTGCTGCTCTATGCACAGAAGACGCTCTGGATTTGTTGGATAAGATGCTTGTGTACGACCACGTAACACTTCCATTTATTATAGGCCGAACGAATAACACCCAAATAAGCGATGTAGCACCCATATTTCGATCCTATCCGCAAGAAATGATAGTTGACTGCTGTACATTAATTATTATACTTGGTGCCATGGAGTCAGCAACAGAGCCTGTCGACGCTGTACTCGATCTCATCGAAGCAGGTGCTCCCATTGATAAGGTTATCGACTGTTACTTGACTCTATCTCAGCTTACCATGAAGTAACGTACATCCCTAACCTAGTATTGTTGGCAGCCCATACAGCCCGAAACCTCGGACTATTAACCCTAAAAATCCCGACACGCAGGCCAAACTCTTCCGGATAAAGAACATTGAGAAGCTGCTGGTGATTTTGGGATACCAATTCGATGGAGAGAACTATGTTATGTCGGATGAGATGCTGGGTTCCTTATTCGATTCTTCAGCATTTATGGATATCAGGAAAAGGTTACTTCAAGGGAAACTGAAATCTGAGGCTGACTATCAG
The DNA here is from genome assembly GCA_028571205.2 of Hydropsyche betteni. Classification (NCBI taxonomy): domain Eukaryota; kingdom Metazoa; phylum Arthropoda; class Insecta; order Trichoptera; family Hydropsychidae; genus Hydropsyche; species Hydropsyche betteni. The sequence continues at coordinate 24,401 of JAOXNN020082116.1, read as the reverse complement.
AGGTAGTTGGGAGTAGCCAGAAGTCAGCAGATAGCCATGAAAACGAAAAAGAAGGAAGCACGGTAACAGTAGAGATTGATGAGACTAGCTCGTAACGATGCTAGAGAGCGCAAACATATGAAGGCTGACACATACTCTAAGTCAAAGTTTGCCGAATACAATAGTGGTCAAGTAAATACGTGGGGCAGTATAGGAGTTGATTTAAGCTGCAAAAAGGGTTCATGAGGATGATTGTCTATATCTCTGAGGCTGGACTCCACCTAGTGCATGATGCTACTCTGTTAAATCACTCCGAAGCAGAGAGGCTGAGGCTGGGGAGAGTTAGGTCTCATATAATATTCTCATTCATTATCATTACCAGCAGATGCTGGTTCTTGAAGGGAAATAAGAAGCTAGTTCTAGGAACCATCCATACTTTGCTTTAACTTACGCCATCTCAAAACCAGCAATATTAGTACTGCGGCTGATATCACTGCAAGTGCGATTCCCACCCACAGCACAACTACTTTCAGTTTAAGACCGATACGCAATAACCCGAAGATCTTGTCTACTCCTGCCTCGCTGAAGTTTCCTCCTCGATTGACGGAGAAGATGGGCATAAAGTATCGTTGTTTGTTGGTGAAGAGGTCATCCGGAGTGTAGTAATAGTTGTTCTGAAGGAAGAGGACGGCAGAGAAGGTGGCTCCTGAATATGGCTATGTTAAGCAGTTATTACCTAGAAATGGATGTATGGATCATCCCATATACTTTGACCGAGTTTACTCGTATGATTTTCATCCCAGAGATCAACCAGGTCTGACCAGTTTTGAGAAGTGTTCATAAAGTGGTTCTTGGTAGTAAATACTGGGAAACCGTTAAGAGAAGTGAGGTTGAGGGTTCCATGGAAAGTGGCATAATACTTTTTATTGGTAGGGTCCTCCTCTTAGCTTTTGTAGAGGTCATCACTAACAGCTCCTTTCCATATCTCCAACCCATATTTGGTATATTTCTCACCACTAGAATATCCCACTCCATGTCTCAATAGATTTGGCACGTAAATATTGAGTTTGTTCCTCTCGAACTGGTTCGGAGCGCTTTGTTTACCATCTGTACCCTAAAGGAAGTCATATTCACCCCATGGGTTCTTTAAGTATTCAAATGTGACATTACCATTCCACTTTTTAGTCTTAACGTTTATCCACTCTACACCATTGAGTTTGCTGAAGTAGCCTGTCTTCTAGGGATAGTTCTTACCTGTCCATACTTCTGTGGGGTAATCCACTGCCTATGCCCTCGAAATATTCAAATCATTGAAATGGATAACGTTGGGAATAGATGGGTCTCCTCCCCTGCAAGGATCAATATCGTCCTTAAGATGAGTCAAAAACTCATCTTCAAATCCAAACGCTAGTTCATAAGCTGATCTCTCTTTGACTAGCCCATCGAAAGCAACAAATACTGTGATGTATCTGATGTAATCCTTAAAGTATTCCAATTGTTTGATACCTAGCTGTTGTGGAGTTTGGTCGGTAGTATTAGCCAGCATGATCTTGTTGGTGATGAACAGACTGTAAATACCACCCCAGTTCATCATGTTGTAGGTTTAGTTTGGTGTGAATCTTTGGAAGGTTCTATTGGGGTATTTTGTTATAAAGTGACCGTATTAGAAAGCTCTGACTCCTGGAATCCAGTCTTTGAGTGTAGTTGTTTTGGGGTATTTTTCGGGGAGTTAGGGGATGGGGTTGAGGGTGATACTTGAATTTGCCCACTGTATGCCTACTAGTTCATAGTTAGAACAGTACCCACTGGGACTGTTGGGACAGCCATATTGTACCTTGAGTTCTCTTTAGGCCTTCTAGAAATAGTAGGAGAACCCATCGTTTTCAGTCCGGTCACAAAAGGACTCCATATGTACATCCTTAAGATTACCAACTTACTTAAATTGTGACCACTCCCTTCCAAATTTATTAGTGCAGACATACAAAAACTGTAGGATATGATCTGGTTCCCTAATATTGTAATTAGCGCAAATAGCATCCACTTGCTTAGTACTCGATCCATAGATAGAGTCAGAAATAAGTTTTTGACAGCTTTGGTTTTCGACTGCTTTGAGTATCTTGTATTTGAGTAGAAGGAAATGGAGAGTATCTTCGGCTTTGGAGTAGCTCTGCCAGAACCAGTCAGCTCCTACCAGGCACATCGCTATCTTTTGTTAGGTGCCTCCTAGATGTCTCTTAATAACGAACGACTCTAGATAGTACTTCAGCCACTACCAAAGTACAATAGCGTGTTGCCGGGTTGTCGCACCGAATCTGGTTCTAATATTTTCTAAATACATTTAGTCATTAGTCGTATCGTAGAGGCTTCCATTATTGAATAAAGCTTCAAGGTTACCAGCATGCAACAAACTGTCTTCATCCGTATGTTGAGGGTTTGTCGAATGTTTGAACCATCTCTTTCCGAGCTAGGGGCTGAAAGTTATATTTTAGAATTAGGGTCCTGGATGCACTGGTCTGAACACCTTCTCATAGAAAATAGATATTTCTGGCATGCCACCTTCGCAAGTGGCGTTCTTAAGGCAGAGGGTAGCTGAAGGGTCAATACCTTTAACAGGTGGAGTATTATTAGTAACTCCTGATGTCATCATTTGAGTAGAGGCTAGGTTGAACCCATTACAAACACTCCCATCCTTACAATAGTAGTTCTCAAAAACTATCCCCTTCAATGACTTAATACCATCTGCAAAGTAGTTCATAACAGCCGAAAGCTGAGAGGTACTGAGCCCGAAATAATAGCCCAGTTTCTGAGCGTCCTCAGAGTAAAGGGACTTTTAGGCTGCAATCAACCATACTCCAAGGTTATCCTGATTCGATATACCGAAGGTAACATCCGACCAGATGAACCGGGCTGTAGTCTAACTGATATCTGCTGGAGCGAAGATCTCGGCGTTCACTGTATCGAAATCTTTTAGATACTGGTTTGAGAAACCCTGGGCGATCACCACATTCTCAATAATAGACTCTAGGTTGGTGAATAATAAGCCTAGTGCTTGGTTGACTAACTGCGACTTGTTGGCATGGGCAGCCTGATACCAGAAACCTAATGGTCCAGCATTAATAACATGTATGGTTTAGTTGGGATTTCGAGCACCCTCTTTGTTTCTGAAGTGAAGGTAGGTGTTGTACTGCACTTTCTCCCCATCTTGAACGTAGGTTATGTTGAGTAGTTCCTGTTCCTCCACAAACTTGTAACCTTTAATCTCCGTGAACTGAGGTTTATCTCCCTTAAAGTAGAAGTCCTCCCAATTGCTAAAATTGAAGAAAGCAAACTCTCTGATGAATTAAGTCTAGCTCTCTCCCGGAATTTTAGACCAGACATGCTCGGAATCGGGGGAGAGCATCGCCTGAGCTTCAGCTTGCTGCCGAAGCACAACTTACAATATTGGAGGCATGGCTGCAGCCAGAAATATTGATATTATGAGGCAGGTAGCAGAGCAACACATTCCCCACTTGAGCTTTTTGGTTAGAGGTTTGGTTACGATGTGCGTATGCTGGGGCTATGTCCTCAGTTCGACCACATTGACGTCAGGGTGGTCTGGCTCAGATTACTTGAGCTTTTCGGGTGGTTTAATTGGTTGGATGGATACTGGCTCAACAGATTCCTTGATGCTAGCATTGACAGGCTATACGTCGGTCATATCAAATAGATTAATAATAAGTGCGTTGTGCTATCTTAATTTGTAAGCAATTGCTATGATCAATATTGTAACACTGTGGCTTATTTATTTAATCCAAATTCAGAAGATGAGCGTGTGGTGTGGCATACTCCCGAAAGTACCAGATTTCAATTAAATGTTAGATTTTGTCATTGAGGTAGATTTACTGAATATCCAATTATTTCCGACATTAATTGAATGTTCCTACATTTTCCTAGTCAGATTGTCAATTAAGTGCAAGAGTGCCCTCAGTAAGCAATAAATAAATGTCATTCATAACCAGTGCATTCAAATCCCTCAACAAGAAGGTCAAACAGTACTTCAACCCCAACTAAAACCCCACCTAAGCCGATAAATACGCCTTCAAACTCCTATAAAACATCAACGTGGAAGAGTTCATTGAGTTCGTCAACATCTTCAAAATTAATATACATGCCATCACTTTCCAAGGGGTATCCTTCCTCACTAAAGCCGTCTAAATGGCTAATAGAACTATCAGGGGTATGAACCAAGAGTAGGTGATGTCTAAGTGCATCATAGCTATCAACTTTATTATTTCGAAGGGGGCTAACATCGATCATCAGGATAAGAATGGTAGGACTGCACTGTTAGCTGCCTGTCACTGGAGACACCCTACAATTGCGTAGTTATTAATAAAGCATGGTGCTGATTTGGATTTATGTACAACACAATCAGGTTGGGTGACTAACCCTTTAATCGCCTCTTGTTTCAAACAGGACTACACACTGATAGAGTTGCTAGTGGTGAATGGAGCCAGCATCGAAAGAGCAATATAACTAAACCAACAAGCTAATGGGTTTAGGTTGGCTGACAAAGAGCTAGAGTTCTTAGAGAAGGCCAGAAACATAAAGAAGCTGCTGCAGGTGAAGGTACTGGCAGAGAAGAGCAAAAAGCCTGGAGATATACAGAACTTCTGGAAAGAACTGAATCTGAAACATTTGTAAAGGGTCATGGAGGTGTGCTGAGTGATGGTTAATAACTATGATTGGTAGACTTCCTCAACTTGCATCTCTTATTATTACGTTATCTAGCTAGTACTATTCGTAAGAGATATTCCTTAACTCTTATCTTTGTTTACTCTTCTATTTTCCATCTGTCTATTCCTTCCAAGAATGTTCCGCCAGCGCCCTAAGGATTTCCGAATAAAACTTACAAATAAAATAATAAACTCATAAATTAGGATGAGCTGTCTTCCACTCTAAGGCGATACCCTCGAATCGTTCAAAGACTATGATCTGCAGCTAGCCATCAGTAGCACTATGATGCGCCTATTACGTTCCAAATAGGATGCCGAAAGGGAGGCTGACCTCATCCTGGAGCAGAACCAGCTTCTGAAGGACATCCAATAGCGAATTATAAACAAAAAGTCATCTGGATTTCTCACTGAATCCGACTAATCATAAACCAGCCTCCAGAGATCAGCTAGCATTCTGTTTCGGCCTAATGCACTCGCTAGGAGGGGTGGTGACTTCCCGCAGGCTGCTCCCACCCTCCGTACCCGGCTTTCAGTAGGTACCCACGACAGTGGGAAGTTCAGGAGGAGGAGTGCACCAACAGCTGAGGATATTGAAGATTTAGTCAGATAAGTCCATATGAAGTGCTCCATCGAAACCTACTAGATTCTCCAGGAGATTCTCAAGAGCCTTCGAGAAGCCAACCAAAAGAACGCTAACGCATAGGCGATTAACAGTCAATACTAGAAATAGAGGAAACAGGTGCAGCAGCTACGGATAGAATACTCGACGCTAGAGAAGAAGCTATTTGAAACTTAAAGGAAAATGAAGTTGATAGAGGAGAGTACCGTAGCGAAGGAGGTACTCGAAAGAGAGCGCAAACAACAAGCAAAAGTGATAGCCGATAAGTAGAAGCAGACTCTGAAGACACAGGCGGCCCTACTAGTAAAGTAGAAACTAGTCAATGAAGATATGAAAAGACTCAATACGAAGGTAACTGGCTAATAACCCAGATTTAACTAGCAAAAAGACAATAGAAAGAGATGAACTAAGAGCGAACCTCACTAGATACCCTCTGGTAACGCCTCCTAGACAAGGTTGACCCTGGCAAATAAAGTGCATTTCAGGCACAGGTGTACTCAAAGTGTAAGTAGAGCCTACTAAAACAACGGAAAGCTCTAACAGAAGAGCACCAGGAATTAGAGCGCCACCACAGCGTAATAGAGAAACTTGTGGGTCAGATGCAGGGCGATTGAACTGCCCAACTTGATATAACTATTAGTTATGAAGTAAGGTTCATTTTTGAAAGAGGAAAACTAAATACTAAGGGGAAAGCTTAAAGAGGCTCAACAACTGATTGCAAAACTCCTACACCAGCTAGAGATAAAGAACACTGAGATTAAGGTTCTAGAGAATGAACTTAAAGGCAATCGTACTGTCGATACTAAGGTGGAGGGGATAGTACAGTCGGTGTACTACCGGTAGGATACTACTCGGAATGGAACGCCGGCTACCCCTTATAATAATCTAGTAGATTAGTTGCCGTTTACAGCCTCCACCGAGCTAAGATAGTCAAATAGCAGTAATATGAGTTTCGACTCATCCATATTCGGTAGGAAGCTAATGACTCAGATGAGCACAGACCCCTCAACGTAGACTTCCGTATGCCCAAATTCCAGAAATCTCACCTGTTTCGTCAAGTGAACAACCAATGCGAGATAGATATCCCTGTATCGCCAGTTACTCACACCAAAGGAGCCCAATCTAAATACCACTAGGCAGACAAAATACGTAAGTAACTCACTTTCGATGTGAGGAACGAACTGTTCAAAGTGTTTCTAATTACAGGGGTGAGGGGCATCCAACCTGTAATCTAATATTCATATCCGGGCGAAACAGATGTAGGTCTAGGATTGTTGGAGTTACTGTACCCTTAAAATATTCTGAGAGTGAAGTAACGTACGAAATCTCTGACGGAAATCAGAAAGATCATCTCCTGCTCTCCCATCAAAGATCTCTTTATTATTCCACTCAAACAGACGGAAATACCCCAGAATAAAATTCTCAATGATTAGCACCAGTACGCTATAGGCTGCGAAGTATAATAGGTGATATTCCGAGATGATAGCTACTATGTGTACTCTAGGTACTTCTGTTTTGTATCTGACTTCAAATGCATTAAACTGTTCATCTAGATCCTCACCTAAATAATAAGTACTGTGTATGTTAGTGTAGAGAATGTTCAAGCTTAAAAACAGCATTACGTGTGCGAGTCTCATGATGATGATAGTAGACTGGAGAGAAGCCTCACCTAAAACACCTACACTAGCTACTTTAAGTAATTTCTGGAAAGGAAGATACAGCCTCTATTGCAAAGGCTACTGAAGAATAAGTTCGAGTTTAACCAACATTTATGGGTCAAAATGAGCTCCTAGAAGACTATCATGGAGGAGATACCAGCGAAGGATTGCTAGTCGCAGCTTGTGTATGGATACTCCAATATTGTTCTGCTGCATAATTGTAAGGTACAGTATAGTATGTCTGGTCAGAAACCTTACGAAGAGAATCTAATAACTTTTCTGACGGTATATTTTGTCTGTGAATAGAGGCTTATACTTTACAGTCAGAGCAAGTAGAAAGTATCCATAATAATATTGCTACTAATGGAGCTCATAAAACCACTGAATTTTGTCAACCCTATCGTACAAGGGTGTATTAAGTAGGCCTACTCTGAGTTTTTTGAGGCGCCCATGAGTATTGTGTTAGGGTTATGGCTTGAGAAGAAGTCACAAAAATTGGAGCTATCTACAAAGAAAAGCATGACAAAGAAATCTTCCGGACAGAGATAAACCCTGGCAGACCTTATGGAAAGGGATAAGCTATCTGTGCAATAAGGAATAGTGGTAAATCTTGACCAACAAAAAGCATACGGGAATCTAGATACATAACTAAACTTTATTGCGAGTTGGCTTACAAGATAGCTGGCTCGTAGTGGATAGAAGGCCTAGACACGAAGTCGGTTCCTCAACAACCTACTCCAAAAGACGTACGCAAACGAGATTAATGCTGAATGGTCGACAAGGTTGAAGCAGCGCCTGAAGCAGACTCAACTCTATTCTTACTACACCCAGACAGCCGGATAGCCCAAATCCTGATTCACTAACTAAACTTAAGTGATATATATCAACAGCTACAGCCAGAAGCAGGCCCTATTGAGGATGTCTTGTGATCTCCTATTGTGATGCCACCTGCCGATTTGGGATCAATTAGCTTGGTTTCTACTTTTTAGATGATAGCTATCAGAGGGATGGTGAACGCCTACTCAATATTCTCGAATGATTTGGCTGAGGTCTCAATATACCCTACACCATAGTCTTTGGCAAGTTTCTGACCCTCAGCTCTGGAAACTATCCTCTAGTGCTGTAAATCCGTTTTATTAGCCACTATCATTATCTATACATTAGAGCCTCCCTCCTCCTTCACCTCTTCAATCCATCTCTTAACACTCTTAAATGTTTATTTTCGAGTTACATCGTATACTACCAAAGCAGCTGCAGAAGACCGATAGTATGAACGAGTCATCGACTTGAAGTCTTCCTGCCCGGCGGTATCCCATACCTGAACTTTCACTCTTAGCCTTCCATCATCCACTTTGACTATCTTTGAGCAGAACTCAACACCGATTGTTATATCGTGGGCAGGGTCAAAAGTCCCCTTCTGGTATCTGTGGAGAATACTGGTCTTTCCGACAGCAGTATCTCCCACCATAATGAACTTGATGGCGTAGTCGAATGGTCCTGACATATTAAATTTATAATGAGAAGCATCATTATTAGCAGACGGTGCCATAGTGTTTTTAAATTAACGATATGAACTGGCTGTCCCCCAGTTACATACATTATTGGAGGAGATCAGCCATGTGCTGCTTACATTCTGTTAATGATTACTTGAGGTCTTAATTTTGTCGACTGAGTTATCGGTTACGAGATTCAGTACGAATGAGTTTATCATGTAAGGTTTTATTTCGATCGAGAGCCAACCCTAGTTCCGTCTCCTTTTCCTGGAGTTTCTATTTGAGAGCTCCTTTCTCTTTCTAAGCTTGTCCTACCTTAGAGATGCTTAACTCAGACTCTCTCTCCTTAGCTAATATTCTATCGATATGCTGTCTTAGTAACTTATTTTACATCTCCAATCGGTTTATCTTTTGGTCCTTGCTATGTTCCTCTTTCATTTTAACGTACTTCTCAAGCATTTGCAATCCTTCAGCTTACATTTTTATCACATCTTTTAAGGTTATTTAGTTATCTTGTTACTAACCTTATTATTAGACTTTTGGAAGAGGCTCTTCCTGCTTACTTGATTCAGAATGCTACGAGGGTCGTGTGCTCTCCTAACAATCTTATCTAAAGTCAAGGTCGAAATACAGCCTACCTTACACCCCATTTTCTTCGAATTCGTACTCCAGTGCAAAGTACTTCTCCTTATTATTCAGGTACTAACTGAGATCTACTTCTATCTTCGAAACGGTCGCCACCGACTTCCCCTTCTCATCTGTTTACTTAACATGTATTTAGAGCTGATTTAATCCTACCATACCTTCTTCTCCAAATACCCTTCCTTATCGAACTCAAATGTACTGTTGAATGTGAATTAGTTGTTATCAAATTTGTATAGGCCTGTGCGTAGTTTGGTGCAGGGCTAGGACACTATCTTTGTGCTGCCTATTTGACAAATGATGTGTACTTTCCGGTTTTGAGGGTGGCTATGACACTGTTGCTGGGTGTTGATGGTATGCATTAAAGACGACCTAGTAGCACCCGGTATTTAAGCTTCTTTCGGGTACTGGTTATTTTTCTGAGAAACATTTATATTATAAGCATATTTACACATCAAATAAATGGGACATTTTATCTAAAGTCAATGCATGCGTGCAAAGATTCATAAACATCTCTGGTGAATCTTCGAAAGAAGAAAATTGTAAATCATAATTTGGAGACTATTTATTAAATGGCCTTTAGACTCAATATTGGTTGGTACTTATTGTTAAATGTTGCATACTTTTGAAGGATGTTTGAATTAATTGGCCATAGTCCAAACCTTTCTATCGCTTATGCGCAACTTTGAAGTTAGCTAGATTCAAAGTTAGCGAAAACAAATTATGGGAGCTTATCATATTATTCACTCATTTTACAAGCAACTATCTTTAGCAAATAATTTTCGACATTCGTTTAGCCTCTATGATAAGCATAAGTGTTTTTCATAGACCGAAATACTTACAGAGTGTAAGTATTAGATTTTGTATCTGTTTAGGGCTGATCTAACTCCTTTCCTGATGCTGTTATCGGTCAGGTTTGGAATTTTTAGCATCCTGCATCTGAATTATTTAGTTTGATAAATTAAAATAATAAGATAAATGTATATGCCTTAAATTAGTTCAGACGAATAATAACCTAAGATATAAAATAAGCATCTGCTTTATTCAGTACTGTCGTAGCCTTGCCTTCAGTTATTTATGAAAACCTTCATTAGCAGAGCGGATGCTGGTGCCTGTCTGCTACACACTATCAAGTCTTTCGTCGATGGGGACTTACAGAGCGATGTATTTCCGGTACTGCTCGAGCTGGGCTTTAACCTAGTCAATTTACTTAGTTTTAAGCTGGAGGCTGGTAAGTAGCTACTCTATGTAATCCTGCATTTTCTCTATCCTTCGATCTTAGTATTTGCCTGGATTGAAGGTGCAGACAGAGTCTGACTTTTTCTTTGAGGGGACAACAGGTTTAGAAAGTTATTGGATGTTCTTTTAGCGGGCCATGTACTTAGCTTAGAGTTATTTGTACAAGATTTTCTGTTACTCCAGTTTTAGCTATGAAGATTCCTTCTCTTTTGCTATATTCTCCTCCAAGTATTTGACCCTAGAACTCAGCGTCTGAACAGCCAACTAGTTAGAGGTTTTGAGATCCTCTATTTATTTTCTCGCCTTCTTTTAGTTAGATTTCACCGTTTAAATCTATTGCGTTAGTTGAGCTATTCGATCTTAAAGTTATTTGTTTTCCCTCTCAGCTGCCTTTTTCCACTCAATCAACTCCCTCTCCACCTTAATTTTGTCTTATTAGGTCTGTTTAAGCTTCCCTCTCATTTAGTTTCTAATACTTTGGCTATCCTTATACAACTTAATTGAGTACGCAGCCTCCTCTTTCTAGGCTCTCAGCAAAAGCTCGTATTGTGCCTCGATCTGCCTCAAATCCTATGCATGCTTCACCTGCACAATCTATAAACTCCTCTCATACTGCTACTTGCATATTCTCATCTGCTCAGTTAGTGCCTGTCTGTACCACTTTGCACCCTAAGTCCCCCTATTCTCTTTCTCCCTCTAACACATACTCTTTCTTCGTAGCTTATGGTTTTATTGCCTGGCAGACTCCAGCTTCTGCTTAGACTTCCCCACCGTATGCTAATGTATTCTATCCAGCTGGGTAAGCTTGGCCGAAAGCTCCTGAATAAGCTTATCTTTGTCCTGGAGCAGTAGACTGAGGCGTTGGTTATCCTCCACCAAAAGTTTCTGTGAGTTCTGTTGTGAGATCTTTAGAAGCTGGAGTTATCGTTAATAATAGCTGGAGGGTGAGTTCATATTAATAATAGATCTAGCTATCAGTTTGTGGAATAAACCTTTGAGTAGCACTGGTTGAAGATCCCCAAGTAGTGCTCCACCTGGTTGCTTATCTATTATGTACGGGCTAAGCTGGAGGTCTGGCTTTTGGATAGGTGTGGCTCGATCACTTTGAATACCACTACAAGGTTGTCGATCATACCTAGCAGGCAGCGAAGGACGGATTCCTTACCAACGAGGATCCTCTGTGTCTTGAGACTGAACTATTTCGATGGGATGCCATTAATGGTGCTCTATACATAATCAGGACAGACCTCCAGATTGCTGTAGGTTAGCTTGTTGGCCTGATACAACAGAAAATCGGTTGTTTCGACATTAAGAGTAATATTTGCTTTGAGCCTCACCATCAAAAGTCCCTTATCAGTTGCATACTCCAAATCGAACTCCAGTTCCGAAGTTTTAAGATCGACCTCCCTTTCACTTGAACTCTTGAGTTTATTACTCTCCAGAAACTTATAAAGCCCATAACCTTTTTCCCTGAGTTTAATACTCACTGCCAGCTTATTAGACTTCTGAGCTTCCTCCTCCGTCTTCAACTTGGCTTAATAGTTCGAATTTTTAATTTTTTCTACAAAAAATGGAATGAGCACCTTCTCCAAAATTTATCTCTCATAATCTGCCATCTTCTTTGAGTTCTTAAGCTATTTGGTGTCCCTGTAGCACTTCACTAACCTATCCTCGTCCTTCAGCATAGCCTTCGTTATTTCCCTGAAGCTAGGGTTCGTGCAGATATGGTTGATTATCGAACAATTCTGAATTTTTAGTAATGTGCAGTTTATTCTAAACAGCTCAGTCTCCTCCAACCCGGACATGAACAATCGCTCATTGTTTAGGTTGATGCCGTTCAAAATGCTGAACTCTTTTTAAAACTCTATGAATTTCTTCTGATCTTCTGCTTTCGGGATGAATCGCATTCCCTCTTTAATTATCCTGGGAATGAGGTCAGAGAGAATGGCTTTCAGAGGCCTCGGTACGTCACTATTATCCTTCAGAGTGTATCTCATGTAGATGGAGAACAGTCTAGCCTTTTTCTTTAATTATCTGCTATCGATCAGGATATCGGTTTCCAGGTCGATCTCCAGTTCGTACCTTTGCATCTCGCAACAAAGCGCCAGATATGAGGCTTGTATAAGCAGCTGGTAAAGTTGCTAGATTCGGAGGGTGAGACCCTCCTTAGGTTGCACTTAAGAAGCCTTGACGAAGAACTCAGTCTCTCCTTCTTTGGCTCCCTTCTGAAAAACAGTTGTAAAGTGTTCGGTGTTTTTGTTGAGTTTTTTGAGAACGCTCTTTTAGATCTCCATTAATAATAATTGATCAACTAATTAGTATATTAAGCACATAAATGCCTTTTTCAGTGCGTTGCACCACTACCTATTTTACATTCTTGCCCTTTATCCTTCTAACTACTTGATCTGGTAGGTGTTCTGGTTTTACAGTATGCTTGAAATCTTGTAAAATTTAAATTGGGAATCGACACTTCCCTACGAACCTATTGTTTACTGAAATCAGGGTCTAAAATGTATTAGTGGATATTAATTTTTTACGAATTGAGGAGGTGTCAGGCCACGTCATTAGATCACCCTTCGAAAAAACCCTAAATAAAATTAAATATTACTCCAATATTTTAGGATTTAGGCCAGTAAGTTGATTTAACTATGAGCATACATGAGGAGCGATAGGGCTTAGACAAGTTATGAATAGCGAGTAGAGCAGCTGGCAGAGAGCAAGCTCCTGATCTTGTCCTTTAAGGGTATCTCTGATGAGATTGTTTAGTTACATTAGTCGGGCAGTATAAACGTGAAGGGTTCTTTGTTTTGACAGGCTGCTATGCATATCGTCGATAAGCTCAAGAGCCCTTAACAGCCGACTTTTGTTAACCTAAGTCAGCTTCTAAAGATCGATTTACTATCTATTACTTACATTTTAAAATAGCTTAGGCCTCAGTTAAATTATTTTGGTTAGCCAAGAATACATTCGGGCAACTTCAGCTTCTTAGAAGTCAAGATCGTTTTCAATGGGGGCACAGTGCATCATAGCTAACCTTAGTGCATCAGACCCATACTTATCAACCACTTCTATGGGATTTATACCATTAAATTTAGACTTTGACATCTTTTAGAATGTCTATACTATCTCCTATGGTTTGCATGTCCCTGCCTCTTGTTTGGTTAAGTACTTGCCATTAGATTTAAGTCTATGTGTTTTACCTTTAACTAGCCCCTGTACAATCAGTTATTCGAAGGGTTACTCAGGTGCATTACCAACCATTCCCTCTGATCGAAGAAACTTGTAGATAAACCTAGCGTATAACAGATGCATGATCGCATGCTCAATCCCACCAATATACACATTGGCTGGCATTATGTCCTCTATTTGCTTTTCATTAAGCATTTGTTTTTAGCTGGTATTATCCAAGTACCTCAAATAGTACCAGCTGGAATCAACAAATGTGTCGAGGGTGTCAGTCTACCTTCGAGCATTCTTTTTGCATTTCGGACAGCTGGTATTTACGTAGGAAGACTTTAGTAGTGGGTTACCCTCTGAAAGTGTAGATCTTGGTAATTAGACGGGTAGATCATGCTGACTGACTGGAATAGTACCGCAAGTGTCACAGTAGATGATGGGTATGGGAGCTCCCCAATATCTTTGTCGGGACACCAGCCAATCTCGCAAGTGCATGCTTAAATGTTCACTACATAACCCCATGCTTTTGAGGGCCGAAGATATACTTAATTTCGCTTAATTTAGAGTCTTCCCCGTAAATTATCCGCTATCGATAAGCCTAGCAGATGATTTGTCCTAGTGTTCAACAACTTTAATAATCTCCAAGTTGAATTTTTAAGCGAACAATAAGTCTTTGTCGTTGTGAGCTGGCACACCCATTACAGCACCTGTACCGTAATCCCCTAGAACATACTCTGCTTAAATAATAGGCAGTTTCTTTTTGAGCAGGGGATGCTCACAATATCCAACAATCGTCCCATTTTGAGTTGTAACTCTTACTGTCACAAATGAACACCCCATTATTGTTTAAATTCTTGTGGTAAAGCATTATATGAACTTCCCCTCACTCTATTTATCCCTGTGAGCTCCAATCCTAAACTTCACAATATGTCCAGGTTTCAGTCCTATCCAGCCGGATTGCATCTATCTTACCTTATCCGGCCACTTAGGCAGCTTCTCAAGATCCTTATGTAGTTGAGTAGCATAATCAGTAATCTTAAAGAACCATTGATTAAGCATTTTCTTCTCTACCTTAGCACCACTTCTCCAAGAACATCCGTTAGCGTCTACCTGCTAGTTAGCCAGTACAGTTTTATCCACTGGGTCCCAGTTCACCTACGCCTGCTTCTTATAGGCAAGGCCTTTGTCGAATAGCCTCAAAAACAGATATTGTGTCCATTTGTAATATTCAGCCTTATGAGTGGCCAGCTACCTCTACCAATCGAAACTGACACCTAACCTTAGCATTTGCTTCCTCATTTCCTCTATATTTTGTTAAGTCCAAGTCAGAGGATCGATCTTACGTTGGATGGCTGCATTTTCGGCCGGAAGTCCAAACGAATCCCACCCAATCGGATGGACAACCCTCATCCCTTTAAGCCTATAGAACCTGGCAATAATATCGCTAATAAAGTAGACTCTTGCGTGCCCCAGGTGCAGACTACCACTGGGATAGGGAAACTGCACCAAGCAATAGAATTTGGGTTTATCTTCCAATTCCCTGTGTTTACTATCACTCCATATCTTCTGCCACTTGAGCTCAGCATCCCGTATCTAAAATCGAGCCACAGCCAGAAACCTAAATCCTTTTTTTGTGAATGCCCTCGAAATCATAATAATCCAACCCCACAAATTAATTTTACTATTAATAAATGACCAGTTTGAAAGACCTTTACGCAAAACGAATGAAACTGACAAAGTTTTCCCTAATCAGTCGCATCCCCTAAGAGTACACCACACTCTACTCAGATACCTGTGGGAGATAGCATAGAACAGTGAGCAGATCCATCTAAGAAAAAACACCATAGTCTACAGTATGCTAGACCAAATAGATTACGCCTATTTCATGCTGAAGGGTGAAGTTGAGGTTGTAAGGAAGAATCCGCTGAGAGATAGCGAGTATTGTGTTATCTCCAACTATTAGAGAAAGTATAACCAAAATGGTATTAAAATACGTAGCTACCATGGCATACAGCAACCCACTAAAACATCCAGAATTGTAACGCATGGAGAGTCTTTCGGAGTGGAGGAGAGTTGGTTGTCTCCCAGTTTTGATATGTCTCCTTCAATGCTACGGAATGAAATGGCTCAATGCAGAACATCTTGCATCCTATACAAGATACCAGTATCAATTTTAAAAGGGTTCTTAAAGAGGGAGAAACCAACCTAACCTACTAATTAGGTTCTCGTTGAGAAGAATTTTTAGTTCTGTAAACCTTTGGAATTGGATGTTATTAACAACTTTTGTAACAGAAGCAACGATAAATACAAACGCAACCACAAATCGGCAGATAGGAAACCTTCCATCAGGCTGTCAATATGCAAATTTAATAAGAATAGTAACCAGCCGCTGGGGTTAGTGTCGGAGGCTTTGTCTATTGAACCAAATGGAAACTAGATATCGGAGGCAGGTAGGCACAACAAGAGCAGTATCGACCATTACAACGAGAACAAGAAATAGCATCAGAGCTTTAGTATGAGACTCCGTCCCAAAATGCGTCCCCTCGATTAGAACAGCCTAATAACTGCATTCCTGTAGGCCCGAGGGAAATGTCGCAACCGCAGGATATCAAGTTTTTCCGAGTAAGTAGCAGTATCAATAGGGTTTATGCCTGGACGCCTCCCCAAGACAAAAGTTCTCTGAAGTTTACTGCACATAGTATATCAAGTATGTTTTTTGCCGAACTCCGTCGAGTTGCTATTCGTAGAAAGCTTTCGATAGCGTGTCATCGCTTAGTCTGATTTTTGGATTGCCAGGCTGATACGCTTCTTTAATTACAACTATTTCTTCTTCCTGAGTTAAGTTGCAGGAGAAGAATCTGAAGCTCTTAGTCTGAACTATTCGTGGGGAGAGGCCTACCGGGATACCTCCTTCTTAGACTATCTTTACTAGTTCTACTTGCTTTCGTTAGCTGTCATCGGAGGGGTGAGGAGTTCGGCTGCAGTTGATATGACTGGTTAATTCTCACAAGAATCTTTCATCCCGGGAGAGATACTGCTATCTACGATTAATTCCTGCTAATCTTCAAGGAACTTTTTATTGTATCTCTCGTTGATAGCAGGAGGACCGTGTTTTATACTCTATTCTCGTTTAGGAGTAGTAGGTAGTTTTTTTCGACTGCTTGGCTTAGTATCACAATTGGTCTCAGTTAACTTAACAGTTCGAGTCTACCGAACTATTTCTGACTCCATTTAGAACTTATCATCGGGGTTGGGTTTCTTCTTCAAATTATATTTGCCGCCTCGTACTGATCCTGCAGTTACGTTTTTTATTAGAGATTGCATAACAGAGAAGTTTCGAACGTCGCCTGAATATTTTCTGCTTTGGGCTAACTTGCCAGGTTTTAGCATTTGAGACTGCATGCGCTTTAAATTTACGCTCTATTACTCAATTTTATCCGTCCTGGAGGCTGATTCACTATGCTTAGGGCTGTGTCTCTTGATATTCTGTTTCACCATATCCAGTTTCTTTTCTATTGAGTTAAGTAGCTCTAGAGCTGTTGCTACTGGTTTAGAGAGAGGTCGTGACGTGGGTAAGGGTGATTACTTACTATCAAACGAAGCTTTAGAGTTGTTATGTAAATCAGTGTAATTTACAGCAAGACATCCACTCTTCTTAGAGTTGAACGCAAAGCTAGCATTTAATTGTTAAAGGGAGTGATCCAACCCCTCCATTTTATTTTTCCTAAATAGATTGTATTTGTTTTGCCAGGGGGATTCCCTCCTGGAGGTGCCTCGAGAGCTCTTCTCCTTCGTTCCCAGCTGCATGTTAAGCTCCTCACAAACCCTATCAATCTAATTCATGTAATAGCAATGTACCCTTTATTAACTGTCCGACGCCATCTGAAAATCAATATCCATGTAGTATTTGAGTTAGTTGTGATGGTCGACACCCATATTGTCTGCTCTCAGTTGCGTAATGATCTTACACTCCACAAAATATGCACACAAAAATATTAACTTAATTTTGCATTGCTCTAAAGCTTCGTGGGTGAGCTGCTAGACTAGAAGCGCCGAACCGACATACGAGTAGATAAGGTGGAACCGACCCTCCTCTTCAAGCACTCTTTCTAGCTGTACGAGGTTAATATGAGAAGTGGATTTTATGATTTAGAACTTTTCCTTAAGTCGGGAGTAATTATACTTGGAGTAGGGCACGATCTTCCGAACTAGAACTCGGGTACCCTATCTGCACGAGGGTACCCTTCCGAAGGGGTAGCTGGATTGCATCTCCACCACCATTTATTGTGCCATCTCTAAGCTAATTAATAAATGAGGTTTATGTCTGTCCAAAAGCCAGTGACGCTGCATCAGATCCCAACACAAAATTATACATTATCATCGACGGGCCGCAGGGGGACTTGGTTTGTAACAGTGCATTTATTTAGGTAGAAATTGAAGTAACAAAAAGTACACTGGTTTCAAGCATTAACCGAACTTGTAGTTTGGATCTTTACTTAGGAAGTAGGGAGCGCCGAACAGTCCGATGATTAGTAGGAAGGGGAGGGCTATTCCTATCAGAGCCGTTTGTACTCCATTTTTACTTTTGGAAAAGCACTTTTAGATTAGAAGGACTGCTCCCTTGCCCATACCCCAAAGTATTTCTAGTAATAGAGTGAAAAAGAGGGCTAACCCCATTATAGTTAATGTCAGGGGTGACAATATCCATAGTGCTATGTTTTTCCCATCTAAATAGGCGAATAGGTACTGCAACTCTAGTGAGGCTACTGAGGCCTAGGGTTACGGGGGAATATTGGAGGACCCCCTGCTGCTACTCGAGATACTTGAGGATTGTTAATCTGAGAGTTCGTGCCCTGTAGCCGAGATTAGGTGGCCGGTGGGAGGGGTGGTGGTTGAACAGAATGTGGGTATTCTCTAATACTGACATTTGAAGTTGTTGGTGGGGGTTGAATGCCTGAAGGTCCTGGGGAATATATCGGTATAGGTGGGGGAGTGAAATGCATACGAGGGACATGCACATTAGCAGGGTAGTGACCAATAACAGTAGAAACAACTATGGGAGATGGTTCTCTATTAGCTACGTGCGAATTTTAAAGCGGAGGAGGCTGCAGCAATGGTCTTCCGCTGTTCAATTGTGAAGGTGGATGAGTTGGACTATCGACACATCTCGACGATGGAAGATCTGGTACAGCGTTGATATCCCTCTGTAGAAGCATTTTTTAGATTTTAGAAGGCAGCCTAACGATATGTTCGTTAGGAGAATCAATTTTTTAGAAGTAGAGGGTATCGAAAAACTAGCAATTACCTTTATGGAAAATGTAGAGGCACTTTTTGCAGTGTAGCGTCTGGCACTGAGGGCAAGTAATCCCTGCTCCTCCCTCAGCATACGAAATCGATTGTCTGCAGTTCGGTTATTTGCATAGAAATAGTGTAGGGTCACTTTTATGGAATTCAAATTCACAGAATAGTCTGTACCTACTCTTGTGCCCAGAAGGCAGGTTCTCGAAATGGGGAGAATGCTCATCCAACACAGCGTTGCATATCTCCTCAATACACCTTATCTTTTCTTTGGCGTTTATTCTATATCGTAAGTAGGCTTGAGCACAAGCGTTACAGTACGCATGTTGACACTGGGCAATTGGTTCTAGTTAGTCTAGTGAGCACTAAACGTAGCAGAGGGAACAGACTGAAGCAGCTCGACTCTGAGTCAAAGCTCTGGCATCGCTGATAGCTAATCTTCGGTTGTTACTCTTATACTGACTGAGTATGGCAGATTTGAGTGCGCTGTTGGCTGGACGATTGAGAGACCCACGAAGTGCTCCTTACAAATCTTCAATAATGGACTTTTCATGCATAGGGGAAATATTAATCCGAATAAAGTATAATTAATCCATCAGACTTGTGTTTCAACTGAGTTACTATGTAAATCCATAACACCTCCTATTTTATTTGATGTAATTCATTAATTCAGACAGTCGCCGTTCTCCTTTAGGGTTGTTGAATTAATTTACAAGGGCAGCTGGCTTAGTGGCAGATAAAAACCCTACGTATTACGAGATAAAGTATAATAGAATGTAATCTAAAAGACCATAACTCAAGTGTCAAAGCGAGTCCAAAATACTCAGTAAAGCGCAAAAATAAAATATTGAGGAGAGAGCGCAAGAATAAAATGGTCATTTACTCTAGTTCCAAGTAACTGAGACCGACCCTCAGGGCAAGAGTCCACAACAGAAGAACAGAAGGAGCAATCAACCTAACTAGATCACAAAAGCCAACAAACCATATTTCAGAAGTTTCGATGGGGTACAATGCCACTCCCTCACCTTATCTGTTGATTGATTACGATGTCATTCCTGGGGAGGCTGAAGTCACTACGATAAGCCCATCCCTCGTAAGTTCCATTTCCTTATCTATTTCGTTAAGTTATCGTTATCTTTCCATTGAGGCTGGCATTTTACCCAGTCGGACTGGACACGAATCTTTTTGGTAGTTAGTCGGATGTGAAGAGGAGTACATCTCCTATGTTCCCGATGTCTTCTAGTTGTTTGCTCCATCACTTTCAACTCTCAGACAGATACCTCGTATTCTTGTAATATTTCGAATAGGAGTGTTAACCGCATGGGTCAACTCCTTCTCTTTATTGTAAATCGACTCTAATTTCCTACTTTTCTATCGTCCGACTGTCTTTGAAACCCTGTTCCTCTATGTCTTCTCGTTCGGCATCGTCTGCTTTTTCTTTTGTTCCTCATCTCCTTCTCGCTTCTCAACTTCGTATCTAAATGTTAAAGATTAGAAGAATTGCTTGCTAATTTTGCCGGATGCTGCTCAACAAACAGTCTTTGTCTCAACTATTCTTCAGTAGCAGCCTTCTATTAATATAATTAAATATTCTGCTAAATTATCAATAGCATATATCAGTCTGTAGTAGTTCACTTCTCTGCCATTTACTTTATCTGTTGGTCGATCGTAAGCAGAACTTCCTATTATGCCTCCAGTTTTTTGATCTTTTCTGTCTCTGACTTGAGTTTAGTTTCTTTTCTTTCCGTCGATTCGCCAATACAATCAATTGCTCATGTAACTCTGACTTCTCCTTTTCTAAATCCTGCATTTATTGATCGTTGTTGGAGACAAATGGCTGATAATTGGTTTTGGCCTTTTTCAGTCTTAATTCTTAGCGCGATTTCTGACTTAGCAATGTATTGATTGATGTGATCTTCATGTGTTTGAAGGAGGAGATGAATGGGACCCAGGTAGCTTGCTGACCCTTAATAATGTTGCTTAGCAAGCATCTGAACTGGAATAAATTACAATTCATTTTCTAGGGGACCATGATGATCTTGTGGATTTCTTGTTAGGGTTTAGGTTTTTCCTCAGTTTAGTGAGTTCCTAAGCACTTCACAAACAAGAAGCAATAGTGCAGCTGCTGAAGAGCAATCTGATTTAAGAGCTACGATTAGCTCTTGACTTGACCGACGGACACAACTAGAAGTGGAGGGCTGTAAGATTTCAAGAGAGCCTCTAAGAAATCGCCCTGTTTAGCGTCCAAGCACTCCTTTTACCAAGCGACTCCAATTTTTTTAGAGTTTGACTCCATAAATTAACAATTATATTCAATTCAGTTAAATATTGGCTACTATAAAAATGGCGTTAGCGATCATAATTTTTTATTGCTCATTGCCTTTATTTTTTCTCCTCTGCTGGACTTCCGACACACAATTTTAGTCTGTAACGCAAATTGAGAGTTAAGACCTCTTTTAGATTGATAGACGAAGGGCCAGGATGAACTGACACAAGCACAAACAAAAATGAAACCTAACACGTGGACTGGCGCGCGTAACATACACGATCTAACTTAGAATTCTCAATGGATTAAATATTTATCAATTGTTAATGAACATTAAGTCGCTAAATTAATAATTTGTTGGAACGCATAGTCCACTATCATTCAATATATGTCGATGGCAAAGCGTGCTTAAGTTGTTTCAAGCATTCACTGGAGATCAGATTTTAATCGTATGGTAAATAATTGAATAATTTAAGACTTTTGAGCTTCTTCAAACAAGCCAGATAGTATGCTCCTTTGTCCGTTAGAATACAGTTCTCTAATTTACTCGCCATATACCGGCTTTCAACACCTACAGCTGGGATATTTGCCCAACCAGAGCAGCTCCTCTGTCGCCCATAGCGCTGAAAGCTAATGTATTTGCATGATTTACTCAAGATTAGCGTCTTCAACTGGGTCAACCTCCACATCTGCATCTTGATCTGTAAAAACGCTTGCTGTTCTTCTGAGTCGCTGTTTTGTTACGAGGGTCAGAATATTCCGACTCAGCTATTTGTTTTTGGGACATTGTATCTAAATCCGGTAGTCGTTGTTGTCCTGCGTCTACACAATGGTACTAAAATTGAGCATAACTAACTATGTCATATTAGCCAAACAAGATATGTCTAAGGGCTTAATGAATAGGTTATAACTCACATCTAGTTTCTGCAGTCGACGTAACCGGCAGACGTCCGAAGCCCCTAGTTGTCAATCTGACAGCTCTCTGAATTTACGATTATCATACACACATGTAACTCCTTGAGATTGGCGAGGCTAGATAAATGAATAC
The DNA here is from genome assembly GCA_028571205.2 of Hydropsyche betteni. NCBI lineage: Eukaryota > Metazoa > Arthropoda > Insecta > Trichoptera > Hydropsychidae > Hydropsyche > Hydropsyche betteni. The sequence continues at coordinate 2,270 of JAOXNN020082116.1, read as the reverse complement.
AACCTTCTGCAATAAAGAAATTGTATTCTGTGTAGTAACTAAGACATACAGGCTCTAAGATAGGTGAGAGACGACATCCGAGAGATACTGAAGGCACCTTCACAGGTAATTTTATTTCGTCCTCATTTATACATTCCTTACCGACGAAGAGAGTGTGTAGATCTAGATGTTTGATGTAGGATACTCCTGTGTCCGATATTTAGTTGTTGGTGATATCTAAAAACTTAAGATTAGGCATCATCGAAATATATGCCGCTCCTCGGGGACCAATTCGGTGGTTGTCTGTTTCAGCTATTAGGTACTCAAACACAGCACTTGTAAGTTTGTTAGGCGCGAGATTTGGAGTGCCCCCGACTCTCCAATATTTCTATAGCCATATTTTGTTATGTTGTTGAGCTGCAATACAATCAGTTCCTCCATCCGAGACAAATGCACTGTTCCAGGCCATTTTTCTAGCTCTATCGAATCATAGGCGTTTAAAATAGGACGACTGGAGCTTGAGCACTAAAGCGAAGATGGTCCTGAGTTACGGCCTAAATACCTATTTGAAGGATGCGAAGATTAGTAAAATATGTACTAATAGCGGTTATTGAGTGATAGTCGAGCAGTTACATTCTTGTAACTACTAGCTGTTGCTTTTTAGATGCACCTTCCAACGAGATGACTTAGGCAAGTTACCTGTGAGCTTCCATAAATAAATAAAAATATATAATCAAATTCAAAGCTAAGTCCCCGCCAAAATAGTCAAATTTTCTGTTGGCTGTCAGCAACAACCCCCAAGTAAATTTAAGCCAGTCTCTAACTGTATGCGAGACACCTAGGTTGGTTTAATTAATAGCTCAATAAAATTCCTTTATGATCATGCTACAATGCTTTGGATTGCTGCTCGAATAGCATATCTTAGAGTTGGATGCTCAGTGAACTCCAAAGTCAATACTCCTATACATGTATCATATTTCAGCTTTCGCTGAAAGGGACTCAACGATGGCCAGGATTCTGTTTTATTACTTTAATGACAATTCTGTTGGAAAGGTTGCACCGCAAAGATACACATTCTGTCTTTCGTCGTGGGGCCGTATTTTTTGGCAAGCTTTAGAGATTTTGGGTGGCGAGTGACTTGGTTAGATCTTTGAATCTATTCCTGAAATATACTGGGGTGTCTTCAGCCCACTTTTGTTTAAAAACCTCATAACGATGTCCGGAGAGGAGACTATTTGCTGGGTAAACTAGCTCAATCTCGACCCTGAAATTAATAGAAGAGGTTTTTGCTTTTAAAATAGTATTACTGAATGCTTTTAAATGGGCTGAAAGCTACGCGAGAACTCATTAGGTCAGTATGTGTTACTGAGAAGCCAGTTCGAGTAACTTTAGTCGGAAGTCACCTATAATAAGCTCCCAACTGGCAGCCGGAATACCTGAAGTTAAATATTCTTTACTCATAGCAGACTTAAGGTCTACATTGCAAGATCAAATGACTTAGCAACATACAGAACAAACCCTACTCTTTATGAGATTAACAATAATACAAAATTATCTAGATGAACCGGTGGGAAGATATTCTCAAGCAAAAGATTCACAACAGCAAGGTCAAGGCAGCCAAATCGACTGTCATGCAGGATGTCCGCAATTTCTCCCACACCAAGAACACCCAGAATAGCATCCAGATCTCCAGGAACTAATACTCGTTGGTAGACGCTCTTAGGAAACACGGTCTCTAAAAGTACTCTAGATAACTCTCTATCAAAGGCTGCCTGCAGTTTCCACGATGGATTCTAGATGCTGCCGGGGTAGAGAGAGGAATCAACCTAACTAGATTACAAAACTAACAGACTATATTCAGGAGTTTGGATGCGGTTATGATGCTAAGCTCGCTCTCTCCCTCATCTTATGTGTTGATTGACTACAATGTCGTTCTTAGGGGAGACTGAAGTCACTGCAATAAGCCCATCCCTCGTAAATTCCGTTTGCCTATCTATTTCGTTGAGCTGCCGTTACCTTTAGAATTAGACTGGTATTTCATCCAGTCGTAACTAACTAACGCTAACTTTATTTAAATATTTGCTCGTCATGAAATCATTTTTGTTGACTTTATATAAGGAACCGCCTCACTATAAAGGAGTCGACATCGCCTCTTATTTCGGAGTGCTTCAGTTTGAGTTTAAAATATTCATTTTTCTTCATGAAAAGGACTAGATTAGTTGGCATACTTGTTACTTAGCTCTTGACTTAAAAACAAATTTTCCTTTAATTGCAGAAAGACGGCCATGAGT
>JAOXNN020081921.1:0-32626 GCA_028571205.2 Hydropsyche betteni | reverse complement strand
AGGAGCACTAGGTTGGTGTTGATGATTAACTAATTAAGACCTTTGATCTATCAGATATCAAATATAAAAGGGAGTTGGCTACAACCAATCTCTAAATTAGATTAGGAAATTGGGGGAACTTCAGTTGTTATCGCTGTTGATATCAATTGACAATAATAGATGATTTAGAAATATTTGACTGAATAGATTGTAGGCTGATCGAAACCTCTAACCCAACAGACCTTGATTTCAAGTTCAGCAACAAAACAGTCATCCTATTTTCAATATTGAAAGCTAACCACAGTGGTTTGAGATCGAAGCACCTTCGAAAACAGCTGAATGCTCAAGCTAAAACACCAAATTGAAAATAGCTAGGGCTCAAATAGCCGTATTCTAAAAGGAAGATCAGTAATGTAGTCGTTGATCGTTTGAATATGCAATATAGTACCCTTAAGCGTAATGTTAATAACACAGGAATAGTATTGGTAGAAATCATAGAAGTAATCGTTGAAGAGGACATTACTGGATAAAGCATACAACACCTAGTGGAGTTACAGTGAATCAACTTCATGCATAATCCCATCCTTTGGGATAACCCAAGTGTTGAATAAACCAAAAGCATCTAAGCATCTGCAAGCTTTTATTGTGATGCGAATCCTAGGCTTTACCAATGATAGCGAAAACCAAACATCTGAAACATACCCTCCTACCAACTATCAAACGTACGTAGATTTACTGCATTCATACTTCTGTTGATTTAGACTTATGTTCGTACATCATATTTATTATATTAAATAAATTATTTAAAGCCAAATGTCTCAATAGGGAAGAACATAATAATTTCACTAGGGAGCCACATCAAAGGCTCGCAGTACCTAGGCCCTCTCAGGAAAGCCTCAAACCAACCTTCAGGATTTTTCAACATACATCTGGCAACTAATCATTGCTTCTTGGATTTTGAGGGCTTTGTTTGCCTTATCTTCTTGGGGTTCTTGAACCTGGCTTGCTCATCAGAGAGCTATGGGTTGTTGGACAACCTAGTTACCCATTCATCATTATAGCTGAACAACTTTCTTCGCTATTCTTTGGCCTATAGCGACTGGTTTGATGATTCGGAGTCATGCTTTAAGTAAGAGTACTTAAGCAGTTCGAAAAGATCGTAGCCGTGACTAATGATAGCTCGGACGACCATTGAGAATGATTCTGTGGAATAGGGGAAATTCTTGCGAGACTTGAACTTGGTCTTGGCCTATTGCTTGATGTCGTCGTGCTTGGCGAAGATGTGCTTACAAATTCCACGGAGGTAATTTTGCCTTTCGGATTTTACCGAAAAATATTTAACCTTCGGGCCACGTTTCCCGGAGGCTGGCGAAACATCATAAAGATGAGTTTCGGAATGAGAGAGCGAAGAGAAAAGGTCAAATCCTTCTTCATTATTGACGTTGTCATTATGTAATGAACAGTCATTCAGGTCAACACTTTGATCGAAATTTAGAAAATTTCTTTCAGAGTCTTGGGAATCTACTTAGCTACGCTAAGTGCTTGGCTCTGAATCTGAGTACTGCATATTATATTATTAAATTCGAAGATTAATCCCAGGCTTTAAAGCCTCCGCTAATCGATAGGATTTATCAGACAAATTAATCAAACCAGATTGTGGTAATGGCATTATTTGCAATTTATGATCTCTCTGTAGGGTTTTTAGCTTAGCATTCTTAGTTTTCGTGCGAATTATAAACATATTAGCAACGGAACATAATTTCAAACATCCTAGGCCCTCAAATAAGGTATTTTATGTTTGGGGTTGATTTCTGGGCTTTGAGCGCATGTCTTTGCCTTGTCCTGCAGTACATCAACCTCAAGAAGTAGTTTTCGACCCAAAATCATCTCATCGAATATCTCCATCATAATCCAAAATATTGCGAAGTAAATCTAATAAGGACAGGTTGTAGACATCGGGCATCTGAAGGATAACCAGTCGCCCATTCGAAATTAGAAGAGGTTACGGGTGGGCTCGCGACATATGAGTTGAATACATCAATCGGCTTTATGACAAAGAATCGTAACAAAACTCACCCTATCAAACACACACCCAGCTCATACCTATGTTTACTCTGCCTTCAAGCCCTAACCATTAACTTATTCTATGTATTGCCCTCTTTCGTAGAATCAAATTCAAGACATACGCTAATTAAGTTGATAGGCAGTAAATATCTATATTACGCTATTATAAAATCGAAACCAAGAATATAGCTCGTCCTCTTCTCAAGACAGAGGAATAATTTTACGGCCGATCACACCGACATCTATTGTATTGTTCATACCAGTGAAATGGCCCCTTACAGGTCGACTGTGCCTCTACTTCTGCACCACCTCTTTTCTGACTTTCACAAGCCCTCTCTTAATTTATTCGAAATTGAGAGCAGCAATCGTCTATTTCAAAGAAGGCCTAGCATGTTAATCTTGACTTTGCCTATTAGATCGGGATCGAAGGTGCTTTCTAATAGGAAATCTATTGCCATTGCACAATCCCTTATCTTCCAGTTCCTCCTCCAAATAGTCAATAGTCTGTGAGAGCCGGTTAGCTCTGTTTCGAGCGAGAGAAGAGGCTGTTCTTTTAGATTTTAGCAGGTAGGCACAATCGAAATGTTTGGAAAGGTTAACCGAAGGTATTTTAGCATACTCATCGTACCTGTACTGCATAACTTCCTTAATAAGACAGTCCAAATCCATATTGGTCATCTTGTGTATCCTCGCCCTAACAAATTCGTCAGTCACCAATACTTTGGTACTCACTTCCACACTTTTTCTGTTTGGGTTGCTTTGTGGCCTATTCAACCTCTTCTTTATGAAGTTATTTGAGGTAATCTACACTGTGGTTCTGATGTCCGTATGGAGTCCTTCTTTATCATCAGCATAGTTTCGTTTTGATAGGGTTGTACTAAAGACGGAGGAAGGTTTAGTGTTTGATTTGGTTTTGGTGATGTCCCTCTAGTTCCAGTCAGAAAGTCTGTTGAAACTGATATCCTGTTTGTGAGGTTTTACTTCTCGGGAGGTGAAAGATATGTATTAATGCTATTGTTCGGGTAGATGGCTGAGAATCTATTTGGCTTCCACCTCCTTATTGAGGTGCTATTACTCTTAGAAGATGATTGGAGGGTCAGTTATTTTGGGACGGGAGCTTTTGGTTGCTATGTGGACTTGACCAGGCGATATTTTATTGTTCATTGGGTTTATTATCTGTATTATAATAGTAGCTAGTGGCAGCTGATACACTACAATCCGATATAAATAGTAGTTTAAAGGATTCATATAGGATTTAACACGCTCAACGAACAGTCATCACGACATCGTCAATCTTAAGGATCATTCGGACGACTTCAGTGGCCAATGTGAGTGCGCTCTTGGTGACCAGTGCAGGTTGAATAACGTTCTACTCTTTGATGTTGTTGGTGACTGTCCCTCTCTTGACGTCGATACCTGCGAAAGTGTGTCCCTTGCTGTGTCTGTTTCTAAGTTCGGTAACTACGACGATTGGGTTCATTCCTAAGTTAAATTGGGTTTTACCTGCGTTTTAAGCTAAAGTGTAGGGGATGATTTCGAGAGCATCAGCAAAAGCATGAAAAACAATAGAATTAGCTCCTTTAAATGTCCGAGCGTATTCCTCAAGCCTACGAGCTATTTCGATCTCAGGGGCACCTCCTCCAGCGATCAATCCTTTCGACTTAACGAAGCTTCGGATAACGCAGAGAGCATCATGGAGGGACCTTTCAGCTTCATCAAGCACCAAACCATTTGATCCTCTTAGCAGAATACTCACAGTTTTGCTATTCTTCACTCCAGTGATTTTGAATATCTTTGAATCGTCAGCCAACCTGGACTCCTCACACAAATCAGCATACCCAAACTTATCGGGAGTCATGTTGTCGATATGGGCAACGGGAATAGCTCCGATAGTCTTACTGATGAACTCGATTTCATCTCTCTCAATATCCTGAACAACCATAATACCCTTCTTTGCCAGGAAATGTAGTGAAAGCTCGTTGGTAGCGTCCTTCAAGATGCTCTTCTGGATCAACAGGACGTTCACTCCAGTAGCTGCGATCTTCTTGACCATCTCAATAATAATCTTCCTCTCCTCCTTCATAATTCTGTCCATAGCTTAGTAGCTCTTAACGATAACGGAGTTCTAAATATCGGTTTTGGGTGTTGCGATTTGGAACTGAACGAGGGCAATTTTGGCCTTAGTGACCTTAGTAATTCCTCCGCTGACGTGGCTGGGCTTGACCTTATCGAAGACCAGTCCTTCAATGAGTTAGGTATCATCGATAGTGCCTCCAAGCTTTTTGACTATTTTAATGTCCCTGAGATCGACATTAGTGGCAGTGGAAGTATCTATCACTCTCATGACGGCTTCGACAGCCAATGGTGATAGTTGAGTGTATGCAGAGACCACCTTTGAGCTTAGAGAAGTGTTTACACATTCAATTAACATCTACTTGTCAGTAATATCGATAGGAATGGAGATACTCTTGATTATTTCCAGTGAATGGTCGAGGGCACTTTGGAAACCTTAATTAAACTTATGCAAATACCTTCTGAGATAAGGTTTGCATGGAGTCCCTTGTCCAATAGATGCTCACACGCCTTTAGGAAGGCTCCTGCTATAACGACGACGCTCGTAGTGCCATCTCCTGCTTCGATGTCCTGAGCTTTGGATATTTCAACAAGCTGAATGAGTAAATTGGTACCATTTTGGCGGTGGGATGAACAACATCCATTTTCTGAAGGATGGTGGCCCCATCATTAGTGATGAGGACCTACCCACGGCCGTCTTGTATCATTTTATCCATACCTCTTGGTCCTAGACTGGTACGAATACAATCTGCGATGGCTGAGTTTGAAAATATTTAAAAACATCAAGTACCTTTCGCCGCCTGGATATTCGTCATTCTCACGTCCTTTGTCTTCTCGCTCTTGTTGAATGACTGTTACTTCTGTTGTCCGCCCTTGCTTGATGCTCCTTCACTCATCTCTGATATTGATGCTTTTGGATAATTATAATTATAAATTGAAGGGTAAGTTGCTATTTGACTAAATATTTATTGGAGTTAAGATTATTTATTAAAATATGATAGAAGTTAATAATTACTTAGGTTGTATCCAACAACCCAAATAACTAAATAAATCTGTTAATCACTGTTTGCTTACCCTCTCCCATAAACACTATCGCTTATCCGTTTTCCCTTCATTACAACACCAATAACATATTTCACTTAATGGAATTACGACAATAATATAATTTATGCAAAACTCAACCACTTTTAAACTTTTTCCTTAGGAAAACTCCACCAAACTGGCTCTCCTCACCCAAAAACTATAATCCCTTAATGCAGATAGGTCGATGGTAGAGAGCGATGCTAATGATCTGGAACAAACTATTGTCCTTAACAAGAAAGCACTGGCTATCATGTTAGAAGACCTCCTAAAACAGAACCCAAAGAAAGCAGCCACTATCAGAAAGATACAGGAGCTAAACTAAAGAACCTGCGAAGGTCTCGATAGGATCCGTCACGAGCGAGTATAGAAACAAGCGCAAGTAGCCTAAGTACTTACCAATTTATTAAGAGCCTCATTCAGGACCAGGTGTGCATAGAGGAATAGCACTTCTATCTGGAAGGGTTATGCAATAATACTGAGAGGATTGATGACCTGCGAAAACTGATGCACGATAAAGAACATTCCTATTCCTGCCTAGCCTAACAGCTTAATCTGTACGAGGAACTACCGGAAACTGACTACGAGGTTACCGTTAGTAACATGGAGTATGCAATCAACGAACACAAGAACATCAATCTGATAGCCAAGTTATCCTGCTAGAAGTAGGAACTCCGTAGGAAAAAGAAGCAACATTGCGAAGATAAACGCACCATACACAATAGTTTCGTGAAGGTGATGGATAGCATTCAGAAAAGGATGGACTATCATAAGGTGCTAGCTATTTTCAATAGAAGTGATGAGTTAAGATCGGAAGGGCATGACAAAGTAGAAGATGGGAGTTGTGCGTTGGAGAAGATGAGGGGACAGCTAGAGGAAGAACTACAAGTATCGACAATTGCTCCACTGAGGAGTGTACATAAAGAGTTACTGACCATAATAAAAAGAGAATCGAAGGCTAGAGACATAATGCAGGAGGAATTCAGAGAGTCAGTGGCAATCGGATAGGAAGTGCACAGTCAGAACAGCAAACTGACGCAGGTGAGGACCAATCTGACCGAACAACTCGCTAGTTTTACTAAACAGGCATAGAAATTACGTAAAATGCTACATTGGAGAGCCAACCGAGTGAAACCCACTTAACCCTAGCAGTAGGTTCCCATTTCTGAGCTGGTAACCTAGTAAAACTCAAATGATTCCATCAGAGGTCTCTACTAACGCAAGCCCCTCAACCGATAGACCCTCAGCCAGGCATTCCTAATCAAATGTGGCAGCTAGCCAGACTGCACAAGGTAGTCTTCGGGGCTGGGAGCAGTTACCGAAGATTTCTATTGATGTTCATACCATTATTAGTATAAAATATTCGTCCCAATCATAACATCATTCGTCTTTGGATCTACTACTTACGCGTATATCCTCGCTATGTTTACTCTCGATGGAAGATCTCATCTCAGGAGTGGCGAACTTCTGGTGGACGAGGAACAGCAAGATGGTGTACATAGCGATTATTGCCCACCATATACAGTTAGGAATGTCATCATCGCTCATCAATATCATCCAGTAGAAGGGCATGGGGCACAGTATGAACAGCTTCTACATGGTACCAACGAATCCTGAACAGAGTTGATATTCATAGAACTGAGCGTTGAGCTTATCATCGTTCTACTCAAAGTAAACTTAGGAAACACCTATTATAGCACCAGTTATGACTACGAACGAACCAAGAGCTACGATATCCATAGTAATTGCTGCGTACATAGCGACGATAATAGCAGCTACCACGATAGCTATGTAGGCTGATAGTAGCATACTAATATTCTTTCTGATCTGCGATAGAGATACCTTAACGGCGTACAACAGCACTGATAGTCCTCCTAAGAGTAAGGCTCCATACTTGACACCTACAATGTACATCTCAGCGGTGATATCCTCTGACTTTATGTAGCTAACTGCAATCCAAATACAGGTGTAGATGTACACAGTGTCAGCGATATAGTTATAGGCGAACAGGATAGCCAGGTGCATTTTAAGTTCGAGAGGAGCTGCAAGAGTTTAGTAGAACCCAGGCAGATAGGTATCTACTTTGATTTTGGTGCCCAGAATAGACTGTTTTATGTAGTTGAAAGCATTTAGGAGAGAGTCTGCTTTTTTATACGATTAATCGCTTGAGAGAACCTGGATTCTGTTTTGGAAGAAGGTATGGGCAGCACCCACCAAACACATAATACCCGCCAGAGAATACATTAGGCATGTATGGATTTGGAAGTTCTACTTAATTTATCCTTTACCCTGAAATTGAATGATCCTGCACACGCGAAGGCACTTAGCCCATAAGCACATAACCTCGAAACCAGTGCCAACGTATCCATATTCTATTTCCTTTCGTCGGTGCCCTATATCTTGCTATTGAGATCTGCAATCCCATCACTATTAGAAATCACAAAGTCCAGGCACACATCCACCATTGTCCACCCTACTATCGATGTGATTATTCGTAAGAACTACTTAGTATGAGAGTTACATGATAGGGGATGAATTCCACTCGTCGGTGGTCAATCAGGTAAGTAGGGTAGGTGGACAGCACCACAATGGCATGTCCTAGAGCAGCTCCCAAATAGAACAAAATGATGTGTCTCATGTAGCAGCTTAAAGACAATCTGAACTTACTGGCATAGCTTTCGATGTAGGGTCGTATCAGCACAGACACTAGAATAGGGATAGTCCACATAAACGAATCGATGTGGCTCTCAGTAGCGTAACTGATCAGCAGGGTGGTGACCCACGTATTTTCGACAGCAAATGCTACATCAATAGCTAAATACCAAACTCAGTGACGAAGGTATTGACTGTCGTTATTTTCTCCAAACTATCCTCTTCAAGCTGGAGCTCCAAGTCCTCCTCCAGCTTGAGTGTCCAGCGTCTTTCAGGCGGACAGGTTTCACTAGTCATTAATAAGATATGAGAATAAAGATCAAAAGGATATGGTTTGAAAGCAACACATATTCATTTCAGTCTGGAGGGCCGTAGGATGTACTCTAGGCGACACTCCTGTATTATTTTGGCTTTCATCTCGATAAGATTCTAAAGTTTTGGCAGTCGGCACAGGTTGACATCTTATGGGAACCTTTTATTGCAAGATCTCTTCTTCATTTAGATAGGTTTGGGCTGTTAGATAGCCTTTGAGGTTATATTTCGACCTGATGTGAACTCTCTACGAGTTTAGTCTGTATTTCGGATTTTGAACTCGATATTTAGGGACTTTTTAACGTAGGCGAGGCTTTATTGTTCGGTATTCGCTCGTTTTTATTTGTCTACAGATCCTTATTTCGTTTCGTTTCTATATATTTCCCGGTTGAGACGAAGGGCACGAGCTCCACTCTTAGAACTAAACTAGGCTGACTTCTCTGATTTCTAGTTGTTCCCCAATAGCAATTTTATTTAGGATTTGGAGTAGCCAGCAGATAGTTTTATTGGAGAATAGGGCCCACATATTAATGCGGGAGTGTAGGTGCTACGGTGTTGAGAGCCTCGACCCATTTCGCCTGAATTAACGGGGAGAGGTTTAATTGAGGAGGTTTCAGTGGCCATATGTTGCCTTTTAGTGATGAATACTTCATCACTATCCTACTATTTACTGTATCTCTTGAAGTCTCTTCTCATTATGATGTCTTTGTGGCATCTTATCTGAGTGTGGGTGCGCATGATTTTCTCCTTCTATTTGTCTACAGCTACCCCTTTACGTTATTCTAGCAGCTTGTATTTACTTAAATCCCATTTGACGTACAGATTGTTTATTAGAGTGTTTATGTTTCTGAGCTTTTGGATAGTGGTAGTATCTAGTCTTCGAAATCGTTGATCATTGTAATACACCTATGAAGCTACTATCCTTCTTAGCGTATCATTCTACCTGAACTAGGTATTTGTTATTTTACTGTAAGGGTTCGCTCCCAATAAGTCTAACACTGTTATGAGGAGATCTCTTCCAACCTCTCTGTAATTGTCTGGTTTATAAAGCCTTTCCCTATCTGTATTTTATGTCTATGTATAACCATATTGTCCATCTGTATGGTTGATGTTGGAGTCGAAAGTCTATTCGTTGGGTTGTCCCCTGTAACACCCACACTCCACAGTATACGAATGGAAAATACTCGCCTGCTTGTACGCATAAACCCTCCCACAACCCTCCTTAGTCAGGGTATCCTGCTTATCCTTGGATGTCATTTGGGATTGAGAGTGGTTACAGCTGTTGTACTCGAAATCAACGTTATTGATGGACATCATCCGGCAGAATACTCTCGATTACACTTGCTTAGTGAAATCGTCAAATGCGTTTCCATAAATGAAGCATCCTTTGGGAGATTTATGGCCATGGAGATCGAAATAGTAGACCAGGCGATCAGCCAGTTGAGTGATTACTGTTCGAGCTGCAAGTATGGAAGGTCTACATAAAAAGGATGATTACTGGGATTAGAGGGTAGCTGTATTATAATACCTATTGAGATTCTGTCCTAGGTCATCATACCTGAAGTTGCCCATCACCACCCCATCCGGATTGAGCATAGGTATAATCATAATAGTGAACATCTCCCTAAGTATGTAACTTCTCAGATCCTTCGTATTCAACAGAAAGTTAATGAGCCCTTCCGCCACAAACGACGAAGGACTCTCACTGGGATGCACCCTGGCAGTAATAAATATCACTGGTTTTTTGAACACTGGTTTATCCACAGTCTTTGAGTTGGATATGGTAATCAACCTCACACATCTTCCCTGCCTCGACATCATCAACACCTGGTCCTCGTAGTAAATCCCGCCATCATCCCCATACCGTTCCTTCAAGTCATCATAGAAAGCCTAATGTCTCTCGAAAGTATAGGGGTAATTAAACGAAAACTCAATTTCATCGGAGTTCCAGAAAGTGTAGGAGAAGGAGAGCACTAGCTGCTTACTCTCGTTCATCTTTGTTATTGGTGGGTATACTTCAAGGGTGCTGCCTTAGAGCATGCGTTCCCATTCTCCATTCTTGGTTTTGGTGCAGAATTGGTAAGAGGTGTCCGGTTTCTTCTCTTTGGCGGACTCGTTACTCTCGAAATTACTTAATATCTCCATCCTACAAAGTTTAAACCTCACTCTGGTGGCAGGTGGAAACCCTCGCACACTAAAGTATAGGCAGGACTTGACGGATTTGTCTGTATCAGTCTGCCCTGTTATGTGGTACTGAGTCTCCCTTCAGCTTACCGTAAGCTAGTCAATCTGTTCGACTATTCCGAGGTTGCCGCTGTCGAAGGTACTTTTGAACTACACCTAGTTGTCGCCCACTTTGAAGACGAATACCTTTTTATTTCGGTCTGCCATCATATTATTATAAGCTCAACCAACTTATAAAGATGTAGGGATCACCTGCGAAATGGGTTTTGGCGGTCTGAACCAAATTGCTGGTGCTGCTGGATCTTGGGTACGGGAGAGGGTGGTGCAGAGGGTACCTGTCGCCTGTAGAACTTTACGTATTAGGGTTACTACTCATAGTGACGCAGGAACTAGTTATGCTAGGTGTGCATGAACCCAGGATGAGACGGTATAGGCTGTTACTTCATCTTCATATTTTGCATCTGCTGCTGAATGAGTAGCTACTGGAGGTCGGGATCCACGAACCCCTTATTTACCAAGTTGGACATAGTTTTGTTTCGATCGAATCTACCGAAATCTGAGTTGTAGTTTTGAGTTTGAGTCTGAGCCTGCATTCGGTAGAAGTCGGGTTACCCTGGCTGCGGTTTGTAGAAGTCAGAATCGGTTCGACTGTGATAGGAAGGGAGGTTTTGTTGGTGATAGTTAAAGCGTTCGGTGTTTTTGAATGGATTGCTGGCTGTTTTTCTTTTCTATCTGCAATAAGAAGGTATAGTACTCATCAATGCTCACGAAAGGGTTGGGGATGTACTATGGACCCTGTCCATCCTTCCTGATTTCGGAATAAGAGACGCTCTTCTAAGGTAATGAATTAACTGGCAGAAACCTGCATCAACCGTAGTCATACCGCTTCTCGAACTCACCCATCTTTGCCAGAAACTACTGCTTGCTGCGAATATTGCGTGTTTATCGGATGAAGTCTTCGACTGCCTTGGCAATCATCTGGGAGTCAGCCATATTTCGTATAACTTAAAATTGGAAAATCAAGTATTCATAATAGTTTAGTAGGTGTCTAGGAGCAGAGGGTCTCTGAGGGCTCTGCGGTCCGATCTCATATTTTAAATAAGATGTCGCTCCACCTGAGGAGTTCCTAGGCAACCAAGGCAGCGTTAGGATATTGTAGTCTGGAGCATGAGCTGATTGGTTCGGGCAGTATTAGCAGTGCTCAGATTCCGGTTTCTTTTTTAAGACACAATTGATATAGGTTGTATTCTGCATTAGTCGTGTATTGAGCGGATTATTTTCTTAATGTTTATTCTCAGATGTTTCCAAATGAGTTTAGAAATAATGATCTTTCTATTATTCTTATAATTTTAGTGAATGAGAGTGTTAAGAGGGATTGTACTGTAGTGAGGATTAAAACCAGCTTCCATAAGTAATTGCACCATTACAACTCTCTGCACGGAACACATTAACCCGAGCAGGGATTAACCTGTTAGGGATGATTCTTTATAAAAGTTAAAGCTTCCAGAGTTGTAATGCTTCTTGATAGCGTACTTCACTCCCTCTATCTGTCCCCGCACCACACACAGTTGCAGAGGAGTCATCCCATCCCTTTACTCATCTGGGTTCTCTCCTGAAGCTATTAACTAGTCGCAAAGTCTGACGTTCGCTTTAACCTTCGCATCAAAATGGGCGAAAATAGTATGTAATGTCACCTACTAGCTCTATGATTCTATGCATGGGTTGCTTTCGTATAGAGTTATGCTTTTCAGATGGATATGGGAATAGTTTGAGGGAATAAGTTCTATAGACGTACGCTGAGGGTTGTGGGTTGTTACGTACTGCCGCCTTTTTGTTGTCTGCTTTCTCAAGCTAATTTCCCCACCATTCTTGAGGGATACTCTTTTCTCAGGAGTGCAAAATTGTCTCTACGTTGGCTTTTCACATTAAATTGTTGCAAGTACCTTTAAAAACTGTTTATGTGGCATTCCTCTGACTCCATTCCTCTCCCCTATCATATCTTCACTCTTCAGCCGATATTGAATCACTTTTATCACAGTAATCTCAGCAGGACATATTCCAGCCTGTGTCAACCAATCAAACCTAAACTCGTTCAGTTGTGCTAGTAACACAAAACTCGCAGGAATAAGATTGAAATGGTTCCCTTACGCAAGCAGACTTCTCAGCGAGTTGATTTTACAAACAATATCCAGATGGTAATCGGTCAGATTATTAAAGGATATATCTAGCAGTACCAGGTATTATGTGAAGGTAGAGGGGAGGGTGGTAAGGCCGAGGCCTCTAAGTTCTAGTTTATTTTTGGTGGCTTTGGAAAGGGAGGTCTTGGGCTTATTGGTGAGTCGAATTTCCATGAGATATTGCAAATACACTCGGGGAAGAGTAAAATAATAGTAAGCTACACTCATTTATCTATCAATTCCTGCATTAGTCCTCACCTTTGCGGATGGAAACTAGCGGGCAGAATCATGTCCAATTGTGCACTCATTCCCACTTCTCTAGTCTAATGAAGATGGGAAGGTGCAGACTCAAAACTAGCCTTTATTTTAGTAGTATCTATAGAGAGGGGAAAGGGATGATGCCTTAAACTAGTTTTTACTACAAATCAGTGGTAAATTGGTTGACAACAATTGTAAATAGGCGATTTGTAGGATCATGGGAAGTTACAAACCAAGCTAAAGGTTTGTCAGTAAGTTTAACTATCAGTAAGGCATTTTGTAACTAGGTTTCAAAAGACACGTGGCAACTAAAATTACCGAATGTAAACATAAACTATCGTTAAGGTCGCCTAACTTTATAAAGGGGACTTTTGGCAATATTTCGCATCCCAAAAGTTAGAGTTAGAGACTGCAGCCAATAATAATAGATATAATTGCGCTTACCAAATCAAGTTGATATTATATGAGTGATAAATCAGGAGCCAAAATGTAGGAAATGCACGCCGGATACATCAGAAGCACCGTAGAGGAGGGTGGTGAAGACCAAGACGGTGTCACTGCCAAGCAGCTGCAATAGAAAATGTAGGAGATCAAGAAGGACATCGTGAACATGCCCAAAGACCCAGATCTCTTTAAAAACCACCAGCTGCCACTTGCCCGTATTAAGAAGATCATGAAGTCGGATGAGGATGTGAGGGTAGTTATTGGTTTACTCAGATGATTTCTTCAGAGACTCCAGTATTGTTCGCCAAAGCCTGTGAAATCTTCATAATCGAACTGACGCACAGAGCATGGGCGTACACTGAAGATGCCAAGCGCCGCACTCTCCAAAAAAGTGACATAGCTCAGTGTATATAAAACACAGAGATATTTGACTTCCTGATCGACATCATCCCGAAGGAAGACCTCAAGACCAAAAAGCCAGAACCTCCAATTGTGCACTCATTCCCATCTCTCTCTTTCCCCGAAAAACTGAGCAGTGCAGACTCAAAACCAGCCTTCACAGCGAAGGTCAAAAAGCCCAAATGACAGCATAGTATCGAATTATATTCATATTTATGAATTGGTTGGTGCTCCTCCAGATTCTGCTGGCGGTGTGGTACGTCTGGCGCCTCGTGCAGAACTACAGCCTACGCACTGTGCCCCTGTACCTCCGCATAATGATATTCGCCACCTGGATGCTGAGCTTCGGAATAGTTCTAATACTTCCCCTCGATATTTACTACGTACTACAATACACTATACAGAGCATCAGTCAGGAAGACTCCCAAGGCATACTCACTGTTTGGAAGATAGTGTACTGGCTCAACTTCCTGCTTACTTGGTTATTCCTACCGATTGCCCAGGAATACGAACTGGCGGGTGAGTTCGAGTGGAAGGCCAAACTCAAGCGGGCTGTTCTCAACAATCTAATAATCTATGGTGTGTTCGCAGCAATTGGTGCAGTGTTTTTAGTGTATTTCGTACTACGTGGGAACTTTCAGCTGGATTAACTGTTGAATATTGTAGCTGCTGCTTCCAACGTGTTTGGGATGGTGCTGGTGGTCATTCTGCTGTCACACGGGATAGTTTAAATCCCTCGTAAATTGTGGAGAGAGAAGAAATATGAGGGCATTCTGAAATAGAACCAGTACAAGGCTTCTGTGATCGCCACCGAAAAGGAATAACTGTTGCATTAGCTGGAACTCAAAGTCAAGGAGATACTGTCCTTTCAAAAGAATAACGGTAAGACTGTTGAATCTGAAATGATCCTCCAACTTATTCCAGAAACTCTATTGAGCAGCTGGTCTAGGTCGGTTCCCCAATTCGAATAGATAGACATCGTTACAGCACATAAAGACGTCAAAAGGATGATGCTGGACCTTGACAGACTAGAAACTAGATGGTAACGGCTGATAGTTCGGACCATTCAGGTAGAAGACATCATCAGGGATATGAACTCAGTCAACCATTAGCTACAGTCCACCCTCTTCACTAATTACAGGGTTAAGTTCATGAATAAGATAATCTGGCTGTGGCACTGTCGGCTCAAACCTATTGTATTTCCCATCCTATGCATCCTTTTGGCACTATTCGCTGCTACTGTGGTGCTGGGTGAACTCTCCATATTCTTCAGTTGGTTCTAGCTGCTAAATATATTCAAGCTGGTTGATAGGTTAAAATCCTTTGTACTAATTGACGTAAGTTGGGAGTTATGTAGATGTGTATGTTAGTGCCGCTGTTGTATATATCGTTCTGTGTGTTCTATGGACTGTTCAAACTCAAACTGGCTGGGTTCTATGGACTTTATAAGCACCATACTGATGCCCCCTCACTAATATTTGCTGCACTGTAAGTATTAACTTAATTAGCAACTGCTCCAGAGTGTCGGCTCCCCTCTGCTACAACTTCCTTCAGATGGTGGACGTTGATAACAGTGCCTACGCTAAAGTCATGGGTAATGTGGAGATTACCCCTGTATTCGGCAACACTTTCGATATTCTCTTCCCTATGCTACTCCTGCTACTGATCGCTTTCAACGCTTTTGACATTTACAGCAAGGTTACCAAAGCAGTAGGCATCAACAGGTTCGAGTTCGACGAGTAGAACCCCAACTAGAAGGATATGGCTGAGGGAAGAAGACGCTTACAGAAGGCACGTGCATAACTATAGACGAAGATCCTGAACAGCAATAGCAAAGACCTAGGCCAGTACCGTAGCTACCAGTTGGAGGTATGGTTTGTGGATACTAAGTTTTTCGTCTCAGGCATCAGATAATCATTAGGCGACGAGTAACGATAGAGCTTCATCTGAGAGCCTCAACTGCAAGGGGTACTTCAACAACTTCTAAAACGCAGCCGTCATCATGAAAATCCTAGATATGTGATATTCCTCTGCTAATTATAATCAAATATGGAGCCAGTTGTGGTGGAGCCCATGGAGCCTACGTTCAGCTATAATCGAGAATGTAATAGGCTGGAGTGCACACTCAACCTAACTAATAGAGATGAAGAGCCAGCCTTCTTCGAGATGTACGTTAAGGATAGCGGCAACTTTATAAGTATGACACCCTGCTTCGGATGGTTACTCCCCCAATAGAGAGTAGTAGTAGAGATCAAGAGGAAGTTGTTCCCTCGAGCCGAAACAGAGCATAGCTTCATACAAGAAGACATAAAAATAAACTCCTGTCAACTAAATCGCTCTAGAAGGGATGGCCCACTTCCCTTTAGTATTTTGTAAATTAAGTTCAACGCTCAAGCTGAAGGTTAAACTAAAATGGATACTGAGACTGGTATCAACCTGGACAAACTACCACCAAATTGCTTCAAATAGTATAAGGAAATGGATCGATAGACTAAAAGGTTATCGCCAGTCCCTATGTTTCTGGCTGTCATGATTGCTTTTCTGCTATTAATATGAGTTACAGTATGAATCAATTCACTTGAGCTTTACAGAGGGGGCAGCTGTTCTTGGTTAGTAACCACTAACAAATGCACTCGTAGTGGAAACTATGGGTGCAGGGCATCGCTTTTAGAGTTTATCCTTCTATGAATTCGGTTAGGCAGATCGAACATTGGTCAGTGCTCTACTCCTTTCTGTATGTTTTGTTTGGAAGATGGCCAGCATTGATCATAGGCATTTAAAGAGTATCCTACCCACAGAAGTCTCTGGATGTGTCCGATTATTAGTCCGACTAGGGTCCGTTTTGCGATAATTCCGAGTCATTACTGTCCTAGAGTGCCACATCATCGTAGAAACTATCGTCAGAGTCATACATAACTTGTTGGCGGTTGACAGGACGAATCACTAGGGGGAGAGGCATCAACCGGGGATAGTTTTTATTGGTCAATGATAAGCTATTCATCTGATTATACTTCATGTATATAATTTGGGATCAACCTACTTGGGTAAAGGTTCGATAACCGTGTCCAGTTCCTTCTCAATCTTAATCACGCTCTACTGGTCTCTCTCAGTGATCAGGTTGATGGCGAGTCCGATCTGTCCGAATCGACCGCTTCGGCCTATCCTGTGCAGGTATGTTTCTGAATCATATTTATTCTATACCTGAGTAAGATGGGAAATCGAAGTTAATAACCACGTTAACACTCTGCACATCAATACCTCTTGAACATAGGTCGGAACTCACCAAGGTTTTCGCCTCTCCACTTTTGAACTTGTTGAATACTTTGGTTCTTTCAACAGCTGACATCTTGGAGTGGAGGTAAAGGTTCTCAAATCCTTTCTCTTTCAGCTTCTTTGAGAGCATCTAGACTCTCTGGTAGGAACTGCAGAAGATGATGCACTGGTTAATGGTGAGTCCGGAGTAGATGGTGTTAAGGGCCATTACCTTCTGTCTCTACTCTACAAGAATGTAGTAGTGGGTGAGTCCCAGTAGCATTAACTCATCCATAAGGTTAAGAACCTATGCTTTGGGCATGTACTTCTGCTTAAAAGACTTAATAGTCACAGGGAAGGTGGCCGAGTACATGAGCATCTGAGGCGGCTTTTTGAACCTATCAATTATCTCTTCAATTTGGCTTTGGAAATCATTGGAAACCAGTTTATCAGCCTAATCTAAGACGAAAAACCGACATTCATCCAATAACGATGGTCTCCTCCTGATAATATCCTTCACTCTTCCCGTAGTGCCAACCACCATATGCACCTTTTCCTGCAGCATGTTGAGGTCTTCATTAGCACTGCTGGTGCCTCCTATCAGCAGTCCTATATTAATCTTGGTGAAGTTGGCAATATGTTTAGCTAGTTCGTGCATTTGGAGTGCTAGCTCTCTCGTAGGCACGATAATTAGAGCTGAATAACCTACTCTTTACCCTGGAGTCTGTCCGACTATTCTTTGATTAGGTTGATGATAGGGATGAGGAATGCTCCAGACTTACCGGTACCGTTTTTGGCCCTGGCGATAATGCTTTATCCCTTCATGATTAAGGGGATAGAGTCCTATTGGACTGGGGTGGGAGTCTTGAACCCTAGCGAGCTAAGCCCCAGTAACACGTCCTTCTTTACACCCAGCTACTCGAACGAATGGTATTTGGTAGCTTCCACGTCCTAACATAAATAAAGAAGCTCACCTTGGTTTGCTTTCTGACCCCGCCCTTCTTTTCGTTGTCAGAATTAGAGTCTTCGCTCATCATTTTTGCTGTGGTAAGTATGAGCTTTATAATCCAACCCACCCAATCCCTCCAATTCAAACAAGTGCTAATTAGATAGATAGCCATCTCCCCCCAATAATGGTTAAATGAGAAGAAGGAAGACAGTGGGGAGAGCCCCACAACCCAAAAAAGTAAAACCTCGGAAAGGCTTTAAAACCTCCCCTGTTGGTAATAATTTCAGATGGAAATAGATGGAGGAGAAAATACAAAAGATATTCAACTACTTCACAGACATCAAATATTAGAACGTGTACTCACTGTGTGTGGGGCAACTAGTCTAGATTTATGAGTCATGTCCTCAGGCACTCAGGATAATACTCTACCAGCTCAAGAAACTCCTGTTTTCACAGGCAAAAGACTCCAGACTGAAGCTAAAACACCGACAACTAGCATCCGGTATTATTGGTCGGTTAGCTAACACCTACAGCAGGAACTTGGAAGGTTACCTCTAATTAGACAACTAGGTAGAGATGTAGCAATTTCAAATTTAAGATGCCACTCAAGCAATAGAGTAAATGGAGAAGACCGAATAAGAGGGTCCTTAGGTCGGATGGGCCTCCACCAACTTCATTAGATAGCTTGAGAATGGTAAGCCATTGGCAGCTTCCGACAAGAATTTCAAATAGGCTGAGACAATGCTAAAACAAATGTAGAGTGACTTCTTCAACAAAATGAACGATATGAAACCAGCTACAGGCAGCAATATCAACCATATGCTGGGGATATACAACTTTGATGGAGAGGATAGTGATGGGTAGGAATCTAAACCAAAGAGTAAGGCAAGTATTAAGGCAATTGATCAGAAACTTTAGAAGCTTAATCAGAAGAATGAGGATAAAGTCAAGGGTTTGGAGATACTGGCAGTAATAAACCCTTTCAGATACATCTACTAATTCTGTATTACCAACCTATTGAACCCTATTTGGTAAATGAGACATGTATCCGTACTGGTATTGAAAGCTCTGCTGCCTCACCTCAAGTTTATTGGGTTCAAGTGCTTCCTAAATATATCTGGTATTCAGAAGAGTTAAGTGTTCGAGGTACTGAGATCCAACTGCAGGGTGGAGCTACAGAATTATGCTGCAGAATACAACCCTCACAAAAATATGAGGGATAACCTGTTAAGGAAATGTATGCTGTTGCTGGGACTTGACAAATTCGGGGATTACCAGGGAGATAAATGTAATAACATGATCAGAGATGTAGGTACTGAGATACTGGTGGAGCTATTCAAAGGGATGCTAATTACCTAAAGAGGTGACCTCCTGACAATCGTTAAGGGTATCCTTTAGCACAAACCCAAACCAAAAGAGGGCGTAAACCAGGGCATGTCCCCCTTCTCCTGGTAACTCCGCTACTCCTTCATAAACCTCCTACACAAACTGATGGAGGACAAAAGACAGCGCTAACTAGTGTTCACTCTCTATTCCTAAACCTTCCTAAAACTCTTAAATGAAAGTGAATCAGATGACGTAATTCTAGCTGTTTGTGACTGTTACAACCAGATATGGAAGGAAGAACTTTTGGAGAAGGAACAGAGGGTGTAGGTAAGTCAGAAGGTATGGGAGATGGTGGAGAATATCGATGATATAACCTATGCTACTATCACTATTCTGGAGTTATTGGGTAACCTTGTCAATGATACTGAATGTACTGAGTTGGAGTGTCTGTATAGGATAAAGAAGTTCTTTACAAATAAGCTGAGGGATGTGAGGCTCCATTTCTATGTGCTACTACAGAAGATCTACTCGAAGATGCAGAAGATACCTATCGATACTGTTCCAGAGATAGTAGTGGTTAATATACAACAGTATCTACAGGCTATTACGGTGGAGGAGGATAGTGGGATAATAGCCGAGCTTACCAAACTTGGAGAGGAGATGAGCAGATGGTTATTGGCTCCTCCCATGTCGAATATCATTAGTGAATTCCTATTAGAGATTACAGTCAGATATTCTACTCTTCAGTAACTAGCCAACAAATTCAAACATTCAACTGCTATCAATAACTACTCATGTATCCTTAGAAGTGAGGTGCTGCAGGATCTGAACTCGTATATCTATCTGAGGGTGTTCAAAATAGCGTAGGTGCTCTCTCATGTGGTAGCTAGGTAACAGAATTGTGCTTTTATGCAGTCACTCATCAAAAGAGGGGAGGAGGATGGAAGGTTATGGTTGATAGCTATCTCCATTTGCTGTTAAATTATAATAGGCAATAACAACCTGGTACTCTAAGACCTTAAACCCTTAATCTACAGAATCCCTAAGCTCTAATACTGGAATCTCGCCACCTCCTAGAGCAGAACCTACACCAAGTAGCTCCTCACCATCCTAAAAAACTACCCAGAGTCCCAACCAGCATTCAAAACCTACCTGGACGATCCATCCTGGCGCAACCTATAGAAAGTGTACGAGTAAGCCCGTAAACTCTACGAGATTGATCAGAGGAACACCAACCTAGCTATGATACTATCAGCAGCCTAAATGATCATTAGTAGCCAGAAAGAACTGTTGAAGATACTGAAATTGACCAGTTCATGCTACCTGTGTAGTGCTTTCATTAAGAACGATACTCAGCCTCCCTATAACGTAATAATAAAATCCTACAACTAAGCTATGAGAGAATAGAAGTACGTGTTTTTGAGTAGGATAGCCAGTAACGGTTGTCTTGCTCTCAGTAGGCACCTAGTAAAGTCAAGTCCAACTTTATACTAGAAGTTCAATAAGAATATGTTGGAGGGAGTATCCAAAAAGTATTAGCTTACCCACATAAGACTGGAATCGAGGAGGAACGACCAAAGAGTAAATCCCAACTTTATGGAGGCTGTTAGTAGTTATCTCCGACAAGTAACTACTGTAGATAATACGTGGCTGGATAAATTCTCCAATTCTTTTACATCCAACCTTTCATTACCGGATTCCTAACAGGGTAACCCCTCCCTCTACCTACTTTCTGGTACAGCAGGTGCTCTCCTATTTATTAGCAACCAATAGTTCCTACTAAAACTAATGGGTTTACTCAAAGGAAGGTTCAAAACAACCAACGAAAAGGATACAGGCCATCTCATCACCATCATCAATATCATGTTGGTTAATAGTGTTACTTAGTTCACTCCTCTGAGTAATGATTTCCTGGAATGGCTCTACTCATAGCTTAAAGCAGGATAAAAGATATGCTTCCAAGTGCTAGATAAAGCATTAACGGAGAACATTACTCGGCTTGCTCCAATCTGCTGTATATTCCTCATCCGTATAATAAAATCAATCACTAAAAGCTAACTCAAAGATCTAGCTATGAACTGTCTTCCTAACCTCCTCCTTGGTGCTTTCATTTCCACCCAATAACTCAAACTATCCGAGAAACTGGCTAAGAAAGCAACCAAAAGCAACTCTTTCGTAAGAGACTTCAAAAATATAAAGAACTTCGAATATTAACTAGTTGTCAAGAGTACCATAGAGCTTAGAGCGTACCAGATGGAGGGAGTCAAGTGGATGGGATTTCTGTGTAAGTATATGCTTAATGGGGCGTTGTGTGATGATATGGGGTTGGGGAAGACACTCCAGACTCTCATAGTAATGGAGAATTAAACTGTAAAGAAGGTTAATAGGACAAAGACACAGCCACTAGCTTCTATTGTTGTTGCTCCTGTGACGCTCCTTCAGCATTGGGTGTATGAATACCAGAAATACTTTCCGAATGGTAATATGAAAGTGGAAGCTATCTATGGTCATGAGGTAGCTGCAATTAAAATCAATGCTCTCAACTCTAAAAACAGACCAAAACACTACGTATTTGTAGTCAGTTACAACCTGGTATAGAAACATGCAGATATATTCGAGTAGATCAATTTCCAGTTTATCGTACTGGATGAAGGACACATTATAAAGAACCCTCGAACGAAGAAATACCAGGCAATTAAGAGACTTAAAGGAGATCATCGGTTTATACTTACTGGTACGCCCATCCAAAACAAACTTATAGAACTTTGGGGGCTATTCGACTTCCTAATGCCAGGCTACCTCCAAACTTAGGAGCAGTTTAAAGCTAAACACGACAAACTCTTCAATGTTAACCTTATGACGCTCAAGTAGGACGATTTACTCTTCACTTAACAACAGAAATCGATATTGGATTCTCTCCATCTTAAGGTCATGCCATTTATTCTGCGCAGACTCAAATGCTAAGTCCTTCAGGAGCTCCCTGAAAAGATTATCCAGGATTTCTACTGTTAAATGACCTAATCACAGAAGCGTCTCTACAAACAGTTTAAGTAATAGGCTAAACATCACAAACTGGATGAAGCAGAGGGTGAAAGCTGCAACACAATAACTCTACTAACTAAAATGAGAAAGATCCTTAACCATCCCAATCTAATTTAGGACAAGTACTAGGCTGAGGACTCTGGTAAGTTTATTGCATTGAGCGAACTACTGTAATCATTCGGTTTTTCGAATGGTTAGATCAGCATGACCTACAAGGTACCCCTATTCTAATATAGATTATCATATTTTCCAGATTTAACCAAACTCTTGATCTAATCTAAAAGTTACTCATTAAAAGATCGTTCGAACAGATACAATATCTTAAGCTTAATGGGTCAGTGCCACAGGATAAGAGGTTTTGTATAGCTCAGACCTTCAACGACAGTCCGGATATAAGGTTATTATTGGTAACTACCACTGTTGGAGCTCATGGACTCAACTTAACATCAGCAAACGTAGTTATTATGTTCGATCACGACTATAACCCTACTGTAGATATGCAGGCTATCGACCGTGCCCACAGACTTGGCCAGAAGAACATTCTTAATGTGTATCGACTCATAACCAAGGACACCTTAGAGGAAAAGATCATGGGCATCCAACGTTTCAAGACCAACCTAGCCAACGCTATCGTTAATATCGACAATGCATCTATTAAGAACGTAGAGGATAGTAAACTGCCCGAATTACTAGAAAAAGCAACAGCATTAGAAACAGCACAGCCTAAAGCCTCACAGAAACTGTCTAAGAGTTTCTTTTCGGTGCTGATTAAGGAAATGGAGAATGCTATTCAGGAGGAGGACTACGATAAAACATATTGATCTCCATACCAGTGAGTATTTTAGTTTTTCTGTACCCAATAGCTATTCAGAAGAAGAAGTATGATGTGGTGTCTACAGCTAATCATGATCTCAACTTTTTGTAGAGTAATTACGGATCCAATTTTCTCAGTTCCTCCTTCTTTTTAGTTATGCATTCGGCATACTACCTCCTATACGCCGTACAATCCTATTTGCCTGCATTGGCCATGCATCGAACTATCCGACAACCGAGTGCCTTGCATTGGCTTTGTGCAGCTTCATCCAGTTTGAGTTCATAGTTACTAGTCATTTCAATTAATAAGTATAAATTATCAGAGAGTAAATTGATGAGGCTCCATCGCTCTCTCGAACTAAAAGAAACTGAACTCTCCTTACTGTGATATCCGTAGAACTGCTCCAGCATTAGACTATAAGAATTTTAGGTGGGGACATGAACTCAAAGATATGCAGGTACCCTGGTAAATAGATTAGTAGCCTTTGGGAAGGTTGTGGGAGCCTCTAATCAGTCCTTTGAGGCAGTGAGAAGTAAGAAACTAGTCGAGAGAGGGTTGAGTAAAGAAACTCTGTTTGGGCCATTCTGGCAGCTTATTGGTAGTAGCATACTAGTTGGGGCATCCCCACAGCAGCTAGTAGAGAATTCCCTTATCTGGACTCTCCTTAATCCTATTAATTTCTCTAATTCTATCGATTGTGTATAACCTCTACCCTATTCCACCGTGAACAGCGAAATACTGCTACCCCAAAATAGCACCTATCGGCAGATAAGGGAACACCTTAACCAGCTATCTCCAAGGCTAGTCAGTGTTGTACTTGCTCACTATCTCCGATAGTAAGGTTTTGTTGTGAAAATCCTATGATGTTTAACTGCTTCCTCGCAACAGACTGATAGACTGGGGTCTTTGTACTTTCAGACACAGGAGAAGGAGTATTGTTTATAGGCTGTAACCTCCTACATCGACATAGTTGCCCAGGAAAAGATAGTTGGAAGTTCCATTCTCCTCCAATATCTCCAACAAATCGTAAAACTGCCCATGAAGATCTCCAACTACTACCGCCGGAGGTCTACATTGAGTACGTTAGGCTCTTCGATCAGCACTTCTATTGCCTGTGAGCATAGCTATAGTATATTCTAAATGGGTGGAAGTTTGAGTTGTCTTAGAGAATCCAGAACCTTTTCCATAATATTATTATGCAGTCCTTGCTTATCGAGATATTAAACTCAAACCTAATATCTTAAGTTAATTGATAATAATTCTTACCTATGCGTAAAGCTTTACTACTCGCTGCCCTCGTCGCTGCAGCTATCCTCATCATAAGCTCTAATACTTTCGCCAAGGCACCCTCTGAGCTGTTCGAAGAGTTCAAACACACCTATGGGAAGACTTACCCAGCCGAAGAGAATGCCTATCGTCTAATGGTATTTAAGAACAACTTGAGACTTGTCGAAGAACATAACTCCAACCCAGACAGAAGCTGGACTATGGGCATCAACGAGTTCTCCGATCTCAGCAATGAGGAGTTTATCCAGACTCATTTGGGAGAGTTACCTATGAAATAACCACGAGTTGTTGAGAATGAAATCACTGTGGGAGATGTCGACTGGAGGACTAAGGGTGGAGTAACTTCTGTTAAAAATCAAGGAGCTTGTGGATCATGCTGGGCCTTCGCTGCTACTGCTGCCCACGAATCCTTCCAGGTTCTGACTCTCAAAGAGCCTATTACTATGGCGTTGTCTCCACAACAGCTCGTCGATTGCTCAGATATTGATCCATATGACAACCACGGTTGTAATGGAGGTTATGGAATGCACGCCCTAGAATATATTAAGGATTACGGACAGACCTTGGAAAGTATGTATCCTTACAAGGCTATCACCCAAAACTGCACTAAAAGGAGAGGTGAATACACCTTCACAGGAGTTGTTGAAATCGCAGGATGTGCCAACATGGAGAACGCTCTCACTGCTCGACCTTTGGCCGTTAGAGTCGATGCATCCAACTGGAAGAGCTACTTTTCTGGAGTATTTGATAACTGTGACGCCAACCTAAACCACGCTGTCCTTCTCGTAGCCTCTACTTCGACCTACTGGACAATCAAGAACTCGTGGGGCCCTGCTTGGGGAGAATCTGGGTTCATCAGACTCACCAAAGGCAACACCTGCGGAGTGTGTGTAGGCCCATCCTACCCCTATTGAGATATTTGAATAAATCCCATCGTTATTTATTGTTATTTGCAATTAATAATAAGACGGATTATGAATTATTGATAGAGATATCATGTGCACCATCAACATTATTTTTAGGCTGATGCATTTCTGTGAGACTTCACCGATCTACAGTAAAACCGATGTTTTTTGAGAATTTTGGTGGGAGTAAACACCCCAATGGTTTAAGAGAGAGGCTAGAGAGTCGTCGAGATTATCTGATCATACAGCGAAGAGCAGAGAAGAGCAGAGGGAGAGACGGGAGAATTTACATCTTTGGGAATGAGTGAGTTTCTGCGAGAGTGCAGTCTTTAGCCCAGGTGCTGCAGTCTCATACAACCTACGAAATAGTTGTTGCAAATTTTCTCGCCTTAGTATGCCTTGTAAGGGTTGTCTTATCCGGAGGTTTTATCTACCGCAAATCTGGGTTTGGCTTTGCGAATGGCGAAATGTTGAGGGTTATGGCGAGCTTTGGTTTAATTCA
This sequence comes from Hydropsyche betteni, assembly GCA_028571205.2. Classification (NCBI taxonomy): domain Eukaryota; kingdom Metazoa; phylum Arthropoda; class Insecta; order Trichoptera; family Hydropsychidae; genus Hydropsyche; species Hydropsyche betteni. The sequence continues at coordinate 6,927 of JAOXNN020081921.1, read as the reverse complement.
AAATTGAGCTTCGAGTTTCGTTAGAGAGGGATCGACACTTATCGTGTGGCTTGTTGATAACTGGAAGGCGTCTTGCTCTTGGCGATAATTCATCAGTCTCCCACGGTCCCAGTGAGCTGTGGTTACCGATAAGCATGTACTTAAATATTTATTCGTATTGTTATCTAGCTATATAATCTACTAGCATTTCTGCATGTAACATCAGTATTGCTGTTTGGATAGTAAGTGTTGGGGTTTACAATTGGGGTTGGGAGTAATCGCCCTCGTTCTTGAGTGCTCTTTATTGGCGAATGAAGGCAGGTAGAAACCTCGAAATTCCTGGCAGTTACTCTGCATACCCAGAGAACCTTCGACTACCATCCTGAAATTATGGTCGACTATATCGTCTTTTAGATGCTTTATAGGAAAATAGTTTTTATTAGGTCGAATGGTTTGAGCATACTATAACGATCTCTAAAGACTTCGAGGCCTGGGATATAGAGTTACGTCGTGCTTCCATCTCTAACCCTCAAATCGTGCTGGAACTAAAGTATCGAATGGACGGTCCTAGTACCTGCCGTACGTTAGAGTTTACTCGCGTTCTAGTGTTGTAGATTTTTTAGTAGATTCCCGTCTGTTGCCGTAAAGTCTTGTAAAGACGTCATTCTTCTACAGGGAGTTGTTGAGGGAGGACCGTAGTCTAGCCGTAAGCATGAGCTGTTGAGGCTGCAGAGCTTTGTTTCTATGGTGCTTCATCAACAAGGTAGGGGATTCCAACTCTGAAACCTCCCAAGGACCAATTGAATTCTTTCTGGCAGCATGTCTCGCCTTAGCATCAATCTTGACATGAGCGGTGCGATACATTGAAAAGAACAAATATTAATTTCGTATCAGTCATCCAAAGTAATCACGTCAGGGTTTTTCTTTTTCGAAACTCCGCTTCTGTTAGACAAGTTCTCCCTCAGCTCGTCGATTATCGCCTTGTTTAGCTTTCTGTGCTAGTAGGTGTAGGTGAGTCCGTCCTTCTCCCTCGTGTTCTTCACACAGTAAATTAGCATCTCGACATCCCTGTAATTTGACTCAAAGTCACTCAACGTGTTCTTAATCTCCGTCAGCATCGTGGGTGTCAGATAGTTGGAAATGTCCTGAGTGAAGATCCAGTCGATCAGCACCACATTACCTCTACATTTGAGCAGGGTGTCTCGACGCTACCCTAGCCACCTCTCCTGTTGCGTACAGAACTTACTCCACTAGTGTGACTCAATCTGGCAGGTCTCGTTCCTCAGGGCCTCCTCTGCAAGAATACAGTTAACCGTATTCAGTAGCAGCCTCAAGTCGTAACTGAGCACCATCTGGCAGGCGGTAAGCTGCTGCTCCACCAGAGCTTCCTTGAAGTTGCCAACCCGGTCAATATAGTCGTTGACGATCCATTTGAGCTTTTCAAATTACTGCCTCGACTACATAGCCAGCTACTTCTCGCGTTACATTGCTAAATAGCACTACTAGCGGGGCACATCAACCTCCTCGCTGTTGGCAGTAAAGGTGGAGAAATTCTTGACGTACACCTCCATCATAGTAAAGTTTGAGGGGCGATCGGGACTAAATGCTTTTAGCTTTTCGGTGCAGTAGAGTCGGAGAGGGTGGAGGTTGATGACAGTCTTCTCCCAGTTGAGTTTGAGGAAGAGGTAGTGGGTGACTTTGGCAACCTTCTTGGAAAAGATAGTGATGTCGAGGGATCTGCTGAACATCCTATAGTTTTGGACGAACAGCTTTCCTAGTAGAATTTTGAGGAACCTAATGTGGGGTTTAACCCGAGCTAGTTGTTCTAGAGGTAGCTTACGCTATTATCCTAAATACCATCGTTGTACGGTGTTCCACTCTTAATTCATCTGGTCTAATTATTATACAGTTTACCACTACATGCAAGTTTGAATGGCCAACGCTAGCTAATCTGGGGTTGGGATTATTATGTATTGATTGATATTATGGATCCTGAAGATAAGGATATCAGGGCTAGGATGCATTAAGCTCTGCAGAAATTCAATATTAAGCAAGTGGACGTGGCCAGGGAGACTGGAGTACACCACTCTACACTTTCGTTGTGGCTGCAAGGCAAGGTTAAAGGACACCAAATCAAAATATAGTAAACGCTCTCCGAATGGCTCAATAGCCTCTACAGCAACAAACCTCGATACACCACTCTAAATAAGGGAGTCAACATACAGCATAACCTACGCCCATCAGCTTTTCCAGTGAGTAAAAAACCGGGATTTTCGGAGTAAATACTTGTGCCGGTGCACTTGGACTTGGATTTGGAAGGCAAAAAGTACAAGGAAGTTTTCCTGTGGAACATTAGAGAGCCCTACATAACTCCGGAATAGTATGCTCGCTTGCTGGCGTAGTAAAACCCTCAACTTGCTGCGTTCTAGCAGAACATAAGCGAAACAATCAAAAAGGTAGTGGCGGCGCACAGGTAGTACGTACCTAGGGCACCGCAATGCTTGAAAGTGCTGTAGTTGGACATCCAATTCGACAACATCAGTCTCAAAGACCGCTTCTAATGGGACATCAATGACTAAAACAACTCTCCCGAGGAGTTCGCGTGGGATCTGTGCTGTGAACTGGATCTCAGCAGCGAGTTCTGTGTGAAGATAGCTCATCAGATCCGTTAACAGATTGAGTTCTACCGGAAGAGTGGCGACCAACGTATCTAGTCCCTCGATTTAAAGCGAAAGACCAGAACCCTCATCTAGCTCTCTCACAAATCCAATGATATCGACAGACCCTGCACCATAACCCCTAGTAACTATATCAGATCCAACCTCTAAGAGTAGTACACATGGTAGCCCGACATACAGATCCTGGACTCCAGTCAGGTGCAGACCTTTTACAAGCTGGAATAGCGAAAGAACCGTTACTCAAGAAGAAACAGATGAAATAGAGTCAATACACTAGCTTGTAAGTATTTATCGAGTTGTCCCTGGTTACCATTATTATCCGCTAGCCAACCGAAAAAAAGGTGGCGATGCCGGAGTCCAGATTCAAATCGTATTGGCAGTCTATTACCTTTTCTCCAAGCTCTTATTTATTTGGCTTTTAGTTACAGGAGCGCATTTGGATATGCTGGATAGACAGCCATTTTTAGCTATGAGGCAGTCTTGTTATGCCCACCCTTCCATCATATGCTGTCGTAAGCAGCAGTATTGAGTCTTTCCATTGGAATGGCATGGCCTGACTTACAAATGATTTGTGTCCGAGTACCCGAAGGAACATCTTGTTGGCTAGGTTGATGACCACTACGGAGTCATCCTGCAAGCATACGCACAGCAGATTGAACATGGAGAAACTGATATTTTTTACAGTGCTATCGAAGAGGATCTTCTCCAGACACTGCATTGTCATCCGGTTATATATCCTGAACACGCTGTTAAACATTCCCACAAACAGGAACTCCTCTGCAAGATGATGGCAGGACACATGGCTATCGAACGCAACTATTGATCCCTGATTGTTTCTTATCATTCTATAGTCACTGCCATTCACAGCCCAAAAGCCCTAGTCAGACAATCTCTTTAAGAAATGGGGGTCCATAGCTCTAGAACCCCACTCACTGAACCTAATCTGCATCAGCTCCACCGCCGATACTGAGCTGTACAGCTGCACGATAATATTCAACCGAGACAAATAAGATATGGAAGGGCCGATAGTGCATATCTACAGGATGGGACATTTTTGCCAGGGAATGTAGTTGAGAGATTAACCTTTTATGTCCGATATCGCCTTTCCTAATCTGGTCTGTAGTTAGACCTGCCGGTTGTAGATTCGAATCATCTGCGAAGAGGTACCAACGCACTTCAGCATGATTACATACCCTTAAGCGTAGCCAACCAGTAAGTACAAGGGCTTGGGCTGTTGCAGGCCTTAAACGAATCTGTCGGCAATAAAGCACATGCTGGTGATGGTGCCTGAAAGAACAGGATCGATGTAGAAGCTGTAAAGTTTATCGTCGATACAATGCATGGCGATAGTGAGTTGGAAAGTAGTGGCGATGCAGATTATGTTATTGGAGTAAATGCAGGTGACTATAGGGTAGTAAGGGTAGGAGAAGTTGTAGTCGCAATTAATCAAGTCCAAAGGCTGCATGCCGATAGGTATTTTACTCCTTTCCTTCTTTGAGTTTGTCTACATTATTTGTTAAACTCATACAGATCTAATGCACTAACTCTGCTTTCGGCAAATTCACACATAAGCAAAACAAGCTAAGTTGAAGGCATAACTTAGATCTATAGGTTGCTTCAATGCGCAACAAACACATAGCAAAATATGCCAAACGTGGTGTACTAATAATTCTAAAGCAGCCAGCGTAAAATAGTTAGTTATTACCGGTTGTCTAACTTAACACTTAAATGGGCAACACAGCCAACAGCCCAGCTGAATAACACATCCTTAAAATTGTTGAGCGCTTCTAAGTGATCTCTGGAGAGCCTGATCAACATCTCAGCTACTTTGAGGACCCCCAGACCAGAAAATAGTACTTGCTCAGGGAAACGATTATCCCCAACCATCGAGATCTCTCCGAAGTACTTAAGCAGCTTCAGACACGCAAGGACATCTACAGCGGGAACCAGCATCTGCTGCCGGTTGTGGCCTACACAAGCTCCTCCAGCAAGAGCTTCTGTTCCGATGTAGGGAAGGTAACAATCTTGGGAGAGCTGCCGCAGCGGACTTTGGAGGACTAGACCAGCGAGAGACACCTGCAGAAGAGAAGGTACAACGAGAACGAGCTTTGGACCATACTGGCATCCTGTATTCTGGCACTCTGCCACTTACAGAAGAACGATACTCGGCACGGAGCTCTAAGACCTAACCAAATATTCATATCATCAGCTGGCATAATAGCGCTTGGAGATCCCTACGTCATTGGACTCAATTCCAATCAAGAAACGGCGGAGAGAAGGCTTGCAACACCCCATATCTATTTGGCTCCTGAGGAGATCGAAGAGGTCGTTAATAACACACACTTCAGGGAGGTAAACACTTGTAAAAGTGACGTATTTACGTTGGGAATGATCATACTCGATGCGGGACTCTTGGAGTTTCAGGATGAGTGCTATGACTTCAGTAACTTGAGTATTAAGTGGTCGATACTCAACTCGCAGGTCGATAGGTTCAGCTCACTGTATTCTCCCGACCTGACCAAAATACTTAAGATCATGCTCACGAAGGATCCCTCTTACCGTGACTCTTGGCTAGATCTATCGAGATTCGTAAAGGTCAGCGACAACTATCCACACAATATCTGTACACCTTCACCTTCAAACCTCCAGCTCACCTAGCAGATGACTCCTCCATTCAACTGCACATTCAACCCTGTTTTCAACGGTTATTAGAATGGCAGGCATCCAGCCAAGCCTCCAAGCCAACCGATTTAGGAAGTATGTTAGTCAGTAAAACCAAAGGTCCTTCTACGCTCGTCTTCCAGATAGAAAAGGTTAGTTCAGTAGCGATCATAGTTAGGGATCTATTCAAACTAGCTTCGTTACCATTCTCAATCGCCAAGTCAGTTCTTTAAGAATCTGGATTTCAGCAGACAAAGATCCAACTCCAAAGACCCATAATTAACCAAAAAAAGGAGCCTATCGAATATCCACAAAATCCACCCTTACAAAAAGATCAGCCTTCCTGCAAGGTTCTTCAAATCCTCCAACCATATCAGGCTGCTCAAATAGCAGACCGAATAGAAATCCTCTGCCGAGCAGTTTAGCAGATTAATCCAACAGTCACCCACCAAACAGTCCAAAATTCACAAAATGGAGTTCATCGTTGAAACTTTTCCGCAAGGATCTCGCTACGAAGGCTACAAAATGAACGGAATGAGATGCGGTAGAGGCCGGTTCTTTTACCAGGATGGTGGAATGTACGACGGAGACTGGCTAAACAACAAAATGAGCGGCTACGGCAAACTTTACTACCAGAATGGTGAGTTGGCTTACGAGGGTAACTGGCTGGAGGACATGTTTCACGGCCCCGGCATAATCTACAACGACCGTCCGACCCCTCTTAGTCAACCATTCAATTACAAAAACCTCGATGATGTTGGTAACTACTGGTCACTCTACGACGGCGACTTCAAGTACGATGCGAAGGAAGGCCAGGGCAAGATCTACCTATCCAACGGTGAGTTCTATGAGGGGGGTTTCATCGGAGACAGAGCAGAAGGCACCGGAGCCTACCACCAGTTAAACGGTACGATAGTAAGAGGTAGATGGGTTTCAAACCGTTTAGTCTAATGAACTTGTATAATGTATTTTAGCTTAAGATTAATAATCGATGCGAAAGATTTGTCGAAGGTTGTTCAGCACAGGTTCGCTATTTGCTATTTAGCTAAGCTCGAAACAGACAGTTATTTGCTTGCTTTGGGACCGTTGGATGGTCGATACGAGTCCCAGATTTCAGGGTTGAAATAGTATTTCAGTGAACATGCACTTATCAAGTACAGGCTTAAGGTCGAGCTGGACTGGCTGAAGTTTCTGCTGTCTAGGGGGATGGCACGAGGACCAAATGGAAAGCCAATAGAGGCTACTCCCACCGAAATAAGTAAAATTCCTATGATTAAGAATCTATTGATGAAATATACACATCCTTTTCTCTAGGCGAGAGCAAGAGAGTTAAAGACATCGAGCTGGTAACCAACCACGACGTTAAAGCTGTTGAGTACTACATCAAGGAAAAGCTCGAGACGATGGGAGTATTGGCCGATGCTAAATAGTATATCCACTTCTGCTGCACCAGCTAAGATATCAACAATATAGCCTACGCCCTGATGCTATCCAATGCTAAGTCGAAGATTTTAACTGTAGGGTTAGATGAACTCCAGAACAAGATTGTTAGTAGTTCTGAAAAATGGGCTGATTTGCCCATGCTAAGCAAAACCCATGGACAGGCTGC
>JAOXNN020081030.1:3877-32689 GCA_028571205.2 Hydropsyche betteni | reverse complement strand
TATTTAATTTTTATTTTATTACGTAATAGTATGGTTATCAATTCACAGCCGATGTTATTAACATTGGGCCTATATATATAATACTAGTGTAATATAATATCAAAAAAATTGTTAATTTTTATACTCAGATTTTAAATCAAAATACGAAGAAAGAATGTTTATCGTTTATGGAAAGAATTGATATTAAAATTTTCAATATAAATTGATGGTTGCTCGTCGATTTTTTTTTTGAGATATCGCTTAAGTGGTTTTCTTTACTTTGAGCGTGTTGTTTAAGAAAAAAGGATGACAAGGATTGCATCAACAGAAAAAGAATTTTATTCTTGAAATATTTCTCGGAGTTTCGTTTTCATGACACAGTGAATTAAATAGCAATTATAATGGATTACATTTCCTGAAGCTTCGTTCTTTGTTTGAAAGGTAGTGCGAAAATGGTCGAGTTTAACGAAATCGTAGGACACGTTTCAGAAAGATACTCGTTTTGGCACAAAGAATCTTCATGAAATAACTAATTCGGTTCGTTAATGGAAATATTCCCAGTTTCGTATTTCGAAATGCGATACAGAAGTTTTTGATACATTGTCTTCTGAAAAGGTCCTCAGGTTATGTGCTGAAGATTCATATTTATCGTCGAGAAAATTTTGTGTTTATTCTGTCAAAATGAAAAAAATTCTGGAAATTTTTATGCTACGTTTTGTTTAAAAGAAAGAGAATTAAAATTACGTAAATTTTCAACAAAATGTATTAGAATAATAATCATATATTTTTTGCTCAATTTTTATGTTGATCTTATCAATTTTATGATTCTTTAAATGTTTATGAAAACGCAATCAATTTATATAAAGATGGTTGCGTACTTTCGTTTAAATTTTATTTTGAAATATGATTTATATCGAATGAAATATGAAAATTAACATCAAATATTTGAAAATAAATAACACTTAATAAGGATTCGAAAGATATAAAAAAAATCATTACTTTTTAATTTGTTTGAATTTTTAAATTTTTGATTTTGAGAATATTCTATTTAATATAAAATATTAAATAAAAACTGAATGCAACTGTAGTCGATTATTACATATTTTTATAATGAATTACGACGTGCAAAAATCTTTAAAAATATATTAATTTTGATTCGAAAAATTCAATAACGTTCTCATTCAACGAAATTTTTCTATTTACCCGTTTTACCTGTCAGAAAAAGGTTCTTTATTGATTCATTCAAAATTTTAATAAAACGACAAACAAACCTGTTCCAAAATTAGCTCATCTTAAATGAATCTATCAATAAAACATATTAAAAAGCTTTTTTCATGTTTGATGGAAAAAAACAATTTTTAATACTTTGTATAAATAATGAAATTTTTTTTTATTCCACCATCAATTTCATTTTAACAATTTAAAAGTTATTAATATTCAATTTGTTTGTATACAGCAAGATCAGAAAATATTTGTGTTATTCGACTAAATATAATTATTAACAATTAAGTTGAAAATTTTAATTGAAAATTGAACACAAAAAGTGAAAAATAATATTTAGTGAGTGTTACAAATTCAAACTTAAAATAATTAAAATACTTTAATAATCATGATTGCTTTGAAATATAATTTATATTTTGATAAAAAACGGTCTTATTTAAACATATTGTTAAATATGTATTTTCAGCAATCATTCATCCAAATAGATATTTTGAAAAGGGAAAATTCGTATTGAATTTCCGGCATTCCATAAACGGGAAAATATAACGCTCGCATATACAAACAAAAATCGATGAAGTAAAAAGCTATATATTTTCTGAATTCTTACGAGACAAAATCTTTTGAAGATTTGAATTTAATATGCTACATTTTTCGAAATATAACAAATAACGGATATAATAGTGAAAATATCTCATCTTCATTTGTAGCACTGTTGAGAATTAATTCGATGAGATTTCCTGTTATTTTTTTAAAATACTTTCTTTTGAAGCAGCTTTTAATTATTCGTCAAAGTATATGCTAAAATATAATACTCTTCAATTAGACAAGGCAATTTAATTATAATTCGTATTAAATTTTCGAACAAATAATCTATTTATTCCTTAGTTTTCGCATTTCAGCAAGCAATCAAAAAACTTGCTTGTTTCACGGAAGAAAAATACTTCAAGGAGTTTTTTTTTATATTTACACCGAAAAAAACTCATCTGAAAATCTCGCATATAATTATTTATTCAAAATTGATTTCGTTTCAATGAGACTCTTCAGAAAAAATAACCTGTCTTCTGCGTTTTCTATTAGAAACGATTTATCAAGTGTCGAATATCAATTAATTTTATATTAAAAAATAAATAAATAAAAAGCAAGGTTAATATATACATATATGTTTTCAAGTATTTTGTTTAATTAGAATTGAATGATATTCTAAACTTATTTTCGAATTTGTTGATATATAATATTAATTGAGCATCGGTATTATGAAAGAATAGCAATGGCAATGTAACAACATAGATAACAGAATGGTCGAATTTTTTCACATGGAATAGTTAAATTATAACTAAGCAAATAAATGTTATCATACAAATTTCAACTAATGTTATTCAAAATTTTAAGCCAATAAAGTTATCAATTATTTAATTATTGAGAAAATGGTGTAGGTACTTTTCAAGTTTCGTCACAAAGTCAATCGATTAAAATTTAAAGCAACGTGTTTAGATGAAATTTTGTATTAAGATCGATAAAATTGTTTGTCACAAAAAAATTGATTGATTGATTGATTTCTTGATTTTCCATATCAATAAATAAATAAAATTAGAAATAAGAGGTTTAAAATCGATCAAAAGTCACGAATCGTGAATCCAGAATATGAATAAAAGTTATAAATTAAGAAAATTGTAAATTTGTTGAATATGAAAAATTGATAAAATATAATAATAGCATCTATTGAATATTTTGAATTAACTTCGTGATTTAAAATAAAGCAACAATCGTGAACTGTGTCTCAATAAAGGATTTCGAGATTGGAAAGTTAAATTGTGTTAATTCCGATAAAGTTTTGGTTAAAATGTTGGTTAGGTACCAAAGATCAAGATTAACCTATTAATTTAAAATTTAAGTTTTTCGTAGTTTTTAACTATTTAAATTTTATTATGAAAATAGAAAAATGTTTTTGAATTTGCTGAAATTTAACTTAATATGATAAACGAGCTCAAGGTGTTTAACAAAGAACGCTCCAGGACATTTTATAGGAATGGAAACATCATGAAAATGAATGTATATATTCAAATGAATATTTTTTTCTAAAATAAGAATAAAAACTAATGTGTAATTCTAAAGATATAATATGTATTATATTATATTGTATTGTAAAATTCATGCGAAACCCTTTCATCTTTTTTTTAAACGTGACATACACAAAATATGAAAACTATTCAAGCAAAAAACGTCAAATATTTTCGCAGTGTAAAAAAGGTCGCTGAAAAAAATTATGTAGAACAAAATTCCGACAAAAACCAACGCGCGGCCGGAAAGATTTACAAAAAAAAAGGTTTATATTATTTATAAAACATTAAAAAACAACGTCAAGTAGTCACTAAATAGCGAGTTAAATTTCATCAAAATATCTTCATTTCGTTTTCCGGTACAAGCAACATTTCAAAGAACGACATCATGTTCATTCAACACAAAACGAAAAACGAATTCTTTGAATTTGAATGTAAATATAACATGTACGAAAAAATATCACGTTGTAAGCTTGTATTTCCAAATTTCCATTACACGAATTCTGGTTCATTAGCTCGATTCTCTAGGCGCACATATATTTCGAAATGTTAGCAGTCTCGAGACGACAATTTTGCGAAAATTCGTTCCGAACATAGCGAAAGATTAGCAGGGCCGGAGCTAGGTATAATATGAACAACCTAGGCATTTTCCTAGGGAGCCAGATGCCTAAAGTTGTAAATGTTTTTAATAATAACGTTTATCTGACGTTTGATGACGTTTATCTGACGTTTGCCCAAATGACACTAAAACACACCGACAGTAAAACACAGGAAAATTGGAAGACTTTGGAGCAGGTGAAGAAAAAGGTTTTTACTCGGAGCAAGAGTGCTGCTCCGATTTTATGTTTAAAATTGAAAAATAGCAATTTAAAATTTTGTTTTTTCTTTTTAATGTTATTCAAAAATTATTTATTAATTTTTTTATATTATATTTAGATTGTGTTATTTTTATCATTCTTTTCTCCCATTTGAAGAAGAGCTCGGAGTGAAGCTGGAGCAAGTACTTTGATGCCGGAGCAGAGCAACTAAAAAAATTGGCCGCTCCAAAGCCTTGGTTAAATGATCCAATTAATATTTTATAATGTATTTTAATCATACTATTATATTTAAAAAAAATTCACGGATCATGTTCTACTGTCGATGTGTTCTAGCGCTATTTGTAAACTCCAGGAAAACATTTTTTATTAAATTGGACAAATGTTTTTTTTTTATTAAATCATGTTTCAATAAATATGTACTTATTATAAAAATAATAAATATTTTCAAACATATATTTTTTTGCAAAATGTCGTTTGTTGCTAGGGCGCCATTTACCTTAACTCCGGCACTGGTGAACAAATTCGATTCGACACTCTGAGAAATTTTTCAATAGGAGTCATCCTTAATCGTAATCCGTGTTGAGGAAATGCAGAGCGAAATGATCAAAATGATTAATCACAACGGGCAATTATTGGAAAATGAATATCCCCTATTCCCCTATATATAATCACGGATTTCTGTGTGTTCGTGTGTGTGTCCATTCGTGAGTTCGTTCGTTTGTTCGAGTATTTGTTCGTTCGAATGACGCTTGCGACTTTTTCGCGAATATGGTATTTATATGCGTATACAGTTAACGTCTATAATATGATATTATTATGATATACCCACTAACTGCAGGCTTTGTCTATATGACGTTTGATGACAATAACAAACGAACTATTTTAATTTTTTGAATTAAATATTAAATATTCAAATCGGGTACACATTTCGGGTTCACACAATCGGGTTTTCACATTTTACCGTTTTCCGTTTCTTAACAAATCCACAGCCGATGTTATTAACATCGGGCCTATATACTAGTCAATAATAAATCAAAAAAATCTTCGCCTGTGGCGCTAATTTTTTATAATTTATAATGAGGGGAGAATAAGTTTGGAATCCAATCCTGTATAAGGTCCTCCAAAAGTTTGCATCACTTTGGATCCCTGGCGAAATACATTCACCATTGATAATTTTATTTCGTATCGGAAATCTACAAGAATCTCATTGGAATCGCAAAACTATTTATCGAATGGAAATTTTCAGAACCGCATTCAGTTTATAATTCTATATGAGATATCCTGAAAACTTTCAACACTCAACAGACCGCAAATTCTCAAAAATTGGCAACAACATGTCCATCCGGCATCTGCTCCCGCCTTTCGCGGTGACGCAAAACACTAAATATCGACCTTCGCGATTTATGTTCCTTCAGCGTCTATTTTCGAAAAAAATCAAAACACTGCACCGACATCGCATCGACGCGTAGGTGCAACGGTAAAGTTATATATAAATATAAAGAACGAGTCTGCCGAGTTCAACGGCACTGAATTTCAAAAGGGCCACGACCACGCCCTGTAAGACGACCCAGGTTTATTCTGGAAGGTTGTTTGTCGTCTCTGGACTCTTTGTGCTCCATTTGCCATTCTTCCTTGGCTGCGCGTGCTTGTCTTTTTGGCCCAATTTTGGCTGCAGATTTTTCTCGGAGCAGATCGAGGATTTTCTCGATGGTAAAGGAATCCGGGTCAATGTCTAGATGGGTTCTTGTCAGTGTGATTCGAGCTTACTTTAAATATTGTAATTTTTTTTATTGCACACTATGAATAAAACTAGTAAATAGACCCGATGTTAATGACATCGGCTGCCCGATGCCCGTACTTGATTTGAATATTCGATATTTAATTAATAAAACCAGTTCATTTGTTATTGTCACAATTACGACATATAGGCAAAGCCAAAGGCAGTAGGTAATAAGCATCATATTATAGACGTTAACTGTATATGCATAAAGACCATATTCTCGAAAAAGTCGCGAGCGTCATTGAACGGACACACACACACACACACACACACACACACACACACACACACAGAAATCCGCTATTATATATAGGGGATGATGTTCAATACAAGATTCTTTAACGCACCAGAAATTTCATATCGTACATTTTTCTAATGCACAAGTAACTCGCTTTAAGGCACAATCTATATTTTTTTAAGGCAAAAAATCAAATGGTCAGAATTTCAATCATATTTTGGTAAAAATATTTTTATCAAAAAATTGGTCAAAAAATTTTAATCAAAAACGGTCAGAATAGATTAGGTTAGGGCTCTTAATATTATTCTGACCATTTAATATAAATTCTGACAAACCCAGTTAAAATTCTGACCATTCAATATTTATTCTGACCTTTTTGATAAAAATTCTGACCAATATCGTATTTAAATTCTGACCGTTTAAATAGTAGCCTTTTTTATTTTCAACTGTATAAAAAGAGTTTTGAGTGTATTTAACAAAAAAATACCTGAGACGAATGACGAGACACAGCCAACACGACGTTTTTCGACGACATATAATAAATGATTGGGTTCGCTATCATCACAGTCGCTATCGGAATATACGTAGCACAATAATTCGGCAGAACGCGAAGCAACGCAGCATCGATCGACTTAATATTGTGACACCTACACATAAAAAAACGATGATACACAATTGATTTTGATGATGATACTAATATTTGTCTTATACTGACTCGGCGTTTGGAATGTATAAGATCGAAAGACCAGTCGCCGTCAACACTGCGGGCAGACCCCAAGCTATTGTATGATATTGCGAATAGCTGTCGCGTTCTTTCAGCGCTAAATACACGTCTATTGCGTAAAACAAGGTCCACAGCCAGGTAGCCGTGTAAAAATATTGGGTCCATGCCTAGGAAAAGGATGATATAATCAATATGCTGTTGCAGGAACGGTTTTCACTAATGTATTCTGAATTTGTATTTATTTAAAAGTAAATTAAACTTACTGATGATATGGCACAAAACATTACGTTCGATGTATCGTTGGGTACATCTATCAGTCTTTTGAAATTCATCCATACTATTGATCTAACGAATACACCTGAAACGGATGTATATTTAGCAAATGAAGTAATAGTTAAGCAAACTATTTCAATTCTGATTTTCTCCAAAACAAAATATTTATGTTTAGTTGACATTCTTAGTTTTGTTCGATTTTTTTTAACTTGAGTATAACATTTTTCAGAAAAAAATTGATAATTTCAATATTAAAAACTTCCAAAATTTAATTGAATCATCGTTATAATAAAATATAAACGTTTGGGGAGCTATTTTTTTTTTCAATTTTCAATTTATTAGTTTTCATAGTGTTTATTTGTTTTAAAAATCATTATTATGTATTTCTATGATTTGCTATTATTTTTGTACGTTGACCAAAAAATTTGATCATACTAGAATCGATAAAAGTTAATTTCTTAGTCAAAATCGATAATTTTTGAAGCAAATATACAATCCTGAAACCAAAATACCTAAAGAAGCTAATAAGTCTGCTACGGCAAGCCATACGATTATACTTCGTCCTCTTGTACTAAACGAAATATTTCTTCTACTATTATACGGATCCTTTTTCGGATATATCTGAAAGAACAATACAGAATATACAAATTATTACTGAGACGATGACTTCTACTATTATAAAGATCATTTTTCAGACATGTCTAAAAGAACATAACAGAATATACAAAATCATAAAAACAATGAGTTCTTCTACTATTATAAGGATCATTTTTCAGATATATCGAAAAAATAATAAATCAATTTACCTGATATAGCGCTCCCATCATTCCGATCAACGAAGAACACAAACAGACAATATTGTATGAAGCCGTATTGAATTCGTCCATAACTTTAACGGCCATGTCGGTGTTAAAATGTCCATTATGGCAACAAAAAGTCTGTATCGTTGGATCAGCCATCGATCCGTTCAAGAGAACTGAAAATATATAAAAAGAATAAACCTGAGTGTATGCAGGATCGAGTTTGTCAACAAATATATATTTATATTTCACGGACCCATCATGCACGGATGAGCCATATTTATCGAATGGTTATAAAATACATGTTGCATTTTATGTATGTCTGTTATTTATGTCTACCCACAACGATATAATATAATTAGATTGCAAAAAATGTTATATATTGGATAATAAAACGTTTATTTTCTTTTGGAATTTATAATGTACTTACTGTTCAGTATCCATACACTGCTCTAATAAGAATATGATTGGAATTGGAATATTTTATACATTTCATTTATCAATTTGACGTTGTTTACAATTGATAATGAAAAAATAGAGCAGTGCAATTTGTTTAGTTATTGCACATCGAAATAAAACAAAGCCTGACAAATTAATCAATGTTTTGTTGAGAAAGATAAGACGTTTGACAGCTAACTCACCTTTTTACGTCGATGTATCGAATTTCATCAGGTTTTTTCAGGTTATGGAGGAGTTGAAGTTTCATGAAACGTAACACGTGATTTTC
The DNA here is from genome assembly GCA_028571205.2 of Hydropsyche betteni. Classification (NCBI taxonomy): domain Eukaryota; kingdom Metazoa; phylum Arthropoda; class Insecta; order Trichoptera; family Hydropsychidae; genus Hydropsyche; species Hydropsyche betteni. Next base: position 24,072 of record JAOXNN020081030.1, on the reverse strand, counting down.
ATGATTTTTTTCATAAATCGAAACGTTATTTTCGATTATTAAAAGCCTCCGAGGATTGTAAACTTTTTCAAAACAATTTGAGACGACGCACTTTTATGGTTTACTTTTGGCCCAAGCAGATAGTTTTCCGTCATGATAAAATAAATATTTAATAAGCATGTAACTTATTTTTAATATAAATAATGCAATAAATTACGTTTTATTCGATTCTATTTAATGTGGGAAAATATTTATTTAATTTTTTTGTTTGTCGGAAAAATAATTTGATGATTTAATTTTTTCGAAATTATTTGGAAATTGGTCAACATTTTTACAAAATATTTTTTGAAATAAAAATGAGTTATTTTTAAAAAAAATATTTTATTTTAAAAATATCGTATAAATTTATTTTTGCTCTTCACCAAACAGTTCTGCACCTTCCATAATAGTCTTTCCTCGTTCCTGGTGGACAGCCGTCATCATATTCATTCGGTTGATCTTCAGGTATAACAATGCTTTCAGGATTTTTTTCAGTTTCTTTCACAACCGACGGAGCGTCGTCGTACTCTTCGTATTCGTCAGACATCAGGTATTCGTCTTTGGGCTGATCTCCAAAAGTCTGCAGCATCAGCAAGCAAACGATGGACAGACAGAATATTTTTTTCAGCGAAGACATCTTTAAGGCAACGAAGTTTGTGCGAAAATGAATCTAGATTTGCGTTTTAAATTCGTTATTTATAGATTTAGCGGTTTTTAGGAAAATTTTAAAGGAAACCACTACATCCTGTTTACAAATTAATTGCGTTTATTAAAAAAACCACAGCTTTTTCGTTATCATTGAGCGTAGCTAATTATTATTTTTAATTATGTTTTGTTAACTAAGTGGTATTTTGTGATTAAAAATAATCTTGAGTTTTCTATAAGGATTAGAAAGTTACTAGCTAGATAAGATTAGCTAGTTTTACACGCCTTATTAAAAAATACTTGTTTTATAATATTTCCTTGTTGAATAAATAATTAAGAAAAATATCTTATATCTATATAGATAAATAAAGGTTTTGTGTAAAATAAAGATAATCATTTAATGCAAAAATAATTTTATTTTTATTAAATATAATATAAATAATACCGAGATTTCGTATACATACATTTTTTTATCACCAATCGTTTCAGCATCTTTCGTTATAGTCTTTTTTTGGGAAGACCATCTTAATCGAAGTCTTAGAAATATTGTTATGGATTTCCTCGCCTACATAAATCGAACATATTTTCAAAAAAAAAAATCTCTTCAACTCGTTCGAAGTTTCAAAAATATACTATGGGTTTCATCCATAGACGTCATCATCATCTCTGTCGAAATCATTACTATCGTAAGAATATTCAAAATTCGCCAACTCTCCAAAATCTTCAGCAAGTTGATGATGAACAGAAAGAATAATTGTTTCAACACGCACACACTCACACGCAATTATAGATTAAGCTGTTTTATTATGAAATTTTTGAAAGGAACCGCTACTTCCTGCCGAAAAAAATTGCATCGGTTAAAAACCACACATTTTAACCTAATACAATTTAAAATTCCCAATTACCTACTTTGAACTATTTTGAAATGCTACGACCGAAAACCATCTTGCATCTTCCATATTGGTCAGGAAGCTCATCAGGACCGCAATTGACAGGAGCATCGATGAGAACAAATGGGTCTTGGCCTGGCGGAGGTAATTTGGTGGTCACACTACCAACTGTGCTACTGCTGCTCTCAGTTGTTGATCTTTGATCACCCTTTTCTGTTACAAATCCTAACTGGTCCACTTGGGAATTGTCCTCCTTCACCTGGATCTTGACATCCTCACAGAACTTTTGAGGCACGTACATAACGCAAGGTGCATCGATACTATATTTTCCTGGCAAGTAGCAAGTATACTTCCAATAACACCTCAATCCATTGACGACAGTTGGTGGTATACCCCAGAAGATGCGCTCTGTGGTCTCAGAAATTCCAGCAGCAACGAAAAGGGAAAAAACAATCAGATGTTTAACAGCCATTTTGAGAACTTCCTTCTTTGATTAGTTCGCGACGACTGAATATTTTGGCGGCGACTTATGATTACTTATACTTCTGCATTTGAAGTTCAAAGTCCTTGTGCGTCGAATACGTGATTCTATAAGAGTATTTTAGTGGAATTCGCTGTTTATACAAGCGAGGGATTCACCGTATTGCGGCTTGGCTAATCCGCAATGATGACGTTTCTTTTTTCACCTTTGGTTCAGTTTGTTTAAGGCGTTGGCGTCATAAGAATTTGACGTTTGTTAGTTTGGTGCCTCCTTCTTATCTATGGGCTTGACTTACTCGTGAGAGAATTGGAGTGAGTGTTTGTCGTTTGGTTTTAGAGATAAATTATTTATAACTTTATCGATAATTGTCGAAAAAATGGTTGAGAGCTAAATATACTTCTTGGAAGCTTTTCGATTTGAAATATTTGAATAGTGTCTAGACCCATGAAAAATTTATTTGCAAAATGTAAATAAATTAATTGACGATTTTTTCATCGACAATAATTGATTTTTGTCGAGATTTATTACATTTTTATATCAATCTTGAAAATTTCTGGACTAATGATAAAGAATACACATGAAATAATTATCATAATAATATTATAGTAGGATGAACATTTTTATAAAATTCAAAACCAAAACATTTCATAGAGTGACCAAATCAGTCGATTTTTTTTAATAAATTTCAAAATCAATTTTGATTTCGTAGTCTTAAAAAAGTGTACTGATTTCTTCTCATGATTAACCAGGATACAGACCTTTTAAACCAGTATTGTATTGATAATATCAGTATGAATAGTCCCCCTAACGGAAATTATCAATATTACTATAATTTTTACGTAACGACTATTTATCTAGAACACTATCAGTTATTTTTTTCTAATTTTTGCTACTTTCAACGAACCGCATCACACACTCAAATTAAAACCCACGCAATTTTCATTAAAAAAAAAACCAAAATGAACATTCGACAATTATTCAATATCAAATAAAACAATAAATAAATTAAAAAAAAAACATTTATTTAAAGGCATTTATTACAATTATACCGAAAACAACCAATCAAGCCGCGATAATCTTAGTGATTTTATTGACATTTATAGTATCGTTCTTGTTCTTCGGCACGATGGTCAACTCGACATCCTGGCAAACCTCGGAAGGATACATAGAAACGCACATGCCCATAATTATCTGGACACACACATACTCCGTATGGCAAACGCAGGCGTCTATTTTGACTATTTTGGACTCTTCTGTATCATCCTGAGATAGACCAAAGGAAAAAATGACCACAAGGACTAAGCCAATGGCTAAGAAATTGTTGCGCATCATTGTTAAGATTGTCTGGTTACAACGGAAGCTGAATGGAGACTGATAACCAAGAAGTTGCGATTGATTATTATAATGATGTATGATTTTTTTTATGTGTAAATGGGACCTAATTTTATATTATCATCGGGTAGAGATTTTTTTGCGCGAGTATGGGTGGTCGTTTGGAAAAAAATGTCATTGAACTATTCAGAAGTTTAGAAAGATTAATCGACAATTTTCTCCTGAAATTCTCATATTTTTTCTATTCTGGTCACAATAACACTGTAGAAAAGTTTACGTTACATACTTATTTTAAATAAATTGTATAACATTTAAAGATCTCAGAAAAGGAAAAGAGTTTATAAACCTAAAAGTAAACTATGCAACTATTTTAATAGACGAAAATAATGTAATTTATTTGATTGAAATTAAAACATACTTGAACCGCATTGACATCTAAATGTCTCATTTTATATTCATTGTTCAAAATTTTCATATAAATTATAATAATAATTATAAAATATCCGTATTTATAAATTGACTTTTTTTCCGTAATGAAATTGAGTTGTTAAAAAAACATAAGATTAGAATAATCAAATTGCGCTGTTATGAAAGTCTAAAATGAAATGAAAAATCGGAATTGACACCATTTTTAATTTTTGGCAAATTAAAAATTCATCTCCATGAATAATTTGTAAAAATGAAATGCGCAAAATATTCTGCAAATAGACTATGTAAATATTATTTGAAAGTAAATATTCATTAGTGATGTTTTTAAAAATATTTAAAATAAATATTAGAAAAAAACTAAAACTCTTCATGAATCTTTAACGAAATATCAAGGATGTCAAGATAGGATTAAAATATAGAAATTAAATATACGAAAAATATTTTTAAATTTTTTATTGATTACAAAGAACAATAATACTTACTTTCAACTAATTAGCAAATGACACTATCGAGACCAGATTTTAAAATTGTCCAAGTAGAACATTGACAAAAAAAGTTAAAACTAATACATATATCTAAAAATAGTCATTCGAAAATTCAAATTGAAAAAATAAGTGTTAAAACATATTATTCCATGTTAAAAAATTTAACCTACATCAATTTAAACAGGATAATATTCCTTTAAGAAAAAAAAATGAGGATGGTTTCCCTTTGAGAAGGACAAAGTTCCCAATAGGAGAAAATCCTCCTCAAAGGAAAACATCTGGTCAATCTAAATTAATAAAATGCATATAATGACTAATCATTTATCCATATTAGAGTTGTTTGTGAATTAATGTTAAATATATTTAATGTTGATTCCGAGAAAAAATTACTCAATCAAAATTTGTCTGCGATGGCATACTTTTATACGATGTTCCAGATAATCCTCGAGATGGAGGATAAGTGTGAATCAAGGTCAAGTTCTGCGTATCTTGAATTTCAGAATCAGTAGGTTTTTCCAGTATTGGGTTTTCGAATTTTAAATCATCGGGAACTTTTTGGAAGATGTTTTCCGGTCGTCCTTCCACATTCGAATTTTCTATGAATATTATAGCGATGAAAAACATTGTGCAAAGTACAGCCTTCATTTCGATTTAATAACGATATTGACTGCTTTGAGTTTTGAACGAAACTGGGTGCAAAATCTCAATTATCAGAAATTACACGAAACGCGCCATATCGAATGTTCGAATAACAATAACAATAAATCTAATTAAATGCAGATAAATGAGTTGAAGAAGATCGTTTTAACTGAATCAAAAAAATAATAAATGTTTTTCAGCGATAAATTTAACCTTTGACTCATTAATCGCAATTCTATATAATAATAATCTTTCTAATTCCGTAGAATTTACATCATATCTTATATATTAAAATTTCTCTGAATTCGAAAAATATATTATTGGCACATAAAAATTATTTTTATATAGTCAAATATTAATTTTACAATTAAATGCATTATAATTATGCTGCTAATGGTGTAGGTGTCGTAACTGCAGGCATTTCAGAAGCAGGATTCGCTTTAGATGCATCAGATTGCATTATAGATTCTTTTGGTGCTTCAGTGGTGGTGGTAGTGGTGGTGGTGGTGGTGGTTACAGGAGTTTTACTTAAAGGGACCACTGATAATGGTGGTGCAGGGAACAGCGGTACAACTACATCACCATTATTTTTCTTAGGATCAACAGCTTCCGCAGCTTTCTGGTTCAAAATTTCACATGGAATTGTAGTTATTTCTACTTTATTCACTTTAGTAACGGATATCGTACAGTTCGCAGTACTCTTTGCCCCATTAGGCAATTTAGTCGGTTGATTATTGTTTTCGTTATTCATAGCGAAAGTTGATGCAATTTCGCATGGGATGTCGGTGGACTTAACTCCACTAGGATCACTCACAGTCAATGTGCAATCTTTTAAATCTCTGACGTTCTGATCATAATATGCTGGGCCATTTTGGGGTCTCGAGTAAGCCGATCCAGATTCATAGTGATGGATGTGCTGAGTATGATGGTGGTGACCTCCTCTAGCTAAATTATATATAGCCAATCCTGTCAGGAGGTTGTTCAAGCTGGAACCGGAATCTCTGTGGTATACTGGTACGTAAACGGGACCACCGTAAACTGCCTGAGGAGGGTGTCCGAATCCATGCCCATAACTGCCATATGGGTTGTAAGACGAGTAAGCTGGGGGAGATTGGTAATTCGGATGCACAGGTGCTGCAGGAATATATTGGTGGTTGATAGGCTGGTGGAAACTCGGGGGATTAGTAGGATATGGCTTATGTACTTTAGAATTTCCAGATAATCCTGAATTACTTTTTGGGTAACTGGGTGAACCACCACTTGGTGAATAGCTTTGAGTACCAACTGAAGAGTGTTGTTGATGCGCAGTATTTGCCTTTATTGATGTGTGCACATTAAAAGTTCCAGATAATCCTGAATTACTTTGTGGGTAACTGGGTGAACCACCACTTGGTGGATAGCTTTGAGTACCAACTGAAGAGTGTTGTTGATGCGCAATATTTGCCGTTATTGGTGGGTGCACATTAGAAGTTCCAGATAATCCTGAATTACTTTTTGGGTAACTGTGTGAACCGCCACTTGGTGGATAGCTGTGAATACCAACTGAAGAGTGTTGTTGATGTGCTGTATTTGATGTTAGTGGTGTGTGCACATTAGAACTTCCAGACAATCCAGAACTGCTTGGATACGAATGAGCACCACTAGTGGGCTTATTATTTCCTGAATGTCCACTGCTGCTAGGGTAAGTATGAGGTTTAGATGCAACTTGTACGTTACTAGGATACGACAAGTGGTGATTAGATGAGGAGTATGAAGTTGAGGGGCGTGAATACGTATGGCTTGTATAGGAAGGTCTTGAATAAGAATGGGAGCTTGAGCTTGAGCTTGAGCGAGATCCAGATCTGCTTCCACCACTGCTCGTCCTTCCAGCTAATACCGAGCAGATTTGCAAGGATAATATCACCGAAAGTATTAAAAACACGAACTTTGGCTTCATTTTGAAGTTCGCAGGCGCTCTCTCTATGTTGACAGTTTCGAGTAATCGTTTCTTTATAAATGTTAAATGGCCTTATCGGTTGTTCAAAATTCTTCGTATTGGTAATTGCGTCGATGGATAATTATGTTCTCAAACTGTTATAGAAATTCAAAATATGTGGTAAAATTTTCTTTCGGTCTATTGCTTCTGGAATTGGAACACTTTTTGAGCGTATTGATTATATAATTCAGTTTTGATTACATGTTATACTTACTTTTATATTTAATCTACATAATATGACGAAAACATATATGCAAATGGAACAAAAGTTTAAATATCTCGTTATAACCTTGTTTTATATCATAATACTTTAATTTGACTTATAACCTCTATTGATATCTTAAAATGGAGCGTATTCGAAATATTTATGATTAAAAAAAATATGTAAATTAAAAAATAAATGTATTTAAACTAAATGCTATATACATCAATGGATTCGACAAAATCACATGCATATTTTAATAATACAAAATTGTGTATAATTAAAATTAATCTACAATATCTATATTGTATATTTTATCCCTTTGTGTGCAGAATTCATTGTATAATACATACTAGAAAAATTTATACAACTAGTTTGATTTACAATCCATTCGGAATAATGAAATTTTAATGATTGGATCGTGTGCCAGTAGTATCCAACCATATCAATTTCGCAAATTTGCAATAAAACTCTGAATTATATAATTGAAACAGTGTAATGACATATAGTGAAGAACGTGTATTTTGTAATGATTCTGTACTTAGATTATAATTATTCATTGCGTATAACATAACGGTTGATTCATCCGATCATCACACGACCGCTATTTCTGCTGGTGACTTTCACTTTTTTCATTCTGCAGACACAAAGAGAAACCGTTACCAATTAGCTCATACAGAAGAGAAATCTTGAATATCACTCGTATAATACAAAATTTGGAGTAAAATAATTAGGAACTTGTCGAAGGGATAGTTGCCGCTTCCGTTGTGGATGTAGAGGTCGTCGTCGAAGCCGTCTCAGATATGGAAGAGGTTAACGGAGTTGCTTCTGTTGTCGTCGACGTAGATTCCACTGTAATTGTAGATGTTGAGGTCGTCGAAGAAGTAACCTCTGCTGAGGTCGTCGAAGAAGGCGTTGCTTCCGTCGAGTTCGTTGACGCTCCAGCAATCACAGAATTCATAGTTGAAGACGAAGGATGACTCAAAGGGATCACCGATAAAGGAGGAGCATCGTACAAGGCTTGCGGAGGAGTGGGAGGACAATCGCCCTTAGCTGGATCACAGTTCGTCTGATTCGTGATTTCTTTGGGAGCCAGCTTCGATAAATCTGCACACGGCATATTCACCTTTTTCTCTGTTGCATTTTTAAATACCAGCGTAATCATGCAGCTCAGTCCATCGGCATCTGGAGTTTTTTTAGAGCCGGCGCTTTCAGCATTTATTGCAACCGACGATACGATTATGCACGGAATGAGTGTCACTTCCGTTTTCGAATCAGAGCTGATTGTCAACGTACAATTTTCCAATTCGTTTACGATAGGATCGGGAACGTAAGCGTGAGGGTCATTTTTGGTTGAATTGTCGCCGTAATAATGGTAATTGTTGGTTGTTTTCGATCCTGAACGCACCAAATTCCAAACGGCCAATCCAGCCAGGATGGCTCCGAATGTGTTGCCGCTCAAAAATCCTGATTTGCGTTGGTAACCGTAGTTTCCTAAACCTCCGCCGAACATTCCCATTCCGTATCCTGGCATAGAAGATCCACCATATCCTCCCCCATACCCGCCGTAGCCCGGAGAAGGATGATATCCACCATATCCTGGTGCTGGAGCATTGTAGTTAGGATGATATCCTCCAGCACTGTAAGGTGGAGGTGGTCCACCATATCCAGGTGCTCCGGCATATCCAGGTGGTCCAGCGTGTCCAGGTGCTCCAGCATATCCAGGTGCTCCAGCATATCCAGGTGCTCCAGGTTGTCCAGCACTGTATGGAGGTGGTTGAGCGTTATTCACGGGTGGCTTATTATACGGATTATTGTAATTCGGATTATTATTATTCGTCGGATAACTCTGAGCAGGATTTTGATTCGACGATTGAACTGGTTTCACATTAGATACTTGTTGTCCAGTACCCGATAACCCACCACTGGAAGGGTATGAAGGTTGTTGATTGGCACCAGAATTTCCACTACTCGCTGGATAAGAATGTTGCTGGTTAGCTCCAGAATTTCCACTGCTTGCTGGATAGGAATGTCCTGTGTTCGGTTTGGAATCGGTACCAGATAAACCACCGCTAGCTGGATACGATGGAGCATTCGCTTGCTGGTGACCCGTACCGGTTTGTTGAGGTTTTTGAGCAGCGTCCTTGTTGATGTTCCATCCTGTATTCGATCCAGATTGTGGCTTTTTGGGCGCACTATTGTATCCCGGATAACTAAGGCTAGCTAAATCACTATGCCCACCACTGCTTCCGTGATTGCCACCACTGCTGCTTCCGTAGTTCCCACTGTTGCTTCCATAGTTTCCACCGTTGCTTCCATAATTTCCACCGCCGTTAGACGAAGGCCGACTGGAACCGCCGCCTGACTTGCGACTCGATCCTCCGGTTTTGCGGCGAGGATCTGCCAACGTCTGCGCCAACAAAAGGCAGCAAACAGCCACCAACACGAGGCAGGTGTGCTTCATTGTGACACGAGCGACACACTGAACTTAAACAGTGTCACACCGAACGATGAGCTTAATCGGATGATTGCTGGTCAATTTTTCACTTAGGACATGACGACCGGTTGATGGCTAACGCCGGTGGGCACTGACGAGCCGTGAGTCACGCGCAACAACAAAACACGCTAACACAACAACAACAGTTGTCTCTGTTGACCGCTTGCTTTCACGAATGCGTTGTATTTGTATTCTTATGAAGTGTTTCGATATGAGTTGGATTTGTGTAACAGTCGATGGTTGTTGGCACTTTTTTCTGTACTTTTTCGGCTTCGGAGTGGCGCAAGAGGTGGTAAGTTAGTTACGCACACAACAAAAAAGTATCGATCGGACTGTACACCTTGAGATCGGTATTGAGATATGGTAGTGGTGGTGGAACGAGGACATAAATTAACACTTTTCTTATGAAAACCTGTTGTGTATTCGTATCAGCGACATAGGAAAACCAACCAGAAAATTCGACATTCGTTTTAATCTATTGACCAATGAGCGTATTTGTCCGATGTTCAAATATCTCATGCCGTTTTATTTCCTAAAAATATAAGTATTATTCAAACCTTGTATACTCTGAACATAAATAGGACAAAGTGGAAGTACATCGTACACAGCAATATTGAGTGACATTCAATCACAAAACTACTTATAGGTCATCAAACAATTTGGAAGTCGCAAACAAACAGGGGTTGCTGACGAGTCTATTATAGTTTTGATATCTAATAACACAATTTAATTAATTGACCATTTATTATGTGATCCGGCTCTGTGCTGACGTTTGATTACAAAATTGTTTATCACAATTTGTTCATAACATCCGAGAATTTTGCGAAATGAAAAATTTCGTATTCCGACCGTGAATGACGCATTAAATGAAAAGAATTACATCGTATCGATTTTCCTGTTAAGTTTCTGATTAAATACACACGATTGATTAATATTGTTAATTTTAGCATTCGTAAGTCGTTTTAATACAATATTTTCATTAATATATATTATTAATTTTTCATTCATTACATCGAATGATTGAAAAATCAATATTTAAATGTTTCATAACATATTGATATATGATATGAATTAAATAAATATAACATATTGACATCATTCATACAAATCTTATACATATTATATGTAATTTTCAGATTTATACAGCATGGACAAAATATTGTTGACATTCTTGTTATTTAGTATTATTTCGACGGTTTTTAATGCTAAAACCGCCCCAACATGTCCTGAAGGAATGGTATTGCTAATAGACGGAACATGTACCTTCAAAAGACAACTAATCGATGCTCCTGTTCAATGTGGTGATGATGAATTGCCAGATTCTTATGGAAGATGCAGAATGGTTTGGAGAAAAGTACCTGGACAGGAAACGACTTCGACTACTACTACTACAACCACCGAATCGTCTTCTAATAGTTGTTCTCCGAGATATAAAAAGGATAAAAAAGGAAAATGTGTTAAAATTGTCCTTCCTTTACTATTCCCTTCGAGAAAATCTTAAAATCAACAAATCGATATCGTGATGAAAATTTTTTGGTCATATGAAATAAGTTTTATATATTATCGATAGATGTCATATGTATATTTTATTATATTTAATTCATTATTTTTGTAACATTTGAAAAATTTATTTTTGATACAAATTGAGTTATTATATTTAAAAAAATATTAATAAAGAATTATCTAATGGAAATATTTTATTTCAATTCGTATTCTAGAAATTTCATGGTTCGTGCATATTACAATAGTATTGTGTTATTTCACAAAATATATATTTTTCATAACACAATTCACAGAATATGCAAATTTACACATTGATAAAGTTTGCGATAAACATATATTTTATGATCTTTCAGTTTAAATGCTTTGTTTTTGCAACATTAAACGATAATTTTCAGAACAGTAGCGTCCATTTAACTCGTCGGCAATCAGACTGAGTTTTCTATTTATATTTCAAAGTATAAAATTGAAAAAAATATGGGAATTGTACCCTTATCATTTTTTTTCCTGCTTTTCTGTTCATCATCTTATGGAAACCTCATCGACGTGCCTGTCCGATGTCCTGAAGGGCAATTTCTTGATCCACATGGAAAGTGTCGTCAAATTTGGGGACACGATACTACTCCTAATCCATGTCACGAAGGATTCTTCATAGATTCCAGTGGGAACTGTGTCGAAAATTGGAGTTTTCTCGATTTGATACTCAGCAAAAATTCTTGCCCTCCTGGTAAAAAATTGAATTCTGAAGGAATATGTATACCTAATTTCAACCTCTTCTTCAGTATTATAAAATTTTTCGGAGGTGGTGGATAAGTTGTGGAAAGTTTAAATAAAAATTCGATTAGTTTGAGTGACATATAATATTATGTAACATTATTTAGTTTTGTACAGAGAAAATTTCGCCGCAATGCAAACGTAAATACGAAGTACGCAGTTAATGAGAAAAGTACCTATTATCACACATCAGAGACAAATTTATAATATTTTTAATTTACCGGCCATTTAGATAAGCATTATAAAAACGTCCAGTTCTCACATTCATTGTCAGTAAGATTTTTATCATTTTCTGTGCTACGCTTTAGAAAAGATGTTGCTTTTGAAGAATCTATTGTTCCTCTTGGTTATTTTCGCTTTTTCAAAAGCGGAAGATTTAAAACCAGTAGAATGTCCCGAAGGGAAAGATTGTCCGCCTGTAGAGAGTAAAAATATCATAGATGCTCCTGTTCAGTGCCCTGAAGGACAATCACCAGACGCTTATGGAAAGTGCAGACCGGTTTGGGGACGAAATGTTATAGATGCTCCCGTCCAATGTCCTGAAGGGCAATTGCCGGACGCTTATGGAAGATGCAGACCGGTATGGGGAAGAAATGTTATAGATGCTCCTGTTCAGTGCCCTGACGGACAATTGCCAGACGCTTACGGAAGGTGCAGGCCAGTATGGGGAAGAAATATTATAGATGCTCCCGTACAATGTCCTGAAGGAGAATTGCCAGACGCTTACGGAAGGTGCAGACCGGTATGGGGAAGAAATGTTATAGGTGGTGCTGTTTAGTGCCTTGAAGGACAAATTTTAAACGCTTTCGGACTCTGCGAACCTATTTAATTTTATAGAAACGTATAGATTTTATTGTTTAGATAAAATTAGTTGACTTTATCATTTCTATTTGCAATAATTTCATAAACAAAATGCAAATAATTTACAGTTTTTTTTAATGATCAATCTATTTTTTTATTTTATTTGGTATTTTTAAAATAAATTATTCTAATCCTGATTTGTTATTTCATTAATACACTTTCTCCCATCTACATATTGGTTATTACAGATGTGTGATATCTACATATTTAGCTATTGAAGTTATAAAAAATAATATTAAAATGTTCAACATAATCAGTTTTTTCTCAAATGATAAAAAATATCGTTAATTTTTTTTATACGGTGTCCCAACTAGAATATAAACACACTATGGATGATTATAACAATGCTATTTATTGAGATTTGACTTTTCATAAAACTTCAAATTAAAGAAGAAAGGTATAGAATTTTTACAGCAATTTTATAGTTTAATGAACGTTTAGGATCAGAAATCGCTTAGAAGATAGAATAATGAAAATATGAACAATGATAACTGCATAGTTCGGAGTTCAAGTGCATTATTTTGAATCTTTTCTTTTAATTCGTTAATTATTGCTATTTTTATTCTATACACTTTAATCGCGATAGATTTTCATTCATAAAAATTATTAGCACGAGGTTTAGAGAATACTTGAATTTTGTGCAACGTCTCTAAACTAGGTCGAAATTTTCATCATGAAGGAAATGAGAATTGAATTTTCCAACATAATGGAAACGGAAAGGTATAATGTTTTGTCGAAAATTTTAGCCTTTTCTTTTTATAGTTCGATATGTGTGTCATTGAGTACTCAATTATGAAAGTTCACAAAACGTTTACTGTTCTATGAAATTACGCGTCGCTTCTTGGATCACTACTTCTTTTCTATGGCTTATAGAATTTACAGTCTTTCGATATATTGTTTACTTCCTATAATATTTAAAAAAATAAAGAGTTTGCCTTTGGCGCCCTTCACGCTTGCCTATTTATCAATACCTTACTACGCTGCGTATTGTTAACACAGTTGACGAGAAAAAATATTATCGCACATCCGCGACAAATTTATAAAATTTTCAATTTAACGGTCACTATAAAAATGTCTAGTTCTTGCATTCAGCAGAATTGTAACCATTTTCTGTGTTACACTTCAGAAAAGATGTTGCCTTACAAAAATCTATTGTTCCTCTTGATTGCTTTTGCTATTTCGAAAGTGGAAAATTTTACACCAATCACTAAAAAACATTTTACTGCTCCCGTTTAGTAACCTAGAGGACAATTACCAGATGCTTACCGAAGGTGTAGAGTAGTATGGAAAAGAAACAATGGAGAAGGTTTTGTTCAGTATTTTGAAGGGAAAACTGTTCACCTGTAGAGGGTAAAAATCTCATAGTTGTTCTTGTTCAGTGCCCTAAAGCAGTGCTCCGCAACCGGTGTGCCGCGGCACACTGGTGTGTCGTGAGACGGATTTAGGTGTGCCGTGGCAGAATTCAATGTATTTGAAATTTTACGATTTTTCATTTTTCAAATTTCATTTTATTATATACATTTTCTGGTAAAAAAGACAATTATAGTAGTTGAATGTATTTATGTTTAGCTTTTTTTCTGGTTATATAATTTCCAAAAACTTAATAACGATCGTATTGTTGGAAAATTTTTTTTTAGGAAAATTAATTTATATTTTTTAAATTTATTTCCTAATTAAAATGTAAAGAATTTACAGATTTTTGTAATGATCGATCTTGTGATTTTTTGTTTTCATTTCAAAAATATAATAAATCATCGGAATCCGGATTTGTAATCTACATATTGGTTATTTTGAATTTTTGATATTTACACATTAAACAATTAACTTCAAGAAAATTAAAATATTTAGCATTATCACTTTTTCTTTGAAATTATAATAAAAAATATTTTTCCATTTCTTTACAGTATAATTTTCATATTGCATCAGCTATCATTATGGATCGATTAACAATTTTTCGAAATCGAAACTCAACTAAAAACATAATATTAATATCATATCTAAAACAGCACTTGATTATCTATTTTTATCAATCGATATGAACCACGAAAAATAAATATTATACTATACGGTTTAAATATCGTAAAATTTTGGATATAATCATACATTTTTTATACAGTGTTATAAAAATAATTATTTACGAATGTCTGTTTTATTAATTTCACCGGGTGAACATATATACATATTTAAATTAAGTTGCAAAATATAACATTTTATATTGTAGTATATTATTCATTAAAAAATCACGCACGTTTAGTCTCAAACAAATTCACACAAACAAAACATTTTAGAAATATAAAGTGAATAAGATATAGGACGTAAATTATATTTTTTACCATTTTTATATACAGTAAATATAGACAAATCAGACAAATTAATTTTATTTGAAATAGGGGAAACTCGGATAAATCCGTTACACGGAAAATTCTATGATAGTTCGAATTAATTTTATTTATTTTTGAAAACACCAACGTATTTTACGTACCCGGTTTAATCATTTGAGATGTCACATAAAATTAGTAAAGATATATAATATAATATCTTAATAATAATGATCTAAATAATAGTTCGATGAAAAAGAATATAGATATTTTATGGTAGTGAACTTATTTTAAATTATTTGATATTAAAATACAAAATAATGATAACGAACACTTAATATGGAATTATCCAATGTTTTCCTCTACGATAAAAATCTCAAAAATATTCTATATAGGATTAATTATCATTGACGAAATCTTATCTAAATTTTTCGGAGAAAAAACAAAACATGAAGTCTATTCAAGATTGATCTTTTATTAAAAACAGAATGGTTTATGCGTGATTATAATATAAATTAAGTCAGAAATAATTTCGCGTAATGCGTAAAATAAAATACGTGATCTATCGATAAGTCATGATTATTTTCGGTGTTTTCGACTGATTTCAATCGCCGTGTGAACAAGTAATAATAAAATGTGATAAAACTTATCTACATGGCCATTAATTAGTAACAATTTTTTTGAATTTCGATCGATATCATCGATAATTAATACGATTTTAAAAAGTATTAATAATAATAATAATAAAATTATCATCGATTTTTTATTATAAAATATTATTAAAAAAATATATATATTTACACGATTGAGATACTACATACGATTCAAATAAAATTAAATATATGAGTAAAGTTTTTTTAGTTGAAAATCGGTCTGCATTTTCCATTTGAGTCCCTTTCGTAGCCTTCTGGACATGGTTGTAAAGGGGCTTCGATAAGTCCTCTTTTCACTCGAATTTTCTTTGTTTCAACTTTTTTTTCTACATATTCATTGGTGGAAGGAGTTTTCTCTTCAATTGAGACTGATTGTTGTTCTGATATTTGAACGTGTTTGTCGTCCATTTTATCAGTTCTGTAAAAATAGAATGAAAATTTTAAAACATTTGTGATACAGTTGTTTGATAGGAATGAACTAATATTACAGAAATGATGAAGTGGATTGATCTTTTGATATGTTTGAATGAAAATAGATGTATGGCAAGGTGGTCACTGAAAGACTGTAAAGTTTGGAAAAGTCATAACTTTTTAATTTTAAGTTTTTTTCTGTTTATACAGAAAATCTTAGAGATTAAAATGGCTGTGCATGAATGTTCTGAAATGAGTAAAACTCGGGTTTTTTATTCCGATAAAAGATCAATTATTGAAATTCGAAAAAAGTATTTATGGCAATATTTTATGGCTTTCAATGATTGATCTTTCTTTCACTAGAATAGAAAAAAACTCAACGCGCCGGATTAGAATTTTAAATCAGATAAAGCACGTTTAAAAAATTACTGCGTATGATTGTGATTTCAAAATTTCATTTATGATGAATAATGAAGCTGACAAATTATATAATTCTGAAGAAAATTTATAAAATAGATTAAAATATGACGGTAGTTCGAATGTAATACTTTATCATATAAAATTATATAAATGAACGATTCTAAAGAAAATTTATATAAATAGGTTGAATGATGACGGCAACTCGAATACAATACTTTATCATATAAAATCGTAAACGATTGAATCGGTAAACATTACAATCTCACGACAAAGTTTTCCATATATCAAAACTACGTCAAAGATCAGCAGGAACAAACACCCGATAACAAAACTATACTTTCCGCAAAAAACAACAAGAAAAGAAATGATTCACGACGCTACTTCCAATATTTTATAACACGTATCAAAAAAAAGAAACCACAAAAGGTAACGCAAATAAAGAAACTATACGTCAGAGTTTTCGCACGTTCTTAGCTATATAACGCCAAGAACGTATATCCTGCTGTTATTAATGTCAAAAAACTCGACTCAAGGATGTCGTCTTGCCTTTGGATGCTGCTGGGGATATCCTTGATCCTGCTGGCCAACTCGGGATCGGTTTCCTCGAAAAGATGGATGCATTCGATACATCCATTAGTGGACGTTAAGATCCCCAAGGAAACAAAGACAACTAATGCTCCCAACGAGACAACGGTGAGGATCAATTTTCTTCTGACCATTTTTGTGTACGTCTGTCGTTTTGACTAATAATTTTTTTTAATTCGCGCTGAGTTTATGCTCATTTTATCAATTGATTAATTTATTGTAATTCGCAGATAATGTCATTTAAATAATCGATGGATTTATTAATATGAATGAATGTGGTTTGAATAAGTGATAAGATATGGTTTTTTTTCGTCGAGGCGTTTACGTAATCGTTGCTGTCTCGATGATGATCCAATAATTATTTGGATTATAATAAAGGGGAGCATTGTATTCGTTTTGGGTGTTGTGTTTTAATGATGGTACGATACATAAAAAATATAATTAATAGAATATTTACCTTTGAAATTAGAGCAAAAGACGTGTAACTAAAACGATATCTTCTGACTGATGATCGAGATTTGACAAAATTGCAGTTTTTATAGTACAAATTCGATACCTTATCTAAACATTGAATTTCCTTATCATGAAAATCCAAATTGAACTTTCTTTGAACACTCAAATTTCAATGTAATTTTTATAATTTTTGTGCAAATTTTGTTACAGGAAAAATCAGATAGAAATTCCAATGAACCAAGATTGCCTTTTTACGGCGGAAAGTTTATGCCTTTATGGAAAATTTGTCCCGAAGGGGAGAAGTTGGATTACAAATGGATATGCAGAATTGTATGGAACAGATGATTTGTATTGTGTTTTAAATTAAACAACTTGGAATCATATTATCAATTATTATATCATGTCATTTGCAAATACATTTTTCAAATTGTTAAATGTATTAAAAAAAAGGGTTGAAGATAATGATGTTTCAAATAAATGATAATTTACGAAATCAACGATTTTTTTTTATTTACATAAAATTATAAAAAGAACACAAATACCAACAATACAATAATTTAATTGGAATGCTCATATCAAAATAATAATTTTTTCATCAAATTAAAAACCTGGTCAAATTAAGAAATTTCGTGTTTGTCCGAGTCTTTGTATTGTTTATCTGAGGAAGATTTGACATCTGAGTGGACGTTTTCGTCGGAAGCTCTGTTAGACCCTTTTTAGACTACTAGTAAATTTGGAGCGTAACTACAAATTGACACTTTTCTACAACATATCTCCCTCTCCTCTATTCTGTCTTATAATACTCTGCCGTCTAATTTAGGACTGTACAGCTCCATTTTACTAAGTAATGTAGCTCAACCCTTCTGATGACCTGGCTTCCTTCATTACTTAATCAACTATCAACCGTACTCTGAGTAAGAATGCAGTTACTTATCCTCCATTTTTTAGATGTTGTCTTTTCGGTAGAATAAGAGTTCTTTTTAATGGGGAAACATCACCCCTTAATTTTTGAGGTGTTGATATCCGCGGACAAATTGGGAGGGTTTGGTTTCGTCGTCAAAGCAGTAGGGGAGCCAATTAGCCCAAATCATGACTGACTCCAAACAGAACCTAACGTAATCTGAGCCGATGCTTTTCAGCTATTATCTTTGTTGGGCGTTTCCATTAATAAACACTACTTTAATGCTGCAATACTTGGATGGTTGCGAAAAAACTACTCTCCCCTTTTTTGTATGAGTTTTTAGTTCTTCCCATACTGACTGAGATTTTTCAAATAGGGGTAAATCCGTCTCTATAAGTTTTAACAAATAAAGGCATCCCCCAATAGCATAAGATAAATGATGAGCTACTTTAGTTTGAGGTTACCTTTGCAGAGCCTACCTTTAAGTATGGTGACTGCATGTGATCTTTAATGATGGTTTCCAGGTCTCCGAAGAAAGCATTCAACCAAAGTCGATTTTATTAATCTTCTGGGTAAGAACTCGCCCTTAGTACTTCTTTTAAGTATTAGATGAGTTGCTATGAGTCTTTGAGTATACATTGCCTAAACTACGCTGGCTGAAATGTCATAATCTGTTAAATTTTACTTCAATACTCATAAATTTTATGCCATCACTTCAAAATTGAGTACAATATGCCTAAAATCGTTTAATTAACATAGCCAGTTTATATAACATCATAATTCTTACAGTTATTTCTTTATCTTCGTTCGTATGCTCAGTACTAACTGCATGATAGCCTCGCTGTTTAATTTCTAGCCATAATACTCTTGTGCCTGCTTGAAGACCTTCTATGCTTCGGCTAACAACCCCTCCAGTCTCTTAACATCCACATTCAACTACTTGTAAAACCCTAAAAGATAGCTCTGCATGAGGTCGTTCTCCTGTTCGTCTACTTCCATCATGCACTGCTGTACTTTATTTATGGAATCCCGTATTGACTTGAGGTCATTGGCCAATGTGGAGTAACTGAGAATCATTCCTCTAAACTAACTGGGTGTGGGTTTCCATTGAATAACTTCTGGTTATTTTTGTTTGATTAGCTGTAAGAGATAAGTTGCCAAATTTTTGTTAGAGTCATTATACCGTAGCTAAAAGCATCTCTCGAGGGTATCTAACTTGAATCCATAAGCTCCACCTCTTGGGCTGGCAGCATTTAGAATATTCCCAACACTCAACCCATACTTGAGCATTGCGATCAAAAGTTGGTCGTGTCTAAGCTCGAAGAAAAACACAGTGAAATACTAAAGTTTTCTTGTGAATTAGTTGGCCATTTATGGATAGTCTGCTTTAAACTTCATGCAGCGGAGCCTCAGCTAGTATCCTTGGATATTTGTTGCATAGAAGAGAAAGCGCTAGGAAGGGCTGAGCTATTCTGGATTGAATGTTTTATTTTTAAAGAGGTCGTACTATTGCTATAAGGGAAGAATTTACAACAAACTCATAATCATTCCATAGTCCAAGTAATCTTCATCGAACGAAAATAGAGATTTGCGTAGTTTTTTGAAGTCTAACTTTCTTCTTTGAATTACAATCTAAATATTTCTGGATCGGTCGACAGAAATAAGGCTAACTCGAGCAGAAAGTTGCTAAATATTGTTTACACCACCCTGGTTTTAGATATTCATC
>JAOXNN020079829.1:0-32829 GCA_028571205.2 Hydropsyche betteni | reverse complement strand
AATAACGTAGGGATAAGTTCAGGAAAATATTTGACTCGGTAGAACACTTCGGAAACACAGCACTACAACAACAACCATTCCATTTCGGGTTTCACTACTCTAACATGCCCATCGTTTTACAGTATCTAATCCGATGTAACCCCTACACATAGGCCTGTAAAGTTCTGCAAGGCGGTAAGTTCGATGTGCCTGACAGACTGTTTTCATCTCTTAGTGATAGTTTCAACAATGCGACTCGATAAATGTCTGATCTGAGATAGTTAACCCCGTAGTTCTTCTACTTTCCTTAGTTCCTCATCAATACAGAGGATTTCAAGTTCGGAACTCAGCAGAACAGCAACAGAGTTCACCACGTTGAGTTGCCTGAAGGTTGTTCCAGTGCTTATGACTTTATTTAAACACATAGATAGGCTCTAGAAAGCGAATATGTGACCTAGAATCTTCACCACTGGATCGATATGGTGTTTGGCTACAGGAACAGCGGAAAGTAGGCAGACAGTAGCATGAATAAGTACTTTTACTTGACGTACGAGTAGAATATCGAACTCATAGACACTCAGACAGAAGATGTAATTATTCTGAAACTCAGAAAAAAGCACTCGAAAGTCAAATAGCGTTTTATGGAAAGACCCCCAGTCAGCTCCTCAATAAACCACACCCAGCTAAAAAAAGAGGGGTAAGAAGTAGAATATTAAACCTTAAGAACTCACGTAGAATGAACTGTTTTATCGATGTTGAAGAGTCAAACGACAATCCTATCAACCATCCAAGCAAACCCTTCTTCAATAAACCACCCAACGCCATCATCCATCTAAGCTATAGTCCCAAAACAGATAAATACGTAGTCGTTCGCAGAGATGGCAATGGAATGGTAGTGTGCATCAACCATAATAAGGAGTCATCTGGTTCAATCGTCGACAGAGACTTCAGAATTTGCTTAGACCGCTACTAGCATCTGTATTGCCTTGACTAAAGGGGGTTTTTAGATCATCTTCCTATGGTAAGCCTCTAAGCAGAGTGTGTGATAGTCGGTGGTGTATGGGGTGGTAGGCTACTTAGTTTCGACATAACAAACAACAAATCCTAGTCCTATTGTAAACACTCCTAAACCGTTTGCTGCCTGGATTCCAGCTAATATTCTCGGCTTGTAGTTTCAGGCAGTCTGAACGGTTAACTGATAGTTTGGGAATACACTAATAAAATGAAGTTTCTCTACAGAAACAAAATCGTGTATCACTCTGGAAAGGTTACACATATCAAGATCTAAGAGTAACTGAGGGTATTAGTCAGTAGCTCTGAAGATGGGTTAGTGCTTATAACAAATTTATTCACTAACTCTATCGTTCGAGTACTGAAGTTCAATTAGAGCGTAAAATGGGCTCTATGTGCAACATACCCCTATTGTATGATAATTATGCAGGTAGGCAGTCGTCAACTGTGCTACTCCATCAATGGACAGTACCTAGACTAAGCACAGTATGAGTTGAACCTTAGACCAGCAATGTTCAAACTGATGGGCTACAAAGATAGGCTGTGTCTAAAACTATAAAAGTAATTTTCGATAGTATCGCTCCCTGATCTTAGAGTGGAGTCAAAGTATGTTTCCACAAGGGAAAGTGACCTCAGTCTCAGCCACTATCTAATGAGTTCAGACTCAATTTTGTTCGCCACTGAGGATCAGCTTGTTTATGTTTACTAGCCCTGCGAGTAAGATAACAGCTGATTAAATGAACATTTATAATTACAATATCCATCAATTCCTTCTTATAATTTGAACATGCAAGCTGAATGGGTAATAGTACACTTTGACATATGATCACTGGTAATAAACCTGCTGGTAGAACTTTGTTTCAATTAAAGGTTTGCCATCACAACTATTGGTAAAACGCAATGAAAATGTACCAAATAGCACTTAATTCGATCAATGATTGGAGCTAAGTTTATAAGATCGGGTGTAGTAAATAAATAGAGATCCTTACTAAACCAGTGGTTGTAAAGCCAACAGCCATCATTTAAGCGTTTGTTGTCAGTGTCGTTCTAATTTTACAGAACTTAGATTATATATTTACTTACCATAACTGTCAATAAAAGCTGTGCTATTCCAGAATTCCTTAATAATAAGACTTCAAGCAAGACTCATTATCATTTAAATTTCTCAAACAAACACCTAAAAAGATAAACATTGTAGGATGATAAATCAACTCTGCTCTATTATTTAATCTGGATAGGAGACAGACCAATAATAATAATCAATTATGAACACAACTAAGCAAATGCTTGCCTCAGATTACCACTACAACTACTTAGACTCTCCCCTACTCCTCTTTGGGAACGGTGGATCTATTATTGATGAATAAATCAGTTCTCAAACTGATCTGGGTGATTAAATCACCAATGCTTCAATCTTCAAGAACAGGAACGTTTAGGAAATCGAGATCACCAACGAGCTCGATGAGTTTATGGGCATACCATAAGAATACCAGCCCAAAGTAAAATCTTTCTCGAAGGAAATCGAGCCTGAGCCCAAGCCTGAAGAATCATCTTAACAAATCAAGGTGGAGGCCACCTTTGATCCTAGGATTCTGCTAAACCAGCTTCCATAGGAGGAATACAAATACAACAAGGCCACTAACATTGCAAAGTTCGTTCATCGAGTGTTTTCAAGAGAGGTGGCGTAGAGGCTGCCCTCTGACAAGGAGTACAGTGCCCACATGAACTTGCTGGATAAATATTTCCAGACCAACCAGAAGAAGAACAGGACTTCCGCAGATTTGGTGTTCCTGTTCGGATTTGAATCCAACAATGAACGCAACCACCAGTGGGCCGACATAAGGCGCAAGATAATGCAGGAGATACTCGTGAACACGAGCCGCACCGACATGGTTCTCAGGAACAACTACATTAGCGACTCTCAGAAGCTCCACTATCTCTACTCGCTCCGCATCTATGAGTGGAGGCTCAACGACAGCAAGCTTGTGGGCAACTTCAACTGATGATTCGTTTTTATGTGTATTTTACTAATGATCGCTCGTTGAGACCGGATCCTAAATCCACAATTATGATATGATGCCTTCAAACGAAGGCAGTTAGACTGAGTTGTCGATACTGAAGTCTGGCGATGCACTGACAACCTGAATCCAGAGGGCACGGAACAGTGTATTTGCTGGACAAATTCTATTTGATAAGAGTACCAATAGAAGATTCGATTTGGAAAAAGCTACAAAATAAAATGAAACTAATATTGCCAATGTTGGATTAAACTACTAATAGTTACTCATAGTTACTATTGGCTAACGAACTGTACGCAATGAAGCATGATTGCTTAAGATAATGCCATCAAGTTATTTAAATGTATACACACTACAATAAATTGAAGGATATCTTTGACAGATACGATTCTTCGAAAGATTAAGCGTTCCCTTGTTCGAAAATCGATGATATTGTACTTACTGTTTGAACAGAGTATTAACTTGTAGATTAGTTCAAATTTGATCACTAAAGTCCCTAAATACGGTTTTCATTTTTAAAAAATATTTAGATGATCTTCATTAACACTGCAGAATTATATTATAATCACCTCATTAATAGCACCAATCGAATTTAATTATAGAGCAGAACCAGCTGATGGCCCTAATAATTAATTAGGCTAACTTTATCACAACCGAAAATGGGTAAGGAGCTTCAGGAATCCTAAACTACCAATAAGAAAAACAGCCACGACCCTGACAACTCAGAGAGCGAGGGCAGAGGGCCCAGAAAGGCCTCTCGCCTGCGCATTCGGAAGGCTCACGTGCAGTATAACGAACAGTAAACGGGCGACCACCCGGAAGAACCCTACGTCCAGCTGAAGCCCAAGGTGGTGGTCGATCCCAACCCCAACAAATAAAAAAAGAAAAGAGGCAGGAAACCCAAGAACTATCGTCCGGAGCAGCCGCCTGTTCAGTCCACTGGCTCCAACGACAACGTGGCCAGCAACGAACTCATGGATACCGAGATCTCCAAGCTCGAGAACAGGGTCGATGACGCTCGTAACACAGACAACAGCGGGAACACCCTCTCAGGCAGCCTCTTTTCCTCGCAGAGAGACCAGGAGAAGCCTCCCAGAGCGTTTAGCGTTGAAGAAAAGCAGTAGATGGCGGAAGGGCCGTTCATTGAGCAAGATGAGGAGAATAACTTGGCAACCCATCCGTCCGGCGATCCGGAGGACGAGATCGGACAGTACCTCAGTTGATGGCTAAGTGTGTACCTCGAACCTATCGTAATTTAGTGATTGAGTTGGCTTCCACTGGACTCTGTGTCGCCTAAAGTATAATCAGCTTATAGCGCAAGTCTGTGAGATTAGCAGTATGCGGATATAATTAGTGCGGCAGACAGTATCGACCCATATCTCAAGACAGAGACTTCGAGGGATAGCAGTGCGTGCTGAAATGGAATGATATCGAGGTAAGATCGAGCGCAATTGCTGGGTTCAAAGACTCACTGGGTTCAAAGACTCAAAGACTGCTCGAGGTAAGGGAATCTGCAGAGTATCGACAGAAGGCTATCTCGGACAATCCGACAACAGGCCGCCATGGGTAGGAATCCGAAGCATAGTTTGCAAATAAAGACAGGCTTCTCTGTCAACAGTTTATTGATAGTTAAGGCGGCCTGGAAGGAAATGCTACTACAGCCTGAGCAGTTGTGCTGCAGCCCGATCTGCATCCTTTCTCACAAACACAAATCTGACGACAGTCACACAAATGGCAGCCTAATAATACGATTCACAAGTCCATCACATTTTGTTCTACTTTCTTGACTCATTGTACAGCTGGGCGAAGAACGAGTCGGGAACTTTGAGCAGTTTCTGGGGATGGTCGTACTACTTGAGGGTTCCGCCCTCTAACACCAGAATCTTGTCAGAGTTTATGACGGTGTTGAGTCTGTGGGCGATAGTGATGACCGTGCTATTCTTGAAGGCGTTGTTCATAGCTTTGTAGATGATCTGCTCAGTTCTTATGTCGATGTTGGCTGTAGCCTCGTCGATCAGCACTATCCTCGAAGGCTTCAGAATGGCTCTCGCAATACTGATGAGTTGTCTCTCGCCTACGCTCAGGTTCTAGCCGTTTTCAGTAATCTACATCCAATACTTCGTACATCGGTAATAAGCCCCTTCCTTTCGGACATCACTTCTTTCAGGGCGCACTCCTCCAGAGCCTTGTTGAGGTCGTCGTCTGAGTACTCCTCTAGGGGATCCAGGTTCTGACTTAGCCGCTATTTACCTATCGGAGAGTGCCAGCAAAGAGGCAAGGGTCCTGCAGAATGATCGTAATAGCTCCTCTCAGATCGTCCAGACTCATTTTGGAGATGTCCTTCCCGTCTATAAGGATCTGTCCTCTGAAGGCCTCCAGAATTCTCAGCAGAGCGAGTGTCGTGGTGGACTTCCCACTGCCTGTACGTCCTACAACACCGATTTTATCCGACGCTGCGAATGTAACAGTGAGTCCTCTGAGCACGGCATCCAGGTTGGCTCTGTACTTCACGAACAGGTCGATAAACTTGATTTCGCCTCTTTCAGGCCACAGTCCAACGAACCTGGTGGGCCCCTGTTTTATTCTCTCCTTCTTTTTGATTTTGAGTATCTCCCTGTTCTTCAAGTACTCTACGTACCCTGGCTCTGGCGTCAGATGCATGAACGACTCGCACCTCTCGAACGAAATCAGCTCGTTCTCGAAGTTGCTGAGGTTCATTATGTAGTAATAGGTTAGCTCGTCGAAGGCGAGGGCCATCGCCAGCAACAGACACGACTTAGCAGCGTTTCCAGGGTCAGTTTCCTTAAATACGACAAAAGACAGCGAGCCGATATTGATGATGAAGGACAGGAACGTCAGTCGCAGGGTGAACCACACTTCCACTGCCTTCCTGGCTGCCTGCGGCTTCTTGTTCTCGTTGATCTTGAGGCAATTTTTGAGGAAGAAGCTGTTCTACTTGCCGTAAGCTCTTATCGTGGCCACTCCATTGAGGATCTCAGAGAAGCAGCTGATGATGGGACTCTTGGAGATGTTCTACAGCCTCACTAGCTCTCTCTGCGGCTTCATGTAGTAGTTCTTGAGGTAGTAGCAACAGATCACGTAGATCAGCACGGGGAACAGCACCCACGGCGTAGAGCATATTACGATGACTATCACGTTCCCTATCAAAAAGAACAGGAACACCAGCACATTGCCAGCCGCCGAGGGGAAGTTGGAGTCCACTGCGTTCAGGTCCTTGGAGAGACGGTTGAGGATACGACCGAGGGGCACTCTGTCGAAGAACTCGTTTAGGGAGGAGAAGAGGAGGTTGCTGAACATTTCCTTGTGCATGTAAGTGGACATTCTGACGTTAGAGAAGGCGAACACCAGAGCCCTGAAGAAGGCGAACACGCCGTAGATAACTCCGATGATGACGTACCAGTTGATGTAGTAGTGGTCGGACTTATCGAAGCTATCTTCCGTCCAGAAGGTCAGCCACATGTTGAACATCGTGTTGGCGAAGAGCCAGCCGATTTTGATGACCAAGATGGCAACCATGAAGATAGTGCCCCCGTTAAAATCGATGTAGGACTTGTAGAGGGTCCAGGGGATATCTCCAGTGCCACTCTCCTCCGATATCATCAGCTCGTTGATAACAGCATCCGGCAGAATCTTGTCTACTTCGGCTTTGTTGGCCAACTATTGGGTGTGCGATACCGTCGACAGGCTTCTCTCCACCTTGCCGGTTTTGGCGGCTTCCTCCTCCTCTTCCTTCTACTCTTCCTCCTACTTCTTCTCCTACATGTTAGGAGGTTCCTCTTCTTCTTTGTCTTCATCGTCTAGGTTGAGGAGATCCACACTCTTCTTCTTCTACGGGTCAGCCTTGTCATTCAGCAACTCCAAGATCTCTTTGAACCTAACTGAGTTCTTTAGCTTCTCGAAACTGCCCTGCTCCACGATCTTGCCGGCCTCCATGATTATGATCTTGTCCACGTACTTAAGGTAGTACAGAGCGTGGGTCACCAGCAGGATAGTCTTCTCCTTGCAGTACTTGAGCAGGGTCTACTTCAAAATAAACTTCCCCACGTGCACGTCCACTGCACTCAGTAAGTCGTCCAACAACAGAATGTCACTATCGCTGTACAGTGCTCGAGCGAAAGATATACGAGCCTTCTGTCCGCCTGACAGTGTGGCCCCCTTCTCTCCAATCATGGTTTTGTCTCCGTGGGTAAACAGCTCCATGTCTCTCTTCAGACAAGCGTAGTTTATAACGTCCTCATACTTCTTCCTGTTGAACTCCTTCCCAAATAAAATGTTGTTTCTGACTGTTTAGTTCACGATCCAGGGTTTCTGGGTCACCAGCGACATACTCCCGTTAATCTTCACCTTGGGTCGCTTTGCGTTATCGGGGAACTTCAACTCTCCCAGCAAAGAATACAGAAAGGACGACTTGCTGCTGCCGATGTCTCCCACAATGGCTACGAACTCTCCCTTGTTTATGGATACGTTGAGGTCGATCAGATGCAACTGTTCTACATAGTCGTCTTCGTGCTCTCTGGCGTCCCTATCCCAGAAGAAGTTACCGTTCTCTATGGAAATGGCCTCTCTCTCCTCGCTGAGGTCGAACTTGTTGTGAGTTAGGAACGACCTATTGATTTCTTCGGCTAGCAAAAACTTCTCTATCCTTTTGAAAGCATTAAGACTCTCCAGAACGACAGAAATCGAGTTGGGCAGGAACTGGAGCATAAACTGCAGGTAGGAATACAAAGAGACCACAGTGAAGGCAACTGGCGGAGTTAGGTTTCCGCCGGTCAGCACAAAAGTGGCGAAGGTGGCCGCCTGAATCATCTTGGGAGCCAGCCACATGGAGAACGTGAGAATGGACTCGATGATGTACTTCTTCCTGACCCAGGACAACTCTGTTCTTCTTCTCTCTTCGATTTTGTCGTAGAAGTGCTCTTAGTAGGCGTTGACCTTGATGAACTTGATGTTGTTGAAGATCTCGTTGCTCATCTTCATGCGGTTGTCGGTGGCTGAGCCCAGCTGAGCTTGGTATCTCGCTGTGTACCTGCTCATAAACACGTTGAACAGCCCAGCAGCGAATGTAACTGCGAAACCGGCTATGAACGCCCACCCCACTAGAAAACTCATGAAAACGATGGCGAAGATAATCTGGTAGAGGAAGAATATGACTGAGCTAAAGTTCTTAGGGAACAAATTTATCTTGGCGCAGTCTACCTGCAGCAGGTTGGCCAACTCGCCCATCTGGAACTTCTTGTTGCAGAGGACGGAGAAGTTCATGGCCTTGTTAACCATCCCTAGCGCCAGAGAGTTGCTGATGTCTGAGCCTAACAGCAAAAATGTGTAGTTGCAGTGCGCCTCGAAGAAGGACCTGAAGAATCGGACGAGCACAACGATCGCGATGTAGAAGAACCCGATGCCTATGGTTTTCTCCTTGTCGACGAGGTAGACCGATATGAAGAAGATGAGAGTGGGGGTGAGCATCGTGAAGGTACTCATGAGGAAGTCGAGGATCATACCGAAGACGAAACGACCTGAGTGAAACGCTATTTACTCATGAAGGTGCTCTTGATGGAGTTCCTGAGAGGGTTGACCTTGTCTGTGTTTTTGGTGCTGTTCCAAATGGACGCCCAGTTCTCGTAGACGACTTCTGCGCGGTCGGACATCTTGAGGTCTTAGAGGTTTTCCTGGACGACAGTGTGTCTGTTTCCGTACTGCGTGGCAACTCCCTTACGCTTATGAGCTAGGCGATCCAGCTGAAGAACAGCTTGGAGAAGAAGCTGGCCTTGTAGAAGTAGCGCAGCTTCTCGACTTTGGGTTTCCGCTCGAATTCGGAGCTGGAGTCGCGGTCCAGCAGAGGCTGCGAGATGTCGGCCATCTCAACAATAATTAATTTAACAATACTTCGTCATATTTTACAGCTAACCTTTATTCACATACTGTTGTCAAAATAATTATCATTATGCGCTATTGCCTTTCAAATAGATTATACAATTTTGACTTTGATTCAGCCTCTTGGTCTTAACTGAAAAACTTTCCCTCCTAGCAAAGAACCATGCCCTTGCTTTGACAGGCCTTAAACAGTATTATATTAATGCAATATCAGTTTATCAACTAAACCGTAAGGTTTTTTTGAAATTTTTTTAGTTCTTAGAACCTTTATCCACCCACAAACTCAGATAAATTGGGCGTTCTAACGGAAATTGATTACGTACCAATGAAAAAAAACTCAACGACTGAGGAATAAGACTCAGAATAAATTGAAATTTTGGTCACCTTAACAAACAAAAAATAATATTCTTAATTCCAATAGTCTATTTAGGTTATTTATAAGGTAATCCTGGGTATACTGATTATTAAAATTAATGATAGACTAAATCAAACGTCCCTTTCTTGAATGCTGCAAGGCAGGTCACCAATCCAACCCTCTTTAGTTTGTATAAACCAACCCGCACTCAAGTAGGAAATCCCTCATGTGTTCTAAGTGTGTGAAATAAGTCGGTCCTGATCATAAGGATATGATTCACACTCTTCCTATGGAAATACAGTGGTTTAAAAACCAGCATCTGAACCATACGTCCTTAGCTACTGAGCGCATAAACAACATATACTTTGCATACTACTAAAAGATCTGTAGTACTAAATTATCGATCAATACAATTTTAGATCAAGCCTCTCTTCAGTGCAAGGAAATTACGAGCCGGCAATCAGCTCGACTCAAATAGTATGATTCAGCCAGACATTAACTATTAAACTTTTAGACCAACCGCCCTCAAAATCAATCAGCAGCCATAGCTCGCTTATAAGAACTGCTGAGCCATCCATTTTCTTTTAAACAATAACTCTTACGGTCTGAAGAAGACATAAGGGGATTACTCGATTCCCATTTGGAGAAAATTAGTTTATCACTTCAAAAATTATTCAACATTCCAACTAAGGTCATCAAACCGGAGATTCACAAGGGTTTGTATGAATCCACCATCCACAATAGCACTCAAATGAACAGAAGCTTACTTGAAAGCAACGAATCCAAAACCTTATCCATACTTAAAAGTTCTTCATTCAATATGCCTTCAAAGTCGGTTTTCGAATGCACCAAGGTGTCTCATAATTCGTCTTCCTAATTTAACGAGTTCACAAATTACAGACTAATTTACCAGCACTAATAATGGCATAAAATCAAAATCTCACTTATTCAGATTGCCTAAGTTAGTTTATCAAGGCATAATCTTACCGGCGTACTTATTAACTTTTGGAAAATAAGCAACCCCAAAGTTGGCCATAACATTCCTTTCCTTCAAGCTCTTCAGATTTTTTAATAGGAACGTTTACTGTCGGCATATGGGCTATTTGCTAAGGAAATTCTTCACTACAGCAACACGTATGCTGCTAATCCCCCCATTATTCCAGTCCTTCTGTAAGGTGACAACAAGGAATATTCATACGATAAGTCAATAGTGCGGTTATTACTCTGCCATATGGTTCTTCTGTTATGCCCAGTGCAAAAACATCATAAGCTTAACCATTTGAAAGACTTTTCTTTTGTATTTTCAAAGGTCCCTTAAAAAACTCGTGCAATTTTTGCATATTTGACTTATGAGTTGGGTAAAAATCAAATTCCTTTAGGAAACCTTACTATCAGAAGAAATCACAGTAATTTAAACTACCAAGATTTACAAAGAACGCAGTCTTCGATGTTACAAGCTAAAATTCAACAACCTGACAAAAGCATCGAAGATTTTCCAGGTACGCTCAAAGTGGACTTCGCCAATTAGTGGATAGGAGGAGGCTCACTTAACGAGGGAGCGGTGCAGGAGGAGCTCATGTTCGTATGTCATCCTGAGCTCTACGTCACTATTCTATTGTGTTAGAAAATGAACAGTACGGAAGCGCTGGGTTTTTATGGTTTTAGAAGGTACCTCAAGACAAACGGCTATGGTCACAGCTTTAGATTTGACGGTTTAGAGACTTAAAACAACCCTTAGTAGGACTACATCATCGCTATCGACGCTCTGCGCAACCCTCAACAACAGTTCTCAGTGCAGCAGATCATGCGAGAGCTCAACAAGGCCTATGCAGGGTTTTGCCTATTTGAAAAGATTGATACAGTAACCTCGGGTAACTGGGGATGTGGTGTATTCAACGGAGATCCTGAGCTGAAGTTTATGATTCAGTGGATCGCAGCAAGTCTCGCAGGAAAGCAACTGAATTACTGTCCATTTGACAGACTGGATCCTAAGAAGACTCAAGAAGTGGTTAACTTTGCAGCCCAACTGGGTGTAGGAAAAGTCTCTAGTTTACTCTTTCAATACGAGCAGAACCTTTCAAGTAATAAAGGAGTGTTTGACTATTTTCTGAGATTAAGTCTAACTTCTTCCATTCGAAAGAATCGATGATTCAATTGTGTGTTATGATGAATCAAATAGCCAATCAATATGAATTAGATTATAAATAACGGTTACTAGACTCAGTGACAACAGATTAAACTGGTTGGACAAATTGTCTCATTTGATTGATAGATTGACCAAATATTTATAAATTAATATCATCTATTACTACTTTTATATCGACCTTGTAGCAGAACTGAGCTATGGTTATGATTTCCGATCTCCAATAATCCGACTCCAACAGAACAATATTGGTTTTGTGTTAAGGGCACATTGTGGGCTAAGATAAACGATCAACGTCGAGGAGAAGTACCGTATTATGGCTTAGATGGAAATGGTTTTATGCTTTTCGACATCTCGAATACATTGCAGACTTCAACTAGGTTGACATTTGATAATCAAAGAACCTTTGAAACTTCGCTTATCGTCTTACTTATAACTACTTAATAGCTGATAACTTCATAAGTTCTGTAATAGTTATAATAATAACACTTTATATTTATGTGCGAGTGGCCTACCTAATAACCAGCACCCTCTGCCCACTTCTAATAGCTCAGGCTTTACTGCAAACTATTAGCAGGAGGACTATGCGCATTCGCTTTCATCGATCTGCTTACTGGCATATTGTTTGAAGTGGTGTTCAAACTGTTTATGATGTGGGTGCTTCTCAAGGCATGGTGTCGTTTTGATTTCTGCATGATGTTGGTGTTTTTCTTCTATTCGATCAGCTGCTCCCTCACGAACATTCTGATAATCGTTTATAAGTATTAATATCTTCTCATGTAGATTGCAGAATCCGCCCTTCTTCCCTGGAGGAATGCTCTCAGTCTGGGCTCTCTACCTGCTTATATCAACCAGCTATTATATGGGAAGCGTTTGGCTTTCCCATACGATCTACAGGTGGTTTAAGCATTAGACGATGAGTACTGGGGGCACTGTGGGAGTTGGAAGTAGCATGATGAATATTTAAATGCAACCAATTCGAAATGTCAGGGCTGAATCCACTGGGAATAGGACCTATTTTCAAGGGCAGGGAGTGGCAATCGGATGAATATTAATTTCTGTACAACTTAACGGAGTATTGTCTAAGATATTATAAATTGCTGCGTAGTAGAGACCAGATAAACCGAATCGGTTTGTTGCTTTTGTTTGAATTCCAGAGGTTTTTCAGCCTTCTTTGTACAAGAATATTAAGGTTCATAGGAATAACAATATGAAAGAACGTATTTTAAAATCGAAGTAATATTGTAAAATGACTCCATTTCAAAAACTTTCTTTTTAATTAGACATAGATCCCTCCACGACGGTTGGTAGCACAATAGTTAGACAGGACAGCCACAGGTTGATTGATTCTGAGCTCCTAAGTTTAAATCTCCGCAGACTCTAATAATATTATTAATCCCACAACGACAACTTCGAATGTACGTTGTCAACAAACTCCTTGTTCTCCTCGGCTGTGTCTTCTTCAGCCTCCACTTCGCCTTCATACTCATCCTCCTGACAATCTATTGGCTCCTAAAATCCTTCTGGATCCTTCTCACCACTTGTCGGCGTACCTCTTTCAATCCCATCCAACACACCCACCCCGATGTATTCAGAGACTCAGGTATATTGTGTTCTTATTCAGTCTAAATGGTCACTCAGGATGGTTTCCGGCTGGACGAGTACTGCGTCAAGACCGAGGATGATTATACTGTTACATTATGGAGAGTTGTTAACTTAAGAAGTCCTGTCACAAGGGCACATCCCGTTCTCCTTCAACACGGGCTCCTGGACTGCTCGCTCTCATGGTTCTTACATTCAGACAAGTACTATATCTCTCATTTAGAAATCGAGCCTTGCCTTACATCCTTAGCAAACTAGGTTTCGATGTGTGGGTTGGAAATAACCGTGGAACGAAATACTCCAAGCACGAACAGGATAGAAAGGGATACTGGGATTTCTCATTCGACCAGCTGGCAACCTACGATGTTCCCACCCTCATAGAAACCGTTCTTAAACATTCTGCGGCAGAAAAAATTATCTATATCGGACACTCACAAGGTTCGACTCAGTTTAAAACTGCACTTACCATCCATCCTGAACTGTATAAAAAAATTCAGGCATTCGTTGCTTTGGGTCCAGTTATAAGTCTGCAGAATGTATCAGACCATAAAATAATGAATCTTCTAGCCAAATTCCCCCTTCTTTAACTTTACAGGTCCCTTGGATTCAAAACTCTGCTTCACCTTCCGGGATGGATGAACAGATGCGTAGGAGTTCTAATTTACAACACAGGAGTCTACTTTAAAGGGTTTTTCCACATCGTAAATATGCTATGTGGCTAACCCTCTGAAAATAAGTTCGATCTGGAGAGGTTTGGAGTGATAATCGCTCACGAGCCAGGAGGAGCTTCTATTAACAATATTCTGCAATGGTAATACATAGTCTTATTTAGGATTCAGTTCGTAAGAACAGGAGAGTTCAGGAAGTTTGATCATGGCTCTAAAAAGAACGTAGAAATCTACGGTAGCGAAGTTCCTCCGAAATATGACTTTGACCGACTCAAACACATAAAATTCCCAAAGCACCTTTTCAGAGGAACGAAGGATTCCGTTGTAAGCTAAAAAGATTTCCAGTCACTCATAGACAAACTGGATAGCTAAACTACTCACTCACATCAGCTGACAGACTACGCCCACCTAGACTACATCTGGGGTGTAAACTCGGATCTTATTCTCTATAACAAAATTGCCGATATTGCTGCGACTCATAGTCCCGCCTTATCGGATTTCTGATGCTACTTGTATCTAATATTTAACATGTAATTCGTCCCACCAGTACGCACAGTTCAAATGGATTATCCCCATAATCTACTTGACAACATTTGTTGTGTTGATAGCTGGGCCACACTACTTCCCTGAGTTTCTGTTGCTATTTCTAAGAGCAATTAACTTCTATGGAGTACTCCGGTTCATCTATTTGCTACTAATGGAGATGGTGGTGCTCAAGAGATCGATGACCATCCCCCTCATAACCTTACACCCCAAAACCTAAATAATCTACTTATGGATAATACCAGCATACTGCGAAGAAGCCGAAGTAATTTAAACAACTATATAAGCCCTCTCCAATCACGTGTATGCTCCAACCAATTACGTCTTGTTGTTGGCGATGGAAGCACAATAAGAGGGTGCAGTCACTAAGGGAACTCGTATCCTTAAAAAGTTCCAAGGCAAATTTAAGCAAATTAGCATGACAGCCCACACACTCATTGAGGGAGAGTGTAGAAGCAAAGGATCAAACATTAACTATTGTGTTAGGAAATGGTTGTAAACCATTCCAACCGATATTGAGCTAAGTAAAGTGTATATTAGTGCAATTGACTGTAAATCTCTCTGCCCTGAATAGTATGTCTCACACTTAAACCTCCACATCAACTTAAACCCTTAGCGATCTCTGAACACCATCTTCACTCCTAACATAATCTACAAACTAAACGATCAGTAGGTTCCTGTAGTTACAAGGCTATTTGATACTTTCCATAGTTTAATCCAGTGGTGTACCTGTATCCCGGGGTAAAACCTTCACATGGTTCGATCTAACTACACAGTGAGCTTCAACTTAATACAATCTGTTGGATTCTGGGACAGTTGCCCAGAAGCCCAATCCTAAGCTACCCACACAACCTCAAAGATATTCTGGAAACACTAAGGAAATGTGCAGTTCAAGCCTATTTACACACCATTCAATCAAATGAATATACAAACAGGTACTCATTACATGACTAATCTCAAGGCAAAGGTTGAGCAACTCATTAGGCATGCCAGTGGTATCCTCTAGTTTAGCTATTCTCTCCACCACTTTCATAAGCAGCCCATTACTTACAGAAAATTCGTGTTCTTACTTCTACATTTTGATAGCCTTGTGCTTCACGTTGCTATAACTGTATTGGTGTTCGTATACCAAAATTTGTTACCCTTGATTATTGACTGCTAATCCCCCTGGATAGCCTCTCAACACAAATAATTCTTATATCTTCAGACGGTCTGTTTCTCAATCAGTATCCTCACTGTCATCCTCTATGAAGGCTATAAACGATACGCATACCTTCGATTTTACGATGGAGACTGTGAACCCATTTGGAAGATGCTGTAGTATTTCCTGTTCTACTCTGTCTGCATTCCTTTCATACTACTTCCAATATTCACATATGCTTCATTTAGGAGTGTGTGGAGACCAATCCAGTACGATAGAGCTCCAAAGCAGCCAAGCAAACAATAGTGATGTGAATTTTATTTATATTAACTCAGAGTCCGACAAATGAGGAAATCCCTCTCACACGATTTTTCCTTCATGCCTCGATCAGCCGGCTAACGTCCTAAAACCAATGTGTCAGCAATCGAAACTTAGCACAGCCTAAGCACTTCAAGATTGAACCGAGATGGCCATAGCCTTGAGGGTCTGCGGAGTAGCTCGAATCGACGGAACTACTGTAAGAGTTTGAATAGTTTGTACAGCATAATCCAAACTCCCAGGTCGTCGAAGCTGTCGAAATAAATGCAGTAGAAGTTGGTATTGCAAAAACTTACCTGCGAAAGCTTCTAATACCAGCAGCTGTTGATAGATTAGGCTCGGCTTGACATCGATATTAGTAGGCAGCAGCTAACCAACTCTCAGTTGCGGAAGGCTCAATTCAACCAAATTAAAGGACTAAAAAATCTTTAACTTACAATATCCACCCTCAAATCAGCATTAGCTTAACAACGTAAGCATATACTGAGGTATTACAAGTATCTGGGAAGGAACTACTGTCCCTAATAACCAGACAGACTACTCAACGAACGACTCTAACTCTAAAATGAGGTTGATGAGCTTTACGAATAGTCGCTGGCTCTCTTGCAGGAGTAATCCCGTTAGTACAACCAAACAATAGACAAATACAACAAATATGTCAAACGCCTCAATGCCCAGAATCAATCTCTATCTGGAGATCTGCGGCGAATAAGAACAAGGAATTCCATAAGTATGAATAAATACAAAGATATTCATGCTAAAAACTAAATGAAGAAACTGGAGGCAAGGGGTAGGTAGTTGATCCTGGCCTAGCACAATAACTAATTGGGCATGCTGTAGGAATAGTTGAAGGAGATGGAAGAGTATATGAACGTACTCTAAAATATTAAATTAGTGTCGCAAGTCCATAGCCAGTGGGCGAAGGTCATTACCTAGAGTATTGTACGCCAAATGCACAAATAAACCACTGATTTAGAATTCCAAATACCTTAAATGTGGATGAAGTCCAGGACATCCATAAAACACACTTAAGTACTCAAATTTCGGTTACAAGCAAGATGTAAAAAGGCCAAACTTTACTTAACCAAGGTCTAGAGGGCTACGAGAGAGCTTAGTCAGCTGCGAGAAGAAAGCAGCACGTGATATAATATCTTTTTCTTATGAACAAATATCGAAAAGGTCTCATCATCACCCTCATCTTCTTCCTTACAGTCTTCATCATGCTCTTCATCAGAGACCTCTATAACTAGTCCAGATACCGCAAGTACGATGGCCTCGTCGCTTCATAAATGCCTGCTTTCTGGAAACCCTCCGCAGAATAGATAGAAGCCGACTAGAAAAAGACAGCCGACAAGCGTAATGGAATAATAAAGCCATAAACATCTAAACCATAAATGCTACTTAACACTTCCAGTCACTCAATTTCAAGAGAACAGCTGGGTAGGCAATCATGGACCCTACTCCACATGATCTCCGGGCAGGTTCCAGATGTGATCGACGATGACATGCGCTTCAAGATAAACACCTTCCTCAACCTATTGTAATAAACCTCTAACTCAGCGGACAATTCTACCCTTGCAAACTATGCGGCACCCATTTTCTACAGAACATCAAAAACTTTCAATTTACAGGAAACACTAAGAAGGATTTTATGGTATATTTATGCGATCTTCATAATGTCGTTAATAAAATGCTAGGAAAACCAGTTTACAGCTGCTCTAAAATTTAGGAATAGTGGAGCTCATGTGGTTGCAGCTCTGACGCCACTTGATATGTGTACAACTCTTAGTAATCTCGTGTTCAGCTATCTATACAAACATTAAGTCAACTATAAATTCATACCCAACTATTTCTGAAGTCGAGCTCAATGTTTTCAAAGTGGCCATCCATATCCACTATCCTCCTGTGTAAGCCGTCATCCAGTGCTTTTGACAGCTACGAAAACTTATGCTGCTTGTATTCGGCAAGCTTTCTCGAACTTCCAACCCAAAGGTCATAGTCAAGGATAACTCCGTCGCTCTCTTTTTTAGTCTTCACACTAATTAGTACCAGTGATTTTGAACGAGCAGTTATCGATTCTATCACTTTCTCTTGGATTTAAGTAAGGGACTATCCAAAGATATTGCTGTAGTATAGACCTGCAATGCTTTCCTCCGCTTGTAGTTGGGAATCAATCAGCTACAACGCTATTTAAAGAGAAGGATTGACGATTGGGGTGTGGAACAGTGGGAATGCATCAACAACCTCAGAACCTTTGACTATTAAGGCCCCTGCATAAGAAATAACATACCAACAACGCTCGAAGATGAGTATTTAAGACAGTGGAACATGAACTTTTTGTAGGCAAGGGCACTGATCGACACGTCTGTTGAATGATGCTTTGTTTAGATCATAAAGTTTTAATATTTTAGTTATCTAACTTATTTATGAGCACCAAGCAAAGGAAGTTAAAGTCTAACAGTCAACACAGTTGAATAAATAAATAATATTTGGGTAATAGTATGAGTGTCTAATAGAGCATTTATAAAGCAAACAGATTCAAAGAGCCCCCTAAAACTGGTAGCTCTCGCATCATTTGGTCTTCCTGTGATGAGTTGTTGATCCCCAATGCGAAAGTTCGATCGGCTGACTATCGCAACCGAAAACTATATTGCTTTTAAAAATAACTCACCAAGCCCTACTGCACAACATAAATAATCGCCTCTGCACTCTTGGGTTCTCTCAAGAATTCCAAAAGGATTAATAAAAACTTGTTCTCTTGCGAATAATGGCTGCCACTCAATAGCTACGCTCCGATTTACTTTCTAACAAGGGAACT
The DNA here is from genome assembly GCA_028571205.2 of Hydropsyche betteni. Taxonomy (NCBI): domain Eukaryota; kingdom Metazoa; phylum Arthropoda; class Insecta; order Trichoptera; family Hydropsychidae; genus Hydropsyche; species Hydropsyche betteni. Next base: position 14,341 of record JAOXNN020079829.1, on the reverse strand, counting down.
CGTTTACTTCAAATCCTAGAGTGATAAGCTGGTGTTGGTGCACATCAGTCATCATGGATAGGGGCCGACCCTCACAACCTACAACAACGAATGGGAAACCGTAACTACATAACCTAATACAGTTCGTTTAGTTCTTCTAAATATTGCCGTAGTCAATACGATACTGCTCTGTTCTCTAAGTAGGCAAAGCAGAAGGTTGGGTGCACAATAAGCTTTTCAAAAGCCACTTCGAGAGTAGAATACAGTTGACTATTGGGCACCTGGGAAATATAACATGCCACAAACCGGTTGATATTCCGGTGAAAATCGAAAAGAAACTGGAGAAAGTGGGTGCTAGCTGGAGTTAAGAGCATCTGAGGTTGCAGAGGTGCTCAGAATCAGAGAAGGCTATAGTATATAAAATGAAATAGAAGTTTCCAGAAGCTGCTGACAATGCTTTAATAAGGTTTCTGGTGGCTAGAAAGTACCCTTTCTGTTACTTAGCTATGATCTGTAAGCAGCATGTACTTTCTACTCTAATTACTTACAATGGTACAAACAAACCAAAGAACAATACATCATGGCAGACTTCAAACCTCTGCTAGATAGAAAGGTAACCCATATGCTACGCAGATGTTCACTTACATAGGCAAAGATCACAAGGGTAGGCCTATCGTATTTAACAAAGCAGCCAATGTCATCCCAAGTGAACTGTAAATCCCATATTATATAGCGATCAATAACTCTACATAAAGTTCTATCCCTACTTTTTTTAAATCTATATCGGCTCTAAAATGGAAGGATACGTCGATTAGATCATGGTGATTGCTGATGGGGAGGGCTTAGGAACCAATAACTTCAAAATATCCCTCACCAAACGAAATTTAGGCGATTTGCTCAACTATTGCCCATAGAGGCAATCCAAACTCATAGCTGTCAACGCCAACTGGTTTGGACTCGGAGTATGGACAGTCCTCAAGCCCCTCTTACCCAAGAGAACGTTGGAAAAAATAGAGGTGATTGGTAGCAATAAAGAGAAGATCCTGGCCGCACTTACGAAGTAAATGGATATTTCAATAGTCCCTGAAGAACTGGGAGGAAACAACAAAGATCTATGGATGGATGCATGACGTATTTTATTTTATGACTTATATAAATCAACCTTAGTACTTCAGGGCAGAATACCATTACTCTTAAATTGAAAACTGTCATAATTTCGTATCCGCCAACTGTCGTATGAGTTTGCTATCAACTTCTCCACGAAGGCCACAACCTAAATATTAACAGCATTTACATTATCAGTCTGTTTAGGAAAACCTTTTCGATATTCTTATAGCGAAAATTTATTAAAGCATTGCAGCTCAGGTAACCTCTTAAATGCTTCCAGCATGGCTATCAACTAATTCAGACAAGAAGATAGCACTGAAAAAGCATTCACAAGCTTCCCTTGGAATATCTGAAAGTTGTCTGAGTCAAACCCTCCCATCAATTCCACGTATTCCTTAGTCAGTTTGAAGGGGACAGTTTAAAGTCCCCAGGCTGGTTTGCAGTTGAAGATAAAGGACAAATCTATATGCACTATCCTACCAGCCCCATCAATCAATATGTTGTCGTTGTGGCGATCCCTTAGTTGAAGAGTATATTGTTGGAGGGCAAACCCTGCCAAACTCTACGAAAACATCCTTATTCGCTATTCAGGGCTTTACCAGCCATTAAAGAATGCTTTGAGAGTGCCATCAGACTGCTTTTTAGCTTCCGATATTGTACGAGACTTCTCAATAAATTGGTAGAAGGCTCCTTGTGGAAGAGTAGTTATTTAGAAAGTCGTAAACCCAACAAACGGCAGTTTGCTCATGAGAAATCTGGTAACCTACTGTGCGATAAGTTAATTTTGTAACTGAGGATCCACTTTAAATATAAACCTTCCGAATTCTAAATTTAACACTAAAGGACAGCGGTTCTTTGTTTTCAGAAAGGTACTCCCCTCTGTAACTATCTGTTTCATAACTATCGATGTCTATCTTAACACAACTATCGACGGTTAGTAAGGCCCTTACATAGCCAACTATTTCAGAAACAAATTTATGTGCTTTACACTTGCCGTAAACAAGTCTGTTCCGTCTACCTGGTTGTCCTTAAGTTCCTTCAGCTGCTCACTCAATACCTTCAGACATCCATATAACTCTGCTCTCTTCTATAAGAACTCCGATCTCTGTTGCTTTTATTTCCCGAGCATACTCCAGTACTCCTAACTATCCTCATGCTCCTTCTCTTTGAGCCAACTGCAGTTCACAAAGTAGCTATCTAGCTAATTCTACACTTCTATCGCTTGCTTAGATTTCTGATTCGTTAAAGCACTCAACAGAGTTCTCAATGATACAGTATGTACCTGAATCGGCAGTAAAACTCTACACACTGGCTTTTCGCTACAAGGAATTTGCGTAGTTCAGGGATCTCTATAGCGAGGATACTATATCAAGCAAAGTTTACCTGAGAGGAGCTAAGTAAGTCTGCAGAATGAAGTTGGGTTGATCATTCAGAAAGTGAATCATATCATCTATTGCCTCCTTATTTTTAAGCCTCGCAAGTAGAGTTTGGAGAATACTTTACATATTAATAAATCATACTTATGGAGGCAGAATATGCTGAGTACCCCTATCGCTTCGCCATAGTCTTTCTGTTCTCACTGCCATCCTTCATCAATGGAATGTGCTGGGTGGTTCTGTCTCCCATCAGCACCAAAATTGTCTAAACCTACAATGTAAGCGATGCACTGGTTACGTTAGTGCCCATGCTATACATGATTATGTATTTATTCGCCAACTTTCCCTCTAACTGGATACTAGACGTCAAGGGAATCCGCAAGGGAGTAATAATAGGGGCCGTTATAACTGCTCTCGGGGCTGGAATAAGATGTTTGGTTAACCTCTCCTTCAGTTATGTTATAATCGGACAGTTTTTTTGTGCAATCGGACAACCTTTCATACTCAATGCTCCAGCTAAAATCGCCACTTATTGGTTCAAATAACAAAACGTACTTACTTCTTAATTTAGAGGCCAGTAGCTACAGCAGCACTCTCAATGATCAACCTCATCGGCACCGGAGTAGGGTTTCTGCTGCCTTCACTGATAGTGTAGGAAGGCCAAACAGACATTTCAATAACTAAGCAGTCAGTGCTCGTTCTTATGATGTCAGAGTTCATAGCCAGTTTTGTCGCTGCCCTTTTGGCTATATTTTTGTTCAGAGAGAGGCCACCTAAGCTGCCTAGTCTCGGAGCCTAAACACCCAAAATGGAATTCAGCAAATCAATTCGATAGATGTTAACTAACAAAAACTTTATTCTGTTAGTTGTCGGATTTTCTTTTCTAAATGGCATATTCAACTATCTTGGGTCGGTTCTCAACTACCTCCTCAAACCCTTTGACTATTCAGATGTACTCAGTAAATAAATTAGACCACAACTAGTATATTCGGAGTGATAATGCTCGGAGTAGGTCTAGTGGCTGCCATAGGGTTCAGTCTCTACATCTAAAAGACTAATCGCTATAAACACATATTCATCATCTGTGTCCTGTGTTCTGTTACCTCTCTCACTATGCTATGCTTCAACCTGTACTATTTTTAACTGAAGTTCGTAAGTTACATCTGTGTTGCATTTATCGGTATTGGACTTACGCCATTAATGCCTCTGAGCTTTGACTTTGGGTGTTAGATACTCTTCCCAGTGGGATAAGCTCAAATAACAGGAGTCTTGATGACGGCAGGACAGATTGTGGGTATTATTTAAGTACAACCACCATTAACCTAGATACTCATCATCCAGCAAGCCATAGGCATCGATACTCGATGGAAAGTCTTCATTACTTCGCTGGCAGTTACAGCAGTTCTACTTATAGGAATGATACCTTACTTTTTCGTGAAGGAGGATCTCCGCAGAAAATAAGCGTAACAAGCCAAAGGAGGCTCCAACTCTTTGATTGACTCAGTAGTACCATGACTAGAATTCTATTTTATAGCATATAAACATACAATCAGTTTAATACCCGCCATGCACGCCCATCGAACTCAAGAATTGTTCGGTTGTTTTCGACACAATCCTACTTATTACTTGATGTTATGTTCTGAAGAGCATAGACTTTTTTGTTGTGGATAATAGGAGTATTGTTCCAAAATCCTTCAGCCGTAGGTAATGAGTACATGTTTACATCCTTTATTGTGCAGTCCTCACCCTCAATTTGGAAGAAGTAAGTTTGGTTATAACCTTGGTTCCTTTCATCATAACCGCCTAGAACCATGATCTCGTTTTGAGTAACTTGGCAGGCTGCCGATGTAGACAACAAAGCGAAGTCTCTGGTTCTTCCTTCGAAAACAGGATTCAATACTGCCCACCTCCGAGTCTTTTAGTCGTATCTTTCCTAAATAAAAACAAAATTACTATGTAGTGGGATATTTATTGGTTTGGGTTGATTCCTCCGAACTTAAATATATATCTGCCGTTAAAAGAAGCCAGACATAGAGAGTTAACCGGATAAACACATGGCTCTATCTATTCTACTTTGTTAGAGCTTGGATCGTATCTCTAACACTTATTAGTGATTATCTGGTTGTTAAGGAAACCTCAGTTACTATGAAAATACCTCCCACTATGTAGATATATCGATTGTTGAAGCATAAGGCATGAGACGATCTTCCATATTTAAGGTTTGTACAGAAATTGAGAGTTTTATTTTAAAAGTCGTATTTGTATATTTTGATTGATTTGACTGAGGGTATTGACCCACCGATTAAATACAAATCTCCATTAGGAGTAGATATTGATTTGTGGAAGAATGGAATTTTAAACCCAATATCTAGTTTAATTGCCTTAAACTGGCTTCCTAGCCCGAGATCTAGCAAATGTAGGCAGCTTTCATCGTTCTGGAAAAAATGCAAATATTTGCGCTCGCTTTCCTCTTTGAAAGTGTTCATCCCTATTATATTTATTGGTCTGCTAGGACGTTAAGCGCTGCTGCTTCTCTAACGCTTGACGCTACGATTTTCAAAACTGTCATCCTTTCGGATATTCGACCTGACACTTCGAATATCTTACTTCTAGCGTTCACGTTCTCTTTCTTTCTATTTGCTTTCTCTATTCTTTTTTGACATTGACGTGTATTGGCTCTCTGTATCTCTAAAGTCAGTGTGCCTGGGTGACTATCTAATAAAAGTGTTAATATTCTGAGTGAACTGCCTCTACAAAGGTCCTGCCAACTGACCCAGAATGATCGACTGGGATAGCAGACTATTGATTGACTGGGTGAGCCCCTTATCAATATTAACACTTATTTAAAATTAGTTCCTCATTCTTTGAATCTGATCGTAGTCTTCGGCCATTTTCATAACCAATCTGTTGCCTTCTAGCCTAATCGTCTTCTCCACAGTTTATAGAAACTGTGAGGGTACTTCGAGTGCTTTGAGCATATTCTCCAGTTCCCCTACAATCTTATCGCATTTATCCATCTTCTCAGTTAGTTAAGATCTATCCGACATGAAATAGCTCATCTTCTTACGGGTGGACTCCTCCAGCTGGATGAAGAACTGCTTGACTGCTCTATCAACTGCCTACTTGGCGTCTTTAATCTTGCGTAAGGCTGCATTACTCTAACTGTACATGATTCAAATATTTTAGACATATCGATATCCCTAGAAATGCCATAATTCTCTCCTTCCTTCGTCAGGGCATCTAGCAGCTAGCGCAGTTTCTTATGGCAGCGTTGCTTAACAGTTTTAAATGATTCCATTTAGGGCTTACTCCCCATCTATTTGTGGAAATCGTAGTGGCCCTCCACACACTCAGGACAGAGTGGCTTAACACAGGTTGGTGAAGAGCAGAAATTAGTGTAGAGTTCTCCTTGATGTTCTCTACAAGAGGTCTAGTTGATTAGTGCGTATGACCTGGAGCCTGACATAAAGCTATTCGGTTTGTTCATTTAAATTTTGCGTAGGAGAATTCAAATTATAAATGGTGTCTATGATCATCACACTATATAATCCTTCTTGACTTTAATTTCGTTTTCAGTAGCGTACATGAACTACTCAATATTATCGGAAGTTGTCATCTTAAGAGGAATAGTCTTCCAAGAATTAAATATTATCCCTTTCTGGAACTCATTTACCTACACTGTGGTTTAGTCTTTACGGGTGTTGCGTAGGTTCTTCAGCAGAGCTTTGTGTACCAGGTTGTAGATAGGACTCTACTGGTTCTAGTTAGGCAGTTAATCGAAAATTACCAATCCTTAATCTACTGTTATCGCAGCGATAGATGGCACCCACTACCCATTTACCAATCTCTCACAGTTAAACCTCCTTACTATTAGAGATTTAACCAGGAAACTCACAGTTCCAGTGGTCTTTTATTAAAACCCTAATTAAGCCCACTCCCTTAATGAGTCCAAAGTCAGTTCCTTGTCTTTCCAGCCTCTCAATACTATAAGGGAGTTTCTTATAAAATCTTGGCTAATAATGCCTATGAGTTGATCTGGTTCAAAGGTCTATTATACCTATTAGGCGGTTGGTACCCTGGACCAATACTGGAGGCACTTGTTGGCTTGTGAGTCGATGTTGAAAATATCTTAGTATGCCTGTACACATCCTGTAATAACCTCCTTGTAACTGGTTAGTAGATCCTTATCAGCTGCCATAGTCTGCCCCCACCAATCCAACGAAGCATTGCTCCAATCAGCCAGCCTGCTTTTGGACTGGGTCAACAGCTCAAGTATCTTGAGTTCCTACTCCAGGTAGTCGTACTTCTTCTTCACATCAGCGAACACCTTCTTCTGCAAACTTTCTACTCCCGACAGCAGTTTGTCCTCAGCTTTTACAAACGCCTCCTTAAATACCATAGTTTTCTTGCCGAGCTTCTTAGCCTCCTGCAGGTAGCCAGTGAGTAGCTTATGAGTCGTCTATTTGGTGGTGGTAGCCATATAAAACTACAGAGTTCTCATACGGTTATTGATATTAGTCATCTCTATCGACAGTTGCTTGCAACCATTAGCAGCGTGCTGGCACCACCGATACCTATTCTGAGTCTTTTGGTTTGCTGGCATAGTGTAATGCTATAGGGCCTTCACCGAACTAGACTGCTTAAAAAACGTCCTTTGGGAATTACCTAATTCCTCAAAATAATTAATAGTTAGCTTCACAAATTCCTCTGTCCTCCTAATCTTCTACAGCAGGCAGTTGGTTATATCGTCTAATACTTGAGTATGTTTCAGATACAGCTGGTTGCGGTTGTGCATGTAGTTGCGAAAGTACACAGTATTACCCTACTTACGCTACCAGTAGGCAGAGGATATCATCCTGTGTAGCTGCTCCTTCTTTAACTCCTTCTGGTCTACCAACAGTATCTGGAACTACTGAGCTGACTATCTTATTCCCACAGGCTATTAGCTCTAGTTTACTGGGGCACCAATCACCACAGATTACTTTGGTAACTATTGACTCACAACTGAAGATATCACAGCTGCTTTTGAGGTTACTGCTACCTACACTACAGGTGATTTGGGGTCATTAGAAATAACTAATTGTTATAATTGCTAGCTCTGCCTAGGCGATTAAATTGGGTCGAGCTACTTAGGTGCTAAAACCAGGGGCTAAATTTATAACTATTCTTGAATAGGCTCCGCCTATTTTTTAGGCTCATTTAATGACTCCTACTCATAATCGCTGGATCGGTGCTAAAGGTCTACTCTTCCATGATCTTAGACTGCCTATCGTTGCTATCCTTAGTATTGTTACTGCTGGTGCACCTAGTCTACCTACTCGTTCCCTTCTGCATTAGCTCCTTCCTTCAGCTCATCTTTCGGCTACGGCTAAACATACTCGTCTTCCTATTCCTAATCTCCTTAGCGTCGATTTGTAATCTCTTAATCAACTATCTCCCCATCCTCCTAGGCCTACCCCCTGCCTTATTCCTCTACGACCTACCCACCACCCTCAACTTCCCCATGTTCCTCCATAACTTACCTATCAGCCTAATCTAATTCCGCTTGTTATTAATGCTTTGCCTATTCTTCCCCTTATTCCTGTTACTACTGCTGTTACCCTTCCTCTAATTCCTATCTATCACCCTAAGCAGGCTACATCTGCTCCTCTTCTGCACTTTAGTCAGCTTCCACTGTGTGCTGTTATTACTAACCATCTGCTTATTAGCCACCCTATTCTAGGCGTTACTCCTTCCTTTCTTGCTCAGGTTCTGCATTATGCTGCTACCCATGGGGTTGTCCCTCTTAATTCCTCGGGTTGTCCTATTCAAGAATATCCATAATGATTATAATATCTAAATTGTGTCTCTCCCATCATCAAGAGTATTTAGCGTGGAATTTATCGTTAAAAGCATGTAGATCCTTAAACCTCTTGGTGAGCTCCTCCTCAGGCCTAATCAGAGTGGTAGTTCGGAAGTGATAGGTTCCAGTCTTCTGTTTAAATCCACTTCCAGGTACCAACACTATCCCAGTGTTCTTCAACACCTCCATGCAATAAAACATATCAGCAGGCTTACCACCAGCAGCTGCATTAAACCTCTCTTACCTTCTTCAACCTTCTTCGACAGTTTTATCGATGGGAAGGCATACATAGCACCCTCAATCTACTGGCATCTAATATTCTTCATATTGTTCAGAGAGTTTGTCACGATCTCAGCTCTTTTCTTCAACGATAACAATATCTAGTTCTTCTCTCTCTCGTATTCCTACTTTGTCTCGGCTGCCACATCCTTCACTGGAGGGTTCACCATCATCTCCACCATACACTGCCCCACACTATTCGAACACAAAAATATCGACTTCAACTTTACCAATTCCTGGTGGAAATCTGGGCTCACATTCTGCAACTCCATATACCCTCCTCTTAGCCCACATTACCCCAAGAAACCCTTCGACACAGAGTTTAGAGACACGAGTTCGCAAATATTGTTAAACTGGGGTCCCATAGAATTCAGGACTCTCTTGAACGAAAGAAACTTGGCTCCTTTCTTATATATATTTTATCTGTACACCTGCGTAGGTAAAAAGGTACCTCATCAGCGATAATCATAAGTTTATGCTCGACAGCAAATTTGATAATTTATTTAATTGTAGCTTCGTTAAAAATAGCTCCTGTTGGGTTCCCTGGATTGATAACCACAATAGCTCTAACATCTTTCCCCTCTTTCTTTGCTTGTTCGATGGAACGCTGAGCATCACTGATATCCATTTGCCACCCTTTCTCTTCATCTAGGTAGTAAGGCACAATTGCTCCTCCATTTAGTGCCACAGAAGCCGAATACAACGGATACTGAGGAACGGGTATCATTATACTACTCTTCGGATTCTCAACAAGCATTTGAATTATCATGTGCACACCCTGCGAAGCCCCCTCAGTCAAGAATATGTTGTTAATGTCTGGCTTCTCAACTCCATCCTGTTCAGCAATAAAGTTTGCTACAGAATGACGCACTAATGGGATGCCCAGTGAAGCAGTGTAGCTTCCAGCACTGATGATTTAGTCTAGATATTTTCTAGCTCTCTTCTTTACATCTTGGTGAATCTACTTAGAGTTCAACAGCTCAGGGTTTAACAGGCAACCCAACACTCTCCTATTGTATGAGATCGGTGGCTGGTGAAAATGCTGTGGGTTCCCGATATTGCACTCGGTAAGATGGTCGAATGGAAATTTCGTACCCTTTTTAATTTGTTCCTCAATCTCCATAGCTTTGGTAGGGACTTCCCCTCGCACCGCATACTGCGCGTTTAGGACGCAAGGGTTGATTTTGTCTTTAGCAATGTAAAACCCATTTTTCTTCCCACTGGAAAACAGTGCTCTGCTCAACCTCATAAATTGTGATCTATATTATTACTAAACCTTACACAACAAGCTATATTCCTACTCTCCAAACAATATTTATATTGTATCTAACTGTGTTTGATAAATTCCGTTGTTCATCCAAATATGTTAGACTGATCGGTAAAAGAATTAAATTGAGTTTATATTTCCCACTGACTGTGATAGCTAATCATTATTTATTATGGGTGGAGACGCATTAAGCTTCAAAGCAAAACGACTCAGCGATGCATAATTCAGAAACGTTGTTAGGGAAGTGATGTAACTCGTTTAAAAGCTATTTCTCAAAATCTAAGTGTACATTCCCATGCCTTAAAAGTAATCCCACGGGGATGTAGACTTCTTAACCATTCCTGACAAAAATATTGACGTAAAGCTCATTCCTCAACTGATTGGATCGAAGGAGTTTGTTTCTGATCATCGAGGAGGAACCATGAACTGTGAGTACAAGGGATACCAGGTGGATTTCAAGTTTGTAGAGTCTGAAAAGGAGTTCAATATGACGAGATTCTACAAATCATACAGCGGAGTGGGGTCTGTGTTGGGTTATTTTACTCATTGCTAAACTCTAACACTTACCGAAAGCGGACTTTACGCAGTTAAATTCGTCACACCTACCATCAAACTCAAACATCTCATAAGTGACGACCCAAAATAAATACTTGCACTGTACGGTCTTGACCCTAAAATATATGAAAAAGGATTCAACAGCAGGGATTAGCTATGCTAGTACCTCTCCTCATGTAGGTTTTACGATTTCCAACGAGTAATAAAGGGAGATTAGAAACATATCAGCAAGTTACTAACAGCACTCAAAGACTGGAGTGTAAAGTTACCCGAAGATAGTGTTCGACGTAACAAGACTACTTTAGAAATGGACTTCTGTCAAATAATGCTAACAGAATCCAATCAGAAAGTGGCGTATGAGCAGATGATAGCGAGCAAGACAGAGCAGTTGCACAGACACAAAATTGTAAAGGAAAGATTCAATGGAAAACATATGATGGAGATGTTTGGGTTGAAACCCAATCAACTAAATGCTGTAAAGCAGAAATTCAGAGATCACTTTGCTACTGAATAGGCATACGAAGCATTTATTTTGGAATACAGTTTGGAGGAAATAGCTTAAGCATTCAAAAAAATAGCTTTAACTGAAAGCGAATGACCCTATTAATGTTATTTATCTGTTTAACTCTTCTCAGGCCATGTATTCGTATTATGATTGCTAATTGGTTTATGAACAACAAGACACTGTCATTACAATGAGTAAGATTACGCCCTTAAAGCGTTGATTAAATATTGGCGCCTATCTATAATAAAATGATGAACCAGCTTTGGGTTGATAAGTACCGCCCCAAACGACTAGAGTAGCTCCAGTATCATCTCGACGTTTCCGAAGTGCTTTCACAACTAGCTGCTAAAGACGACTTCCCTCATCTACTGTTCTACGGTCCCAACGGAGCAGGCAAGAAGACTCGAGTATATTGTTTCCTCCAGCAGCTATTCGGCAACGGTGTCTACAAGCTAAAAAGTGAGTAACGAGTCATCAAGCCCTAAAACAGCAGCACTACTATCGAATGCTGGGCTGTGCTTAGCAACTACCATATGGAGATATGTCCTGCTGATAGCTAAAACAATGACAAACATGTCGTGCAGAAGTTCGTAAAGGAGACAGCTTCCTCACAGAACGTCGAAACCAAAAACAACCCTCGACCATTCAAAGTGCTAGTCATTAACTAGGCTGACAGATTGACCAAGGAGGCTCAAGCAGCACTACGTAGGACTATGGAGAAGTACATAGCAGGTTGTCGCATAATCATGGTATGCTAGCGACTCAACAAAATTATTGCCCCTATTCGTTCCAGGTGTCTCAATATCCGAATATCTGCACCCGACAACTAAAGCATTCTGTGGGCACTGTAGGATGTTGCTAAAAAGTAAAGCATTGGTGTTCCTCAAGGAGTACTAACTTCGCTAGTCGAGTCCTCATAAGGGAATTTACGAGCAGCCATCTTAGGCCTACAGATGTGGTTCAATAACAAATCTCAACCAAACTTCAAAATTGACAGCTTAAAACCAGTATGGAAAGCTGAAATCATATCAATTGCTAAGGACATCCTTGCTGAACAAAGCCCAAGCAAATTAAAGGCTATCCGTGACAAACTATACTAACTACTCGTGAATGGCGTTGAGGGTTCAATTATTTTTAAGGGAATATTGGCAGAGCTGCAGGGCAAAGTGAAGTAGCCAACGATGATGAAGATCATTCATTATGCAGCCACCCATTAGATCACAATGGCTGAAGGCACCAAACCAGTTTACCATCTATAGGCATTTTGTGCACACAGCATGATGGCGATCCGGGAGTAAAAAACTGCATTGTGATGGTATTACATAGAGTTTATAATATGCTATCGGATATTGAACTTGGGGACTTACTCAAGTAAATCAGTGAAGCCGAAGATAGTGCCCTCCCCAAAAAGTTCAGAAATAGGAAGAAGAGGCTATCCGAACTCTAAGAGATTTCTGAGTGGCTGCCCCTCGATCGAATTACCTCGCAACCACTGCCTCTAAAACCATCACCGAAAAAGAAGAATGTAAAGTTAACTCTCCCTCCTCCAAAGATTAAGCTGGATGTGCCCAGCAGATACTTGCCCAAAGTGGCTAAGAATACAACCATATCAGCCGGCAAACAAATACCCAGCTGTAGTGTGTAGTTCCAAACTGGGTCAAAGGAGTCCATCCATAATAAAAAACCCACTAATTCAGTCTCCAAATCCCTTCATCGAGAGGTCCGTCTTCATCCAATTTTTCTCAAAATGCCTGAAGATCATGGTCTGTAGTCTCTGTCTTTAAGTGTAGTGTCTCGCTCGAATGCAACCAGTATGAGGAACCATCACATGCTCCAAAATCTGTAAAGCAGAGCTCGAAAATTGTCGAGAATGAAACAACTGGACTAATAATACAACGATTAGAAGATAATGGGTGGGTAGCGGGAAGATAGTCGAAACCAATTCATTAACAAGTTATTCAAGACCAGGAGACTTAAGCAGTAACCCCTGGAATCGCATCATTCTGAAATGCTACCGAAGGATCATTTCCGTAGCTAAATGGTATTCATAAGCCTTCCTCAGACCTGAGGGATTAATATTTGATGAAATAATTTCAAACTTGGTTTCGAATTCTCAATTATTTTTTATAAATGCTTTAGGAAGCTCCTGAGCAAAGCAGAGTGAAGGTTCTCAACCCTCTGATATAAAACGAATGCATAATTAACGAAGCCTACTGTCTGAGGCTCAGTCGAATGAAAAACATGTTCTTCTGGGTTATGGTCGTTGCCACCCTAGGTACTTCATAGAATCACCTAGGCTTCGTCTGGCTCCTCAGCTACTGGAGCAGAAAACTCAGCCGCAAACTTCGCTACAAGTTCTGTACAGTTGATTAATCCACCCATTTTCTGGTATTTGAGTGGGATGACGTGTGGGAAATCGTTCGAAGATAAGAGAAAGTTACTATTGATGAAAGTAAGTCATGGGTTAGATAGACGGATAGACCTACTCCGCCATTAGCTTCAATAACCGATATATTAGCTACTACTACGATGCAGAAAAGGAAGTTTTCAGTACTGCTAGGTACGGACTGGGCGAAATACTCGACTCCTTGATCTCTGGTAAAGTGCCCATTCACCCTGACATCCAAAGAGCATAAATTAGACAGACATTCGGAAGAAACGTAATTGAACTACCAGTGGGTTCCAAAATGAAGCTGTTTTTTGCTGAAGTCTTGAGTCCCTTCGAAGTATTTCAATTTTACGCTATTGTGTTGTGGTATTGGGAGGCCTACTACATCCTCCCCACAGTCCTCATAATCGCCTCACTAATCACCTACTACTACAACGTGCAGCTACTTCATCAAACACTAACTAAACTTAAACAGGATTCTGATATTAGAGCATGGGTAGGACTCGCCATGACCAACGGTGAAGAGGTCCTCATCGAAAATGTCAGTAGCTAGCACCTAGTGCCAGGTGATTTCTTCTATCTCGGACAGGGGGATAAAGCACCCTGTGACTGTATAATTCTTATGGGATCGGCACTGATAAATTAAAACTACATAACAGGCGATCCCTATCCAGTCAGGAAGATCTAGCTGTAGAACTTCACTTACAACCCTATACATCAAAACTAAACCACTATTTATCTGGGCACTTAAATTATTTAAGTCGATGCTACTGGAGTCAACAGAGTCAACTTAAATGCACCCTAAATCCCTACTAAAAGGCTACTCTGCCTATGCACCCGCACTAACTATTACTCTTTACGTGGGCAGTATCTTCGTTCGATCATATTCTCCAAACCTCACAGCAACCAGTTTTATAATTAAAGCATCAAATTCATTATGATACTCTTCGGAGTCACTCTTATAGGCTATTCCTTCCTTTACCTTAAGGTCGGCAAATACTTTTCCACAGGCTCCATGATTGTTACTCTGCTTGACTTAATT
>JAOXNN020078415.1:0-32972 GCA_028571205.2 Hydropsyche betteni | reverse complement strand
AGCTTGGACCGGGCGGAGGAGGCCAGGAAGCGCATCTCCAGCGCCATGCGTTCCTTGTCGCGGGCAAGCTGGAAGAGCCGGGCGCCGTTGCGGGCGGCCATCAGAAGCTGTTCGGGGTGCCAGGGTTTTGTCAGGAACTGGTGGATGCCCGCGTCGTTGATTGCGGCAGCCATGGCGGCGGGGTCGGTGTAGCCGGTGATGATGATGCGGACGGCGTCGGGCCAGCGGTCGCGGATCGCGGCCGCGAGGTCGGGAGCCACCTCCGCCCCCTCGAGCGCGCGGGCCGTCCGGCTGATCACGATGTTCCGGCGGCCGGGAAGGGGCTTGCCGATCGACTCGTAAGTCTTGCGACCCATGATGATGTGGTGGCCCAGGGTGACCTGCGTGAACAACTGCAGTTCATTGGGCAGGTGCCAGGGAATCCTGCCGTCGGCGCCGATGATGCTGCCGGCCACCTGCATCGTGGTGGCGCTCTGATGCGGTAGTGCGGCCCGTGCCTCGTCGATCGAGAGCAGCGAACCGGTCCACCAGCTCTTGTAGGGGTGGCCCATCAGCAGCACACCCAGTTCGTCGCGGCCAGAGACGATCTCGTCGTTGAGGATGCGCTGTTCGGGCTGCATCTCCCAGCCGCGCATGCGCAGCTCCAGCACGCTGTTCACCGCCGGGTCCGACGGGTGGTAGCTGTAGTGCACGGTGGGGCGGTACACGGCGTTGCCGGTGACGTCGTCGTACACCGTGAGCGCTTCGCACATGGTGAACGCTTCGCCATGGCGGATGACCATGCCGCGGATCTCGCCACTCGGCACCCAGCTACGCACCCACGTTTCCATGCCCGGGCGGGCGATGCAGATCTGGTTGCACGGGCCTTCTCCGCTGTGCACGAACGCATTCGCGGGCAGGCGCCGCTCGTGCGTGCCCCAACCCATCTCCGCCGGGGCGACGCCCTCTTCGTAGAAGCCTTCGACCGACCATGTGTTGACGAACTCGTTGGTCCGCTTCGGCGTATTGCTGACCTGCGTGTCCCGTTCGGCAACATGGATGACCTTGGTGCCGGTGAGGTGTGCCAGGGTGTTGTACGAACGGTCTGCCAGCGCAGCCTCGAGGCCAGCCGCGTTGTCGCCGGCGATGCCGTCGGCGAGCATGCGCGTGGCGATCTCGGTGAGCGCTTGCTTGGCCCAGTGGCTGACGAGGCCGGGGTTGGCGCCGTGTTCGAGCACGGCCGTGGCGCCCTTGTTGTCGCCCCAGCCGCGGATCATGCGCCGCAGGCTCATGTGGCGGACGTACAGCGACCGGTCCAGCGGGTGCATGTCCGTCATGTGGTCGTACGGATCCCATAGCTCGACGCTGGTGTTCAGGTAACGGACACCGTGATCGCGGCACCACTGCAGAATGGTCGGGTTGTCGATGTTCCAGGCCAGGTCGAGCAGCAGGTCACCGTCGCCAACGCGCTCGGACAGGAAACTGTCGAGGTTGTCGGGGGTGAGCTGTGCCTGCTCGTAGCGGACACCTTGGGCTAACGCATCAGCGATGCGTGCACGGTTGTCGACCATGTCGACCACCGTGACCCGAGCGGGCTCGATCTTGACGTCACGAACCAGCAGCGGGACGACGGCTTGCGC
This sequence comes from Hydropsyche betteni, assembly GCA_028571205.2. Taxonomy (NCBI): domain Eukaryota; kingdom Metazoa; phylum Arthropoda; class Insecta; order Trichoptera; family Hydropsychidae; genus Hydropsyche; species Hydropsyche betteni. The sequence continues at coordinate 31,353 of JAOXNN020078415.1, read as the reverse complement.
CACCGACCCACAACCGAGAACGAGCACTCGCTCGGGCACTCGCGTCATTCGGCGTACTCGGGGGCCAGCGCAGCCAGATCGTGGTCCAGCGTGGCGACATGCGCGGCCACGAGGAGGCTCTGCCAATCGTAGGCAATGCCCTTGAGACCGGACTGTGTGCAGACAGGAGTGCTGTCGAAGGTGTTCATCGCGGCGCCCTTTCGAGACGAGAGATGGTGTTCTCGGTTCCTTTCCGGCCGACCAGTTCGGCACGAAAGCGGGGTGACAATAACGAGCTCTGCAACGCGTTGCTACTCGCTGATGCAACAGACAAATGCCCTGATCAGTCGGTCAGCCAGACCGACTGAGCACTCAGCTGCGACCGGCGCTGAGGAGTCGGCGCACGTGTTGCCAGCGAGTGCGCTGGCGCGCCGCCAGACTTGCCCGCGACGGCATTGCCAGCCCGGCCGCATAGGCCATTCTGGCTGCAACCGGGAGCGCCGCCGCGGCTGCCCTCCCTTCGCCTGCCCAGCCGTCTGGAGAGGCCGCCGATGCCGCAACTCGGGCCGCATCAGTGGCGGGGAGTGGCACGGAGCGAGCCCAGAGCAGAGCCTCGCTCTCCGGAAGGTGCAGCGCCGCCCACGCTCGCCGTACGGCTTCGGCGAGGATCGCCTCGCCTCGCCACCCACGCGCCTGCTCGGCGGCGGCAGCAATCGTTTCGGCATCGGCCAATTGGGCGACGTCGCGCGCCGCCCGCAACCCGGAGCCGCCGCCCAGCACTGCGTGATCCGCGGCCTGGATGAGGCGCATGTGGCGGGGAAGTGCAGTGACGTCCACGCCGCCGAGCACGAACCTTGTCCCGGGCACAAACAGGTCGGTAGAGGGAATGGCCAGGCCATAGAACCCGCCCGTGAGCGTGAGGTGAAGGTCGATGTCGACGCCATCGGCCGAGCGCAGCACGACAGCCTTGCCAAATCGGCGCTCCCACCGATGGTTCACCGCGGGTTCGGTGCGCGCAAACCCACTAGGAGCGAGCGTGGCGAGCGCATGGGGAAGGTGTTCGCGGGGGACCAACAGGTCGGCGTCCCCGAACGTGCGCAGCGCTGGGTCGGGGTAGTCCAGGTGGGCGCTGGCGACCCCCTTGAGTACTCGGCTCGGCACACCGGCAGCATCTAGCGCCCGGACAGCCCGCACCGCCGCCAACTCGCATGCCAGGGAGGCCCGGAGTGATTCGAGATGGGTGTGCAGCACTTCGTCACGTGCGCCCACTTCGAGTTCGAGCGTGCCCGTTTGCACAGCGTGGGACGCAAAACCGAACAGGCGCGAGTCCCTCATCAGCTGCAGAAAGGTCGCCGAGTCGGCGGGTGCAACCCGCACGACGTGCGCAGCAGAGTGCAGGCCAGCGGCAGCCACGTAGCCGGCTGCGGTGGAGGGGTCCATCGGAGGTTCGCGGCGCTCCTGCGAGCGTCAGGCTGTGTCCTGGCGCCGCCGGCGAGCCACGAGCAGGAACAACGCGCCGACGATGACGGCGAGCGCGGTCATGCGCACCCACGAGGCCGTTTCCGAACCCGTGCGTGGTAGGCGGCGCACGCTGAACGTGGTTGAGGTCTCGGCACAACCATCGCTGGAGGCGACGACCTTGTAGTTGCCGAGTGTCTGCGGGGCGGTGAGCGACACGGTGGCGACGCCGTTGGCGTCGGCGATGCCGGTGACCACGATCGGCGCCAGGCCCGGGTTGCTCGGGAAGCTGATCGTGAACGTAACGGTGCGGCCAGCACAGGCATGGAAGCCGGTTGCAGTGATACGAATCGTGCCGCCGGGCGAATAGGACGCCGCGTCCGTGGCCACGGCGCTGCCGTTCCCCGGCGGGTAGGCCACGGCCGATCCCGCAACGGCGGGGGAGGCGGCCAAAGCCAGCACCAGGGACATGAGGAGCGCGAAGGCGGCCAGTGTGCGGCGAATCACTGGTGAGTCTCCTTGTCGATCGTGGCGGTCGGCGAAGCATAGTCAGCGAGGACGCCTGTGGCCACGGCCTGAAGCATTGCCTGGTCATACGGACCGGAAAGTTCCGGCCACCACGGGGTCACCCGTACATGGTCGATCAGCGGGTGGTGCGGGCGAGTGGCGCGCTCGCCGGAGCTCAGCAACACCTCGTGCATCTTCTCGCCCGGCCGCAGACCGGTGAAGACCACTTCGATGGCACGACCGGACTGTTCGATGAGCTGGTGAGCGACATCGACGATGCGCACCGGCGCACCCATATCCAGCACGAGTACTTCGCCGCCGGCACCCGTGGCGGCCGCTTGCAGCGTGAGGCGCACAGCCTCCCGCACGGCCATGAAGTAGCGGGTGACGTGAGGGTGAGTGACTGTGACGGGCCCTCCACGATCGATCTGCGCCTGGAACGTCTCCATGACCGAGCCTCTGCTGCCAATAACGTTGCCGAACCGCACCGACACGAAGCTCATCCCGGTGCGTTGGGCAGTAGCGGCCGTGAGGTGCTCGCCGAATCGCTTCGTGATCCCGAGCATGTTGGCCGGGTCCGCAGCCTTATCCGTACTGATGTTGACGAAATGCCGCACCCCGACGGCTTCTGCGGCTCGCAGAACATTGCGAGTGCCGAGGACGTTCGTCTTCCACGCTTCCGTTGGTGCTTGTTCCAACGCCGGGACGTGCTTGAGCGCGGCAGCGTGGAACACCACTTCGGGGTGGTACGTGCTGAACAGGTCGTCAATCCGCTCCGCGTCGCGGATGTCGGCGAGCGAAGCGAACACTTCGCCGTGGGGACTCAGCCGTTGGTGGATGGCATGGAGAAGCGAGTCATCGTGATCTAGGAGCACCAGGTGCTGAGGGTCGCAGCCGACGATCTGCGTCGCCAGTTCGGAGCCGATCGAGCCGCCTGCGCCGGTGACGAGCACCCGTCGACCGGCAATGAGCGCGCGAACGGCGTCGGTGTCAATCGTGACGAGGTTGCGTTGGAGGACGTCCTCGTCTCGGTAACGCCGCAACTCGGCGACGGAGCCCGAGCCGACGAGCTGGTGCACCGGCGGCATCACCAGCGTGTCGAGGCCGGCGTGCTGGGCTGCGTCGTGCAGGCGGGTGAGTTGTTCGGGGGTCGCCGACGGCATCGCCAAGAGCACGGTTGTTGCGTGGTGGTGGGCAGCGACGCGGGCCATGTCCGAGAACCGCCCTTCCACGCGCACACCCATGAGACGCAAGTTGCGCTTCTCCGGGTCGTCGTCCAGTAATGCCACGGGACGGTACGGGCTGGTGGCGGAGTTGAGCATCGCGCTGAGCGCGCGCACGCCGCCTTCTCCGGCGCCGACCACGACCACCGGCACGCGATGGGCAGCGCGGCGGCCGCGGTAGCGGCGAGCCCGGTAGCGGCGCAGATAGCGCACGAAAAGGACCAGCGCAGCCGCCGTGGCGGTGGCCCAGACGATGGCATGTCCGAAATCCATTGCGTCGGAGGCCAGGTCGATTGCCAACGTGGCCGCTCCGGCGATGCCGACGGTGACGGCGGCGGCACCGACTTCCTCGAAACTGAACGGCAGATAGCGACGCCGGTAGAGCCCGGTGAGTAGGCCCGCCAGCAGTTGCGCGATGCCGGCGACTGCCGCCACCCCCCGAGGGTCGTGATGACTCAGGGCGGCATGCTCGATCGCTGCCGTGAGATAGATGGCAACCGGCCAACACAGTGCGTCGCTGGCGGCCATGGCGATCGTCCGCAGCCAGTTGTCGTAGCGCGCCACATCCGCACGGAGGGCCCGGCGCGAACGCCCCGAATTCAGCTTAATTCTGGCAATTCCTGTGACTGTAGCGGCTGGAGTGCTTCGTTGGCGTTCACACCCACTACGGAGAGTGTTGGACCGTTTACGGAGCGGCGGGTACTAGCCAGCCGTCGAGGACGAGCGAGGTGACCATCGTATGGACCGCGTCGGCATCGGCGGCGAACGTCTCGTCGAGCTCGAGCGAGTCGAGGTGCCGGTGGATGGTCGTACTGTCGGCTGGCTCATCTGCCGCGAGCCACACTGCCGCGGCGAGACCCGCGAGGTCGATGGTGGCGCCGTCGGCGCGATGCAGCAGCACCCGCCCTTGCGCTACTCGAAACACCGCGTGACAGCGCTGTACCACGGCCATTGGGGCAGCGTACCGAACGCCACTCCGAGCGAACGGGGCTCGGCGCAACTACCCTGCCCACGCATGGAGCCGTCCAACGCGCCTGCAGTGGTGATGGTCGGGGCAGGGGGCCACGCCCGCGTGTGCCTCGCGGCGCTGGTCGACAGTGGCTGGCACGTTGCCGGCTGCGTCAGCGCCGACGGACTGGCCGTTGCCGGTTTACCGTGCCCCGTTCTCGGGCGTGATCACGACGTCCAGGCCCGGGCCCAGGACGTGGGCGCTTCGGCGGCGTTCGTGGCGATCGGCGACAATGTGGCGAGAGCGGCCGCCTTTGCGCGCTGTCGAGCGGCCGGCTTGGACCTGCCAGCCGCGCGCAGCAGGTTCGCGATGGTGGCCGACGATGTGTCGCTGGGCGCCGGCGTGCTCGTCGCCGCGGGCGCGGTGGTGAACCCGGGGAGTGCGGTGGGCGATGGTGTAATCATCAACACCCGCGCCTCGGTTGACCATGACAGCCAGGTCCATCGTTTCGCACATGTCGCGGTTGGGGCGCTCCTCGGCGGCGGCGTGGTGATCGGCGAGGGTGCGCTGGTGGGCATGGGGGCGGTGGTGCTCCCTGGCCGTGTCGTCGGCGCCGGTGCGGTCGTGGGGGCGGGCGCGGTGGTGACGCACGATGTTGCCCCGGGAGCGGTCGTGGTCGGCATCCCGGCTCGCCCTCTGTCGTCAGGCACGAGTTCCTGGGCAGCAGCGGACCACTCAGCGGAGTCGCCGAGGTGACCCTGCGCACCAGCGCGAGTGATGGGTTGCGTCGATTGATCGACGTGTGCGTGGCGGTCGTCGGCCTGGCCGTCACCGCGCCACTGTTGGTCGTTGCCGGTGCTGCCGTGCGAGTCCGGCTTGGGTCGCCGATTGTGTTCCGTCAACAACGGCTGGGGCGAGCGTTGCAACCGTTCACGATGTACAAGCTGCGCTCGATGCGCGAACCGCAGCCCGGCCGCGCCGGCCCGGAGTTCGACCACGAGCGCCTTGGGCGCCTTGGCCGGTGGCTGCGCACGTGGAGCGTGGACGAGATTCCCTCGCTGTTCAACCTGCTCCGAGGCGACATCACGCTGGTTGGCCCGCGGCCGCTACCCGTGCACTACGCGCCACGCTTCGCGGATGCTCAACTTCGCCGGTTCGACGTCAAGCCGGGGATCACCGGGCTGGCTCAGGTCTCGGGTCGCAACCTGGTGGGCTGGCCGGAACGGCTCGCGTTGGATGTCGAGTACGTCGAGCGTCGGTCGTTGGCGCTGGATGTTCAGGTATTGGCTCGTACGCTGCCGGTCGTGTTGCGCCGAACGGGAGTCGATCACGCCGACAGTGTCACCATGACCGAACTGCCGGACCAGCGGCTGGCGCAATGACGCCCACCGGTGCGGCGCGGCGGCTCGTCGTGGTGGGGCAGGGCTATGTCGGCCTCCCGCTGGCGTTGCGGGCTCTCGAGCAGGGCTTCGATGTCGTCGGGTTCGATATCGCCGCGCGGCGCATCGCCGAGTTGCGCGCCGGCCGGAGTTACGTCTCGGACATCAGCGACTCGGCGTTGGCCGCCGCTCTGGCGGCCGGATACCTCCCCACCGACGACCCAGCGGATCTCAAAGGCTTCGATGTCGCCGTCATCAGCGTGCCCACGCCGCTGCATGATCGTCGGCCCGATCTGACAGCCGTGAGAAGCGCTGCCCAGCTCCTCGCCGAGCATGTCCGGCCGGGCTGCCTGGTGGTGCTGGAGAGCACGACCTATCCGGGGACCACCGAGGAGTTGGTCGGGCCGATTCTGCAGGCCGGGAGCGGGTTGCTGCCGGGTGTCGACTTTCACCTCGGCTACTCGCCGGAGCGCATCGACCCCGGCAACCTGCAGCACACGCTCGTGTCCACTCCGAAAGTGGTGTCGGGTCTCACCCCGGCGTGCCTCGCCGCCGTCGAACAGTTCTACGGCGCGCTCGTCGACACCACCGTGCCGGTGGCCAACACTGCCGAAGCAGAGATGACGAAGCTGCTGGAGAACACGTTCCGCCATGTCAACATCGCGCTCGTCAACGAGATGGCGATGTTTGCTCGTGAACTTGATGTCGACATCTGGCGAGTCATCGATGCCGCAGCCACGAAGCCGTTCGGGTTCATGCGCTTCACCCCAGGGCCGGGTGTCGGCGGGCACTGCTTGCCGGTGGACCCGAGCTATCTGTCATGGCGAGTCGAGCAGCATGTGGGCCGGCCGTTCGAGTTCGTCCACCTTGCCAACTCGATCAACGAGGGGATGCCGCAGTACGTCGTCGAACGCATCACCGCACTACTTGCCGGCGCGGGCACGTCACTCAACGGCAGCAACGTCCTGCTGCTCGGCTTGGCGTACAAGGCCGGTACGAGTGATTGGAGGGAGAGCCCGACCATGCCGCTTGCCGCGCTTCTCGACAGCGCCGGGGCAGCGGTTCAGGTCTGCGACCCGTACGTCGCCGAAGTCACTACTGCAGACCTGCCCTACCCGATGGTGCCGTTCTCTCGAGACACGCTCGCCGCCGCCGACATCGTCGTGTTGATGGTGGGCCACCCAGGGTTCGATGCCGCCTTGATTGCCGATGCCGCACCGCTGGTGTTCGACACCCGCAACGCACTGCGCGGCCACGGGTTTACGGGCGAGGTGCTGTAAGGCCGCGGCGCTGGAGGAGCCGTGCGTAGGTGGTGAGCGTCCGCTCGATCACGCGTTGCTGGTCGAACTCTTGCGCAGCCAAAGCCCTGCCGGCCGCTCCCATTGCCGTTCGCCGTGGCTGATCGACGGCCAGTTCGGCGATCGCTGCCGCAAGCGCAGCAGCATCTCGCACCGGCACAAGCACTCCGGTGGCTCCGTGTTGCACCACTTGCCGGCAACCGCGCACATCCGTGGCCACAACCGGCAGGCCGCACGCGGCCGCTTCCATGGCCGCTCGCGGGAAGCCCTCGCGCCAGGTGGCCGTGAGGAACACGTCCATGGCCGCATAGCACTGCGGCATGTCGTCGCGTCGGCCGGCAAAGTGCACTCCTGCGGCGAGCGCGGCAGCGCGGTCCGTCGGCGATAGCGCATCCGGCTTGTCCGGCTCGTCCGGGCCGATCACCACGAAGCGTACGTGGGGGTGCGTGGTGGCCAATGCCGCCGCCGCGCCGATCACTTCCGCCAGCCCTTTCTCGCGTACGAGTCGGCCGACGACGCCGACGACGACCTGGTCCTCGGTGATGCTCCACTCGGCGCGAATGTGTTGGCGCTTTGCCGGCGTCGGGCGAAAGCGAGCGAGGTCGATGCCGTTGCCGAGCACGATGACCTTCGCCGCCGGAACCTTCAGCCGGTGGACCAATGTGTCGGCATCCTCGGGGTTTTGGACCAGTTCGGCGTGTCCGCATGTGGCGGCAATGCGCTCCAGCGCGTACACCGGTAGACGGCGGCGCAGGCGGTCGGTGGGTTGCGCATAAAGCCCGTGTTGGGTGTTGACCACGACGGGAATACGCAGCAGCCGGCCGACCACACGTCCGAGCACGCCCGGCTTGGGGTTGTGCGTGTGGAGAATGGTTGGCCGCTCACGGCGCACCAGGCGGAGAAGTTCGATGAAGGCACGCGCGTCGGCGAACGGCGAAGGAGCGCGAGTGAGTGATGCCACGGGGACATGGCGGATGCCCCGCCCGGCCAGCGCGTCGAGGTGGTCGCCGGGGGCCGACATGCCGACGACCTCGTAGCCTGCGGCCGCGAATGCTGAGAGCTGTGGGCCGAGCAGCCAGTCAAGGCTCATGTCCGTGGTGGTGAGGTGGATGACCTTCACGTGGTTCGCCCTCGGTAGCGCACGCGGGCCGCCAGATCGCGTGCCAACCCTTCCAGACGCAGCCCACCGCGTGCTTTGGCGACGAACTCGTCGAGGCGGTCCAGGCGTGACACGGGTGTGCGACCGAGCCGCATGAGATCCCTCGGCGAACTGTTGACTCGGTGCCCCGCAACGGCGGCACTCGAGAATCGTTCCCGCACGGCTGCGCGTGAAGCTCGGTTGCCGAGGACCGCCTTCGGGTACGCGAAATGGCGTGGTGCCCGGTCGAGGTGTTCGCCGATGGCGGCGATCGAACGTTCGAGCTGGTCCGCAGCCGTTGCTCCGTCGACGCGGTCGAGAAGCAGGTGGTCGTGCGTGTGCGACTCCACGGCGAGCCAGCCGCTTGCAGCTGCATCGCGGAGCGCCGCCCAGGACGCGGCCGGCGGCCCCCACGGCAGCACGCCCTTGTCCGGCGCTGAAGTCACGAGGTAGAGCGAGGCCGGCACCAGCAGATCCGCAAGTACCGGCACAGCCAGGTCGCAGACGTCGGCCGAGCCGTCGTCAAACGTCACCACCACGCCCTGGGGGTTCCGCCCCGCAGCGAGTTCCGCCACGGCATCGTCCAGGGTGTACACGCGATGGTGTTCCACGAGGTGTTCCATCTGCTGCCGAAATGCCGCCAGCGGCAGGTCGACGGTGCTGTCGCTGGCGCCACCGACGCGGTGGTAGACGAGCACCGTCAGGCCATCCTTCGCAGGTCGGAGGCGGTCCGTCATCCTGGCCGCGCTGCGCACAATCTGCCGGGCGTTCACATGCTGCTCGCAATTGTTCGGCACAACGCGTCGATGTCGGCCACGGCGGCTGCGAATCCGGCTGGTGCGCCGCCGGTGGGATCGGCCAGTTCTGGCACTGCCCCGTGAAGGAACGCGCCACGGGAGCGGCCTTGGTTCAACACTGCCAGCCACTCGTTGATCGTGCGGCCTGCCCGTGGGTGCGGACGCGCTCGCTCCGCCAGCTCCGGCAGCGTAAAGGCCTTCGCGAACAGCGCTGGGCGATGCTCGACGGCGCGAACCACGTGCAGCCGTTCTGCGGCAACGACCAGGTCGGCGTCGTCCGCCATTGCTGGCGCAAAGCGGGTGCTGCGGTGCGCCGAGGCGTCGATCCCGACTGTTGCCAGAGCGTTCACTACGCCGTCGACCGCCGGTTCACCATGGGATCGGAACCCGGCGCTGCGGATCTCGATGGGAACGCCATAGGCATCCATCGCGCGGATGAGGAGATGTTCGGCGATCACCGAGCGCGCGCGATTGAACGAGCAGAGGACCAGAAGGCGGATCGGATCCGTCACTGCAGACCGTAGAGCGTGAGGTGGGCATCGACCGCGCGATCGATGCTGTGCGGAGCCACGGCTGCTTGTGCGGCGGCGCCGAGCCGGGTACGTAGCTCGGGGGATCGCACCAGCTCGGTCAGCGCTGCGGCAAGTTCGTCCGGAGCCGCGGTGGGAACCACCCGGCCGCAACACGCGGAGAGCAGTTCGGGCGCGCGTCCCACCGCAGTGGCCACGACCGGCTTGCCGGCGGCCATTGCTTCAAGCAGCACCAGCGGCTGACCCTCCAGGTCGCTGGCGATCACGAACATGTCGCAGCCGGCGATGAACTCGTGCACATGCTCGGTGGCGGGAACGAAGGTCACCGCGTGGGCAATACCTAGCGAGGTGGCCAGTTGCTGATGCTGAGCCAGGTCCGGCCCGTCGCCGATCGCCACGAGTCGGAGTTGCGGGACAGTGGTGCGAGCAATCGCGATGGCCTGCAGCAGGTTGGCGTAGTTCTTCACGGCGCGGTGCGATGCCACGGTGACGGCCACCACGTCGTCGTGTGCTTGGTCCCTTGGCACGAGTGGGTTACCGCGTTGGATGTCATCGTCGCCACGAGGAACGGCGTTCGCGTCGATGATCTCGACGCCGTGCCCGACGACCTGAACGGTGCGCCGCAAACGGCGCGGGAGGGACTCGGCGACGGCCTGCGACACGGCGATCACCTGTGTTCGGCGGGGAATCAGCACGCGAGCAGCGATCCGGCTGGGAGTGCGCAAAGCGCCCCACGACGTGTGGAACGAGGCCACCTGCCGAGTGCTGCGCCGTGCCGCGAACGGGCTGAATGCGGCTGGCAGCGGCCCATGAGCGTGGACGACATCCGGCTGCAGGGTACGAGTGAGCCGAGCCAGCTGGATGATGGCGCGCAGGCCAAAGTGGTCGTTGCCGCGCAGTGGGTGCACGATCACGCCGCGTTGCTCCATGGCCGGCACTAAGCGACTGCGGGTGGGGTTCACCAGCGCCACGTGGACCGCGTTACCTCGAGCGGCGAGTCCGCCGCAGAGGTCGGTGGCCATTCGTTCGATTCCACCGAGGTCGAGGCCTTTCACGACCATGAGCACAGTTGGCACGGTCAGGCCCTGCTCGCATGACGGCTGCGGGGCACGAGGCACAGCAAGAGCAGCAGCGATGGCATCAGGAGCGAGCGCTGGCGGACAAGGATGGCCAGGTTCGAGAAGCTGGTGAACGCGAGTGCGGTGAGGACGACCACGAGCAAGTGGAAGACGATGAACGATGAGCGCCGCAATGCATGAGGGAGGGCCGCCAGGCGGCGGGCACCCAACACCGCCAGCGCGATGAGCGTCGAAGTTTCAAGCGAGGGCAGCAGTGTGCTCAGCCCCCGCACTTCGAACGGCAGAGGCCGGGTGAGCGTGCGCGCGATAGCGAGCGGATAGTGCAGCGGCGTGGAGACCGTTGGTGGTGTGAACTCCGAACCGCCACCGGAGGTACGTCGCAACGTGGTGTCCAGTGCCGAGCCGATCTGCTCGGACAACGATTCAGTGCCACCCGCCCCGGGGAGGAACTCCAACGCCAGCCGTCCGACCACCACCAGCCCGACGATGCCCAAGGTGAACGTCGCCGCTGCGGCCCCGCGGCCGCGCCGACGGTGGGGCCGCGAGTCGTTCGCACTGATCGCGCTCTGGTTTCCCGCGAATGCCGCCCAGCCCATGCCGATCACGCCTGCGCCGATCCAGATGGCTGCCATGTGCGGCCGTACCAGAAGGGCGAGGCCAGTGCCGGTGGCGATGGCAACGATGGGCACCGTCAACCGGCCGCCGGTGAACAGACGGGCGGCGCCGTAGCTGAGCACACCGAACGCGAAGAGCATCCATGATTCCTTGCCGATCGAGCTCGGCCAGAACACCAGGCTTGGCGACAGTGCGCACAGCCACGCGTGCCGGCGGACATCGATCACGTTCGGCAACCGCTCTGCCGCCTTTACGCACAGCACCATGCCGGTGAAACCGAACATCGAGAACCAGATGAAGCCAGCGAGCTTCGAGCTACCCGCGAGCGTGTAGATCGTGCCCGTGAGGTGGCTGATGAACGAGGTGCCTTGGCCGTGCGGCACGATCGACCACGGGCCGACGGCTCCGTCCCGAATCTGTTGGGCATAGATGCGGCCGGCGTCGTGGTACCCCTGCGAGTCCGCGGCGCCGCCGTATGCGTCGAACGCGACCCAGTAGCGGGCCAGGGTGCCGACTGCCTTGGCCGCCATGCCGATGTACATGATGCGGGCGAGGTCCGGACGGGTGCGAAACGCCACGTGCACGGCCGGGATGAGGATGCCGGCAGCCACTGGGATGGCGACAAGGGCGCCCCACACGTCGTACGTGAGGTTGGCCATCGCCCATCCGGTGCCGACCACGTAGAAGGCGCCAGCGAGGACAACCGCAGCCATGGCCAGCCGCTCGCCGGGTGCGGCATCCCGACGGAGGGTGGTGCTCACCGGCGGATGCGGATGCCCCGCCGAGTGGTGGGACGGCCGTACTCGTAGTAGGGCGAGCGTTCGATGTTCTCGCCGACGACCACCAAGTGCAGCGTGCCGGTGGATAGCGATCGGAGCAGCGCCATCGAACGTTGCGTGGCTGTGGTGAGCGTGTGGTCGAGGCGGATCGCGACGACGACATGGTCGGCGAACGGGAGCAGCTCCAGCACTTCTGCGGTGGCACCCACGGGTGAGCTGTCGATCACCATTGCGTCGGCCATGTTCGCCAGCGGTGCCAGCACACGTGTCGTGGCCCGAGCCAACGTGCCTGGTGGGGCGTCGATACCCGACAGGTCGAGCAGGACAAGGTTGGGAGTTGGCGTGCGCCGCAACAGCTGCTGCGGTGGTACCTCGGCCAGCTCGGCGGCGGTGAAGGGAAGCGGCGCGGGCTGCTCGCCCAGGAGCGCTTTCGCCAGTGTCGGCCGGCGGAAGTCGGTGTTGACGGCAACTGTGCGCTTGTTCGTTTCCACCAGCGCTGCTGCGAGGTTGGTGGCGATACTCGTCTTCGCGTCCCCCGAGCCCGGCGACACGACGAGGATGATGCCGGTGCGGCCCGGCGTGCCGCTGCTCGACGCGCTGTTGGTCTCATTGCTTGCTGCGCCGGCGAAGGACAGCACGCTGCGCAAGGTGCGGTAGGCATCGCTGAGCTGGTCGTGACGGTCCGGGCGGACGACGATTCGTGAACCGTGATCGCCGAAGTCGGGGATCACCACGGACGCCGGTCCGCCGAAGAGCAGCTCGGCCTGCGCCCGCGAACGGATGCGACGATCCACGCGGCTCATCAGGAATGCCACCGCAGCGCCGGCCATGCTGCCGACCACGAGGCCCGAGAGCCCGCGGCCGATTCGGCTCTTCGGTGCGCTGAGGCCGGAGGACTCCTGCTGGGCGTACGCCACGGCCGTTTCCAAGGTGCTGAGGGTGAGCGCAGCATCGGTGTTGGCCAGGTCGCCATACTGCTGCTCGAACACGACGCTGTACTCCCGAGCGAGGGCGTCGAGCTTTGCCTGGACGACACGGTCGTTTGGACTTCGTGCGAGCTCGTCCTCGAGCGTGGCGATGTCCTCTTCGAGCTGGAGCGCTCGGTCGTTGAGGGCGCTCAGCCGGCTTGTGCGCTGGTTCTCCTGCAACTCGGCCATGTAGCCGCTGAGTTGCTCGGCAAAGGTGTTGGCGACCTGCTCGGCACGCTCGCCCTCCGAGGCGCGTGCCGTGATCCTCAGTGCTCCGGTTTCCTGTTCCAGCACAACGCCGCCGGCGATGTAGCCCGCCGCTTCACCACCGCTGCCCATGTTCAGTTCGTCTGCCACGCGGCCGGGGACGACACCCGTCGAGGCATACAGCGTGAGCTGGTTCAACGCCACCGGGTCGGCGAAAATGCTGCCATTGCTGCTCGACACGAGGAGCGTGTGCGTGGCGTAGTACGTGACGGTGGCATCTGCGGTGGCCGCGGGCTGTGGCAATGCGCCAACCACCGCCCCTCCGAGCGCGAAGAGCAGCGCGACCCACCAGAAGCGCCGCAGCGCTTCCATGGCCGTGGCCTTCATCATGCGCGACTCGCTCGTTTCAAGGTGTCCGACTGTAGCGGTGCGGTAGCTGCAACACTGGGCGCTGATGTCGTGGAAGGTCTTGCTCTCGCCGCCGGAAATGTCGGACGTCGAGCGAGGGCTGCTACTGGCCGCATTCGACAGCGGGTGGATCGCGCCCGCCGGGCCGGATCTCGATGCCTTCGAGCGTGAGCTCTGCGAGTTCACTGGGGCTCGCGCCGCCGCGGGCCTGAGCAGTGGCACCGCCGGGCTACACCTTGCTCTGTTGACGGTGGGGGTGCGGCCAGGCGACGAGGTGTTGATGAGCGACCTCACGTTCGCGGCCAGCGCATTCGCCGCGGTTCACGCAGGGGCTACGCCGGCGTTCATCGACAGCGATCCGTTCACCTGGCAGCTCGATCCCGCGGTACTTGCAGCCGTGCTCGCCCGGCGCGCGGAGCAGGACCGCCTCCCTGCAGCAGTTGTCGCCGTCGACCTCTACGGCTCGGTTGCCGACGGCACGCGAATTGCCGCTCTGTGCTCCGACTACGGCGTGCCGCTCGTGGAGGATGCGGCCGAAGCGCTCGGTGCTCGTCGCGATGGCCGCTCGGCCGGAACGTTCGGCCGGGTTGGTGTCCTCTCGTTCAACGGCAACAAGATCGTGACCACCGGTGGCGGCGGAGCGTTGCTGTCCGACGACGTCGAGGTCGTGGCGCGAGCGCGTCACTTGGCCACTCAGGCGCGTAGCCCAGTGCCGTGGTACGAGCACGCCGACATCGGCTTCAACTACCGGCTGGGCAACCTCAACGCGGCCGTTGGGCGAGGCCAACTGGCGACGCTGCCGACGCGAATGGCGGAGCGGGCGCGAGTACATGCTGGTTACGTCGCCCAACTCGGTGGGGTCGAAGGCGTGTCCTTCCAGCAGGTGCCCGAGGGGTGCCAGCCGAACCATTGGCTCACCACCGTGGAAGTCGATGATGCGATCTTCGGTGCCACCGTCACAGATGTGCTCGACGCCCTCCATCGCGCGGGGATTGAAGGGCGGCGGGGTTTCCAACCAATGCATCTCCAACCCGTGTTCGCGGGTGCGCAGGTGTACACGGCTGGCGGTGGTTCGAGTGCGGCGACGCATTTCCGCCGAGCGCTCAGCCTCCCCAGCTCGGGCCGGCTCACGGATGCCGATGTGGAGTGGATCGCCGGCGTCGTGCTGCGCGCTCGGCGCTGACGCCGTGCGTATCGCCGCGCTCACCCTCCTCACTGTTGCGGCGGTCGCGCCTTCGCGGTTTCGGTGGTTGCTCGGCGCCGCCGCGGGAACGCTGCTGGTGCGCTCGGTGTGGACCACCGGGATCCCGCCGATGCCTGGTCGTTGGTGGTTCGCTGCGGTGGCCGTGGCGCTCACCGGGGTCGCCGCCCAGGTAGTGCCGTTGCTCGCCCCGCGGCCGGGCGGCTGGCGGTGGGTTGCGCTGTGCGGCGCGTATGCGGGTGTCTACGCATGCGTGCCCGAGACCGACCAGCTCGATGCCGTCCTCGTGGTGCTGGTGGTGGCGTTCGTCGCGGAGCTGGTCGGCGTGAAGTGGCCCGCAGCCGTGGTCAGCGCGGCGTGGGGGCTGCTGGCGTGGGCCGCGCTGTACGGCGCTTCGGGAAGGGCGAGCGCGCTAGTAGGGGCGTTGTTCGCGTTGTGCGCACCGCTCGTAGGTGTGGCCGCCGGAAGGCGTGGTGCCGGGTGGGTGGCGGTGATGTTCGCGGGGTTGTGGGCGGTGGCTGGCGTGGTGGTGGCGCGCACCGGGGGTTTGAGCTCCACCGTGTTCCCCGCCTTGGTCTCGGCGGGGCTGGGGGTCGCCGTGTGTGTCGCGGTCAGCGCAGCGCTGTGGTACCTGCCGCTGTGGCAACGACTCGACGTGTAAGTGCTCCAGCGAAGCGCACCGTGGTGTCGCCCGTTACCTCCACGAAGAGTGCGTCGTCGTAGGCCAGCGGCTGCGGCCGCAACAGCAGCTCGTAGCCGCCGCTTGGAGCGCCGGCGAGCACGCCGTCGACGCTCATCGTCACGACGCGTTCCTCGCCAGGCGCAAGCGCGAGGAGGAGCGTGTAGCTGTTCCACCCGAGCTCAGTCGATCGCGTGGTGGACACCGGTTGACCGTCCAGTGTGGTGGCCGTGAGATCGAGCGGGGAATACACGGTGAGCAGCGTGCGATTGGTGCCTTCGGGCAGGTCGAGGAACTCGCTGCCGATGACATAGCTGGGGTAACCCGCGGCCGGTGCGTTGTTGGTAAGCGTGACGGTGATGGTGCCCGACGTGAACCCGGTCGAGGCGTCGTACGTGGCTCGGTAGTCGATGTGACGCTCGAGGAAGCTGTCGATCTTGTTGGCGGTGGCGTTGTTGTTCACCACGGCCAAACCATCTCTGCCGTCAAGCACGGGGAGGGCGCCGTCGATGCCGAGCATGCGCGAAAACGCCTGATGGTCATCGTTGGCGGCCCACATCAGCAGGTGGCCTTCGGCGGCGGCCGGGCCGAGCGCTTGCGCCAGCTTCTGCGGCGGTGGTAGCGAGCCGCCGAGGACAGCGTTGAGCGTCGCGTCAGCGACCGCCTCGAGCATCTCCCTGCGCTCGGGCGTGTCCATCGCATACTGCTCAAGGAGCAGGAATGGTTCAACGGTGAGGCTGGTCAGTGGCGTGTCGAGACCGTCGACCTCGATCGGCCCCGTGGCCGCCAGCAACCCGGCCAGCGCTGCGGGGTCGGCGATGATCACGCCGTCCACAGGCTCGCCGCCGCTTGCCTCCCAGAGCTGTGCAAGCAGCGGGCCGGCGGTGGGCATGTCGGGTGTCATCGTCACGTTCGACCAGAAGGAAGGCGCGGTGAGATCTTCGTCCGTACCGTTGCCGGCGCCGAACCTGCCGTAATGAGCGAGGTACTCGTCCGAGGCACGCAGCGACACCGAGCCGGCCGCTTCCAACTGGTTGCGAAGGTCGTTGATGCGGCCGAAGTCCGTGCGGGCGATGGCGCCGTTGGTGATGGTGAGTACGGCGTAGTTGCCGAGCACCCCCACTAACCCCCGGGCTTCGGCGGGCGACGCGAAACCGACGAAGTAGCGCCGTGTACCGCCCGCACCGAGCATGTCGGGCCCATGGACGGCTGCGGCATGCAATGTGCGTGCTTGGCGAGCGGTGTCCGCCGCGCGTTCGCTGTACTCCTGCACCCTGCTGGCGACGGGGGCGGTGAGCCAAGGGCTATCCGCCTCGGTGAGGGCCAGGTGCAAGGCGGCTACGGCGGTCTCCAAGCGAGCGAGCGGCTGTTCGAGGATGGCGATCGCGTCCACATCAATGCGCCCGCGTTCGATCGTCAGCCGGTCGAAGTCGATCACCCCGAGCGCATCGGCTGCTGCCTGGGCCGACACTGCCGCCTGGGCGAGGATCGCCGAGAGCGCCTGCTGATGCTGAGCGACCACCGGCACCAGGCGTGAGGGTTGCGCCCATACCGCGCTCATCTGTTCGTCTGCGGAACGGAGCGAGATCGCTGCGTCCTGCAGCGTGGTCGACGCGGCCAAGGGGTCGCCCGATTGCAGCGCCGATAGCCCATCCAGTAACGAGCGGTAGCCGTGGTCGATGTCGCTGCGTGCCGACATTGCGGACAAGGCGAATGCTGCCGTTACGCCGACGGCGACACCGGACGTGATGAGGAGGCCTTTGACGACACGCGCCCGCACCCATCGCTGCCGACGCTGCAGGCCAATGCCGGCAACCACGAGGATCGCCCCTCCGGCGATGATCGCACTCGCCGCGAAGAACGGATTCGTTTCCAGGCGTAGAAGGCCCTGCATCGCCAGGCCGGCTGCGGCCACACGTGCCGGTGGCACACTCTGGCGCCGCTCGCCCAGCCAGAGGCCGATCGCCACAGCGGCCAGCCCGGCGACGATCGGCACGGGGGCGCCGCCGAAGACTGCCGCAACGCCGCCGGCGATGACCAGCGATCCCCAGGAGGCGGTGGCCGCCAGCCAGCACACGAAGAAGGTCATCCCGCCGGTGAGGAATGCGTCCCCGGCAGGGTTACCCGTTGGTTCACATCCGGCGACGAGTGCCCCAATGGTTGCCAAGGCCGCCACGGCCAGCACCCATGGCATGTCTTCGGAGCGGAGCGCGTTTCTGCGGCCCCGCGGGGCGTAGCGACTCTGTCGGGAGGCGAATCGGGTCGTCACCTCGGCCCTCAGCTCGGCTGACAGATCGGCTGGCCCGTCGAGCGGGCCCGCATCCACTCCACCGTGGCCCGTAACCCATCGGCGAGGGGCACGGCGGTGGCGTCGGGGAACAGCCGCAACAGGCGCTCGTTGGCCGCTTGTGAGTGGCGGACATCACCGGCGCGTTCCGGCTCGTGAAGCACGGTGAGCGGGTGACGGAGTTGCCGTTCCAGCTCGCCGATCAGATCGAGCAGCGTCACTCTCGTGCCGAACGCGAGGTTGACGGGCTCATGGCTGGTGACGCGCCGTTCCAGAGCGTCGGCGAGCACACCGACGACGGTGCCAACGTAGGTGAAGTCCCGGCTCTGCAGACCGTCGCCGTACACCGTGAGTGGGGCGCCGCTCAGCGCGGCTGCGACGAAACGAGGCACAACAGCGGCATAGGCGTGGTCCGGTGATTGCAGCGGCCCGAAGACATTGAAGAAGCGGAAGGCGAGCACCGGCAGGTCGAAGGAGCGTGCCCACGCCAGTGTGTACGCCTCGGTGGCCAGCTTGCTCGCTGCGTACGGGCTGAGCGGCTGCGGCAGCAGGCCTTCATGCTTGGGTAACTCGGGGTTGGCGCCGTACACGCTGCTGCTCCCCGCTACCAGCGTGTGCAAGCCGCCGTGACGGCGCGCCGCCTCCAACACCAATGCCGTGCCGTCGGCATTGGCGGCAAGCGTGGGGAGCGGCTCGGCGACGGAACGCGGGACACTGCCCAACGCGGCGAGGTGAACGATGGCCTGTGCCCCTTCACAGGCGACGTCCAGCGCCGCGGCGTCGAGGATCGAGCCGTCGATGATGTCGATGGGAAGGCCTTCTACGTTGCTGCGTTGGCCACTCGAGAAGTCGTCCAACACAGCCACGGTGTGGCCTCGTCCGAGCAGCTCGCGGCACAGGTTGGCGCCGATGAACCCCGCTCCGCCAGTGACCGTGATGCGCATCGGGTTGAGGATAGGGGGACAGGGTCGACGGTATGGTGCGCCTGTGGCCGTGCGCGTGCTCTGGGTAATCAAAGGCCTCGGGCCCGGTGGTGCGGAGCGTTTGCTGCTGACGCTGGCCAGCGCGCATGACCCGGCGGTTGTTTCGTTCGGTTGCGCGTATGTGGTGCCGTGGAAGAACCACCTCGTCGCGGACTTGGAAACGCTCGGTGTTCCGTGCACATGCGTCTCGCACGGTCGGCGCGATCTGCGCTGGCCGCTGCGGCTCGCCCGACTCGTACGATCCGGTCAGTACGACACCGTACATGTGCACTCACCGCTGCCCGGGAGTGTTGCGCGGTTGGCGGCACGCACGATGCCCGCGGCGCGGCGCCCTCGTGTCTTCACCACGGAACACAACGCGTGGGGCACGTTCAGACGGCCGACTCGGTGGCTCAATCGCCTCACCAGCCGGTCGGACCGGTTCACGTTCGCGGTGAGCGGTGAAGTGGCTGGGTCGATGCGAGGGCCGGTGGTGGAACGCAGCGCGGTCCTGGTACATGGCGTGGACTTGCCGACGGTGCGGGAAGCGGCCGCCGGGCGAGCGGCGATGCGCGCCGAGCTGGGCGTCGCCGACGGCGAGGTGCTGGTGGCCACGGTCGCCAACTTCCGCGAGCAAAAGGACTATCCAACGCTGCTCCGAGCGTGTGCGTTGCTGGCCTCCCGGGGGGTGCCCTTCCGCCTGGTGGCGGTGGGTCAAGGCCCACTGGAACGGGAGGTTCATCAGTTGCACGCTGAGCTGCAGTTAGGGCAGCAGGTGCAGCTTCTCGGCTACAGGGCGGACGCGGTGGGCGTGCTGGCCGCCGCCGACGTGTTTGTGCTGGCCTCGCGTTGGGAAGGCCTGCCCGTTGCGCTGATGGAAGCGTGCGCATTGGGCTTGCCGGCGGTGCTCACCCGGGTCGGTGGCATGCCGGAGGCATTGGGCGACGACGGTGCCAGCTGGGTGGCCCCCGGCGACGTGGCGGCCCTGGCGGCGGCATTGGCCGAGATGATCGGAGATCCGTCGCGGCGTGCGGCCTATGCGGATCGGGCGCAGCTCGCCGCCGAGCAGTTCGACGTGCACCGCGCGGCCCGTGAGATCGAACGTCACTACGTTCCTCCGGTGCCGGCGACGGTGGCGCCGGTGGGGTTGGAAGCAATTCAGGTACGCCAGGCCACAAGCGCCGACGAACCGGCGGCCGTTGCGCTGTGCAGCGCGGTGCTCGGACATGGGGCAGACGACGACTGGCCTGCCTTGTTCGACTGGAAGCATTGCCAGAATCCCTTTGGCCCGTCGCCGATGTGGATCGCGGTTGACGGCGACAGAGTGGTTGCGGTGCGGATGTTCATGCGCTGGGAGTTCATCCGCGATGGCGAGGTGGTGCGGGTGATTCGTGCGGTCGACACCGCGACGGACCCGGCCTATCAAGGGCGCGGGTTGTTCACGATGTTGACGTTGCATGGACTGCACGAGATGGAAGCGGACGGGGTGGAGTTCGTGTTCAACACGCCGAACTCCAAGAGTCGCCCGGGATATCTGAAGATGGGCTGGAAGGACGTGGGGCGGGTGCGACCCGTGCTGTCGCTGCGCTCGCCCTTCGTGGCGCGGCGGGTTCTGAACTCGCGTGTACCCGCGTCGCTCACTCCTGATGCACTCGCGGTTGGTCGCTCCGTCGACGTGTGGTTGGCGGACGGGGGCCCGGCCCGGTTCGCCGAAACGGCGTCGACTCCCGGCGAACTGCGGACCAACGCCACCGTCGACTTTCTGCGTTGGCGGTATGGGTCAGCAGTGCAACCGTGTCGCGTGGTCGAGTCGGGACGAGCTGCCGCGATCGTTGAACGCCGTCAGCGTGGCGACGTGGCGGAACTCGTGTGCTTGTCGTCCTGGGGGCCGTCTGCGGCCGTCGATCGGCTACTGCGGCGAACGATGCGCCAGGCACATGCGGATGTGGCGCTCCGTGTCGGCGGCCCACGCCCGATAGGTGGGTTCATTCGTGTGCCGGACGCCGGACCAACGCTCACCTGCCGCATGCTGCAACCACAGCCCGTGCCGCCGCTGGAACAGTGGCGCCTTCAGCTCGGCGACGTGGTGCTGTTCTGATGCGGGCGCTGAACATCCTCCTTGTGCTCGCCTCAACCGATCGGCGGGGGGCGGAACTGGAGGGCATTCAGTTGGCTGCGGAACTGAGGCGCAGAGGGCACACGGCCCGCTGCGTGGCCGTTGCCGCGGGCAGGGTCGGAGGGCTGGAGCTGCCGGTCCTTGGGAGCTCGGTGCGTTCTCCGGCCACTCTGCTGAGGCTGCGGCGGCACGCACGACCTGCCGATGTCGTGGTTGCGTACGGCTCGTCAGCGCTGCCGGCATGCGCTGTGGCGCTGCTCGGTTCCCCGGTGCCGTTCGTCTACCGCAGCATCGGCGACCCTCGCCGTTGGGTGCGGGGGCGCGTTCACCGCTGGCGCACTCGTGCGCTGTTCCGCCGTGCGGCTCACGTCGTGGCCATCTGGCCGGCCGCGGCGACGGCTATTCGCGAGCTCTATGGCGTCGCGGCGACAAGGGTGTCATGCGTTCCCAATGCGCGCCCGCTGCCATCGCCAGACGAGCCGACGAAGGCGGCGGCCCGTACGTCGTTGAACGTGCCGGCAGACGCGTTCGTCGTGGCGTGGGCCGGAGCACTGAGCGCGGAGAAGGACCCGTTGCGGGCAGTCGGCGCGGTTGGCGCACATTGTGACGCGTGGCTGCTGATGGCCGGCGATGGGCCGCTGGCGGGCGACGTGCATGCTGCCGCTGCTGCCGCGTTGCTCGGCCGGCACGAGCTCACCGGCAATGTCGCCGGCCTTGAGGCTGTGTGGGCGGCGGCCGATGTGGCGTTGCTCACGAGCACGACGGAAGGGATGCCGGGTGTGCTGATCGAAGCGCGGCTGCGCGGCGTGCCTGCCGTGGCAGTGGACGTCGGCGCTGTACGCGAGGTGGTGGGGGAGGACGGCCTCGTCGTTGCCAGCGACGCCTCGTCGGAGGAGCTCGCCGCCGCGCTCGATCAGGCCCGAGGTGTGGCCTGCCATCCGCCAGACGCCGCGGCGTTCACCTGGGAACACGTGGCCCCGCAGTGGGAAGCGCTGCTGGCCGAGGTGGTGGAGGGGTTGGCCAGGTGAAGTTGATGTACGTCATCGACAGCCTCGGCGCGAGTGGCGCCGAGCACTCGACCTCTGTGGTCCTCCCGGTGTTACGCGAGCGCGGCCACGAGGTGGTGGTGACCACGCTGTACGACGCCGGCTTCGGCGACGAGGAACGTGTTCGCAACCAAGGCTTCATCGTCGCACCGCTGCACTCGAGGCGCTGGGTCTCCCGCCTGAGAGAACTTCGACGCGAGGTCAAACGGCACGACCCAGACGTGCTGCACACGTCGCTATTCACCTGCGACCTGCTCGGTCGAGTTGCCGCGCTAGGCCTGCGGACCAGGGTGGTGAGCACGCTGGTCAGCACGCCGTACTGTCGGGAGCGGCTGGCAGATCCGGCGGTGAGGCGATGGCGTGTGCGGGTGCTGCAGTTGATCGATGCCCTGACGGCTCGGCTCGGCGCTGACCGGATGCAGGCAGTCTCCGCTGGCGCTGCGGACGAGAACGCCGCAGCGCTGCGCTACCCGCGGCGGCGGATCTCCGTCGTTGAGCGCGGGCGCGACCGGGGAAGCCTCGGCCAGCCATCGCCCGCTCGGAGAGCGCGGGTGCGGTCTTCGCTCGAACTGTCCACCGAGGCGCAGGTCGTGCTCGCCGCAGGCCGGCAAGAGTTCGCCAAGGGCCTCGACGACCTGGTGCGTGCGGTCGACCTGCTGGCGGCCCGACTCCCGAACCTGGTCGTGTTGATCGCCGGGCGCGAGGGCAACGCGACACCGGCGCTGCAGACGGCCCTTGTCGATCACACGAAGGCGTCCCGCGTGGTGCGCCTCCTCGGGCATCGTCACGACGTCGCCGACCTGATGTGCGCTGCAGATTTGTTGGCGATCGCTTCCAGATACGAAGGAACAGCCGGTACGTCGATCGAGGCCATGGCGCTGGAGCTTCCCGTGGTCGCCACGGACATGCCCGGTCCGCAAGGGGTTTTGGAGGGTGGACACAACTGTGTGTTGGTGCCCGTTGGAGATGCGACGGCGATGGCGGACGCGCTGGAGGCCGTGCTGCGCGATCCTGACCTGGCTCGGCGGCTTGCGGTGAATGGGAGGGCTGATTTCGAGGCGCGATTCACCGTGGCGGCGGCGGCCGACCGGTTGGAAGCGTTCTACGCCGACGTGGTAGCCCGCGGTCGAAAGGTGAGCACGTGAGTGCTGTCGTGCGTCTGCTCGGCGCGGCGCCGATCGCAGGGTTGTGGACCGCCGCGACTCGGGGGCGGCTGCGTGCCGTTACCTACCACGGTGTTCCCGACGGTGATGCGTTCGCTCCCCAGTTGGACTGGATGCACGACCGCTTCACCACTGTGACGGGTGCTCAGGTGGCGCAGTCGTTGCACGGGGGGCCGGCCCTGCCGTCGAACGCGCTGTGGGTCACGTTCGACGACGGTGACATTTCGGTGGTGCAGACGGCCCTGCCCCTCTTGCGAGAGCGCGCCATGGTGGCGACAGCCTTCGTGTGCGGCGCGTGGGTGGACAGTACCCATTTGCCCTGGTGGGTGGTGTTGGACGCGGCGTATGACGCTGGCCTGGTGCAGCCGGAGGACACCGGGCGCGCCGATCGCGTGGCCGTGCGCCTGGCCCTGAAGCGCATGCCCGACTCCCAACGTCGCGTGGTCATCGACAGGATGGCTGAACGGCTGGCCTCCGCCGGCTGCACCCCCGAGTGGCGGCAGTGGACCACCGCGGACGTGCAAGCGTGGGTGGCAGCGGGCAACGATGTGGGCAACCACTCGTGGGACCATCCCGTGCTCGACCGTTGCGACGACGACGAACAACGCCGCCAGGTGCGCCTCGCGGACGAGCGGCTGTCCGGCCTTCTGGGTCAACGCCTGGATCTCTTCGCCTGGCCGAACGGTGACCCTGCCTCGGCCGCCGCCGAGGAGTTGCACCGCCTTGGCTACCGCCTGGTGGCGGACTGCGATCATCGCCTCGCTGCCCGCCGGCCCGACCCGATGGCGTTGTCGCGTCTGAAGCTGGACAGCTCGGTGGACCTCACCCGCACCAGGGCGATCCTCTCCGGCGCACACTCCACCGTGTTCCACGTGCAGCGTCGGCTGCGTGGTAGGCAAGGCAACGATGCCGTCACCTGATGACTTCTCTGTCCGCGTCGCTGGCCCCGCCGATGTCAAGGCCGTGCTGGCGGTGCTGGCTGACGGCTACGGCAGACCCTTCTCGGAAGAGTGGTTTGAGTGGAAGCATCGCTCGTGCCCATGGGGCGCCTCGCACGTTTTCGTTGCCGAAGACGACGATGGGCTGCTCGGGACGGTCTTTGCGTTGCGGTGGCGTTACCAGGTCGGAGCCGACGAGCTGACCGGCTGGCGGCTGATCGATGGGTCGACGAACCGTCGGGCACAACGCCGCGGTGTCTTCCGTGCGGTCGTGAAGGCGATGCTCGACGCCTCGCAGTCGGCGGCGGAGCCAGGAGTCGTCCTGGCCACGGCGACTCCGGCAGCGCGCCTGGCCCACATCAAGAACGGTGCCGTGGCGCTCGCCCCGATCCGCTCTGCATACCGGCCCGTTCGCTGGGCGAAGGCAGCGCTGGAGATCGGCCCGCATGTCTGCGACTCGTGGACCCCGAACCCTGCCCGCGGGATTGCCACCGCGTGGGACCCGATGGCGCTGCGTTGGCGAACCGACCATCGCAGCGGGGTGCCGTACCTCGTCGCCCGGCTCAGCGCAGCCGACAGCGCCCACGGCGTGGTGTATCGGCCGACGGCCGGCCGTGCCAAGGCGCTGGTGGTGTCGGCAACGTGGGGCGATCCGACCTTGGTCGGTCGAACCGTACGAGCCGCTGCAAGGCAGCACCGTGCGGTTGCGGTGCTTGAGCCAGAAGGACCAGGAACGCCGCTCCCGCGGACGCGTCTGGCGTTGCGGCGCGGCGAGTCATTGATGTGCGTGTGGGACCAACGCTTACCCGCCCAGCCGGCTGCGGCAGTACTGCACGGCTGGTCCCTTCAAGGCTTGGATCTGGAAGGCGTTATCTGAACCCGTTTGCTTCGATCCGCTACCGGCTACGTCGTTGTAGTCGGCGGCGGACGGCGTTGCGCAGGGAATGGCCGACTTGACGAGCAGCCTGGCCGGTGGAGACGGGACGTGTTGCGCGTCGAACCCAGAAGGCCAGAAGTTCGGGGTGAACCATGTCCAGAATTGGCGTGCAACGGCTCACGAGTTCCGCCGCTCGTGCGACCAGTTCTGGCCGGGCGCTGTTCACGTACACAATCGCGTTCTGTCGATAGAACGCCTCGACCTCGGCATCGTGCCACACCCGTGGCCGGACGAAGTCGAAGGCGAGGTAGCCCTGGCTGCCGAATCGGTCCGCCCATGTGTGCTGGAACTCGAGGGTGATGTGGTCGGTCCCCAACTGGCCTGGGATCGCGGCCGAGAACAGCACCACGTCGGCCAGCGCACAAAGGTCGGCAACGAAGCTGTCGCTTCGTTCGGCTGGGAGGTGTTCGGCAACCTCCAGGCTCATCGCCAGGTCAAATCGACGTTCCGGAGTAGCGAGTGGGCGGGAGAGATCGACGCTGTGAAACAGCGAGGCGGGAATACGGAGGCCGGCATCCTTGGCGTAGACGCCGTCAAGGCCGTGCACGTCGGCGACGCCGAGGCGCTGAGCGGCCGCAAGCCAGGTGCCCACGCCGCAACCGACGTCGACCACGGACCTCGGCATTGCCAACTCGAACACGATGGGCAGCATGGTCGCCGCGCTCCGCTCGGAGCCGGTGGACTGCGCGGCATAAAAGTCGTGGTCGTACGGCGTCATGGCGCCCATCGTAGGAGCCGGGTTGGCGATGGCGACTCGGTGCCCGTTTGCGGGATCGATGCCTCCGTACACTCGCACCCGTGTGCGCGGCAACTGCTTCCCGTCCGGCATCCGCGCCGATTCTCACGGTGGTGATCCCTGTCCGCAATCGTCCGGAGGAGGTCGTCCGGGCCATCCGTTCGCTCAATCTCGGCTCGCCTGCTTCAGATCAGAGGGTTGAAGTCGTCGTGGTGGACGATGGGTCGACGGACGACACGGTTGCGGTTGTCCAGCTGTTGCGCGACGAGCGGATTCGTGTCGTTTCGATCCCCGCGTCCGGCGTGGCCGTGGCCCGCACAGAGGGCGTGGCTGCTGCGCTGGCCGACTTCGTGGCGTTTCTCGACAGTGACGACCTCGTGCTGGACGGCTGGGTAGCCGCCATGAGGCAGGCAGCCGTCGACCAGTTCGATGTGTTCAGCTGCGCCGGAATCGAGCGGCACGAGCGCTTGGGGGATCGAGTGGACCTGCCGCGCGAGTTGGGCGCCGCGTACGGTGGGCTCACCGGTCGCTTTGTCGCCGGCTCGTTCGGGCTGTCGCGCGCGACGTTCGCGGCGTGCGGCGGATACATGCCGGGGCTGCTTCATGGTGAGAATTCGCTGCTCTGGATGGAACTCGGCCGCTTGCATCTGAGCACTCCTTTACGTGTCGGGTCGATCGCCACTCCGTTGGCAATCGCTCACCGACGGGATCGGCCATACGACGCAGCGCTCTACTACGAGAGCGGGCAAGTGGCCCTGCGGCGAGCCGCCGATATGTTGCGCCGCGACCCGCGCGAGATGGCTGCTCACCTCGCGGTCACCGGCGTGGCCGCAGGTCGGCTGGGTAGGCGAAGCGAGGCGCTGACGCTCTTGGCGAGCGCAATTCGTTGCCAGCCGCTCAATGGTCGGAACTGGTTGCGGTGGTTGAAGACGGCGGTTGGCCGCCCATGAGCCCCACAGCTATCACCGTGGTGATTCCTGCTCTCAACGCAGCGGCGACACTCGCCCAACAACTGGGTGCGCTGCAGGGTCAGCGCGACGCGCCGCCGTTCGCGGTACTGGTTGTGGACAACGGCTCGGACGACGACACGGTGAACGTTGCTCGTGAAGCGGCCGGGACGCTCGCGGTTCGCGTTCTCCACGAACCGCGCCGCGGAGTGAACTGGGCTCGGAACGCGGGGATTGAGGCCTGCAGTGATGGAGTTGTACTGCTGTGCGATGCCGATGATGTGGTGTGCCCCGACTGGGTGCACGAGCTGGTGGAGGCGGTGGATCACAACCACTGGGCGGCCGGCGCTGTGGAGTATCACTCCTTGAACGATGAGGCCACCGTCCGTCTGTGGGGTGCTCCGCACACGGCTGTGCCCTCATGCGACGAGCCATTTGTCGACCGGACCTTCGGAGGCTCGTGTGCCTTCACACGTTCCATGTGGTCGGCGGTCGGCGGCTTCGATCCCAGGCTCAGCGGGTCGGGCGATGAGACGGAGTTCTTCATGCGCGCATACACCGCCGGGTTTCGCCCGCGGGTAGCACCTGCCGCGGTGGTCGCCTACCGCTTGCGGCCTGGAACGCGCGCATGGCGGCATGCTCGATTCCGATCGGGCAGGTCGCAGGGCATCGCCGCGTCGAGCGCCGGCGGTGGGTACTTGCTGCCACAGTGCCAACCGCCGGGGTCGTTGATCGCGCTTGCCCGGGTCGTGTTCTCGGGACCATTGCACCTCGCCCACCCTGTCCGGCGACACGCGTGGCTGGGCGGGGTCTTGCGCCAGTGGGGGAGAGTCGTGGGGTGGTTCAGTCGCTCCGGGCGTGCCATAAGAGCGACGGGGCGGCCAACACGTTGAGCCTGCGGCGCCAGGCTGGCGCCTCGCCGCGCATCGCCGCCCGATAGCACTCCTGGGCGAGGCCGGTGGTATCGATGTCGCGAGCCACGAGTCGGCGATGGAGCTCGCGTCGCGCACGTTCGGAGCGTCGCCCGGAACCAACCGGAGAGACATCTCCTCCGAGTACATCCGCGCGGTACGTCGCTCGTCGCGCTCGAAACCGTTCCTCCTGGGCGTTTGCGCGCGTGGACGAAACGCCGAGGTCATTCTCGCGGTAGTCCACCGTGACGTCGGCAATGCCGCAGTACTCGCCAACCTCCATGAGGCGCAGCCACAGGTCGTAGTCCTCTGCCGGAAACCAACCTTCGCGGTATCCGCCGACGGCCTCCGCTGCCGAACGACGAAACATGACCGATGAATGGCAGAGACGGTTGGCGTCGAGCAACGCTGCTGCCATGGCGCCATGCGTCAGCGGAGGCGTCGAGACGGTCACGGCCGTGCCGTCAGCCCGATAACGACGGTAACCAGTCGCGCAGAGCACCACATTCGGGTTGTCGAAGGCTCCAACCTGGGCGGCCAGTCGAAACGGCATCGCAACATCGTCGGCGTCGAGCCGCGCCACGAGTTGTGACGTCGTCGCTGCCACCCCTTCCCTGAGCGAGTACACCAAGCCACGGTTGTCTCGCCTCCGAACATGGACCACCCGTGGGTCGGAGGCCGCAATCGCCCGCACGATGTCTGTGGTGGAGTCGGTGGAACCGTCGTCGACGACGACGATCTCGATCGCTGTCAGGGTTTGTGCCTGCAGACTCGCCAGACTTGTCTCGATAGTCGCGGCAGCGTTGAAGGCTGGCATCACCACCGAGACCTGGGGGAGCCGATCGATGTCCACGTGGCCATCTTTGCCGCTGCCCTGCCACCCCGCCCGTACTATCTCGCAGATGAGTGGTGCCCCGCGGTGGATCGTCGACTTGCGCGCCGACCCGTTCTCGGTCCAGCACTGGGGTCTGTGGGCAGGCTTGTCAGCCCTCCATGATCAGGGTGTGATTCGCCTGCGGCACTTGCCCCTCCCCGCACGGCGCGGCACGGGAATGTGGCTGCGAGTTGCTGATGCAGAGGTCCGCGAGCGGCGCACTGTGTGGATCGATGTCGGTGATCGGGGTGCTCCCGACAGCCCTCGTCGGCATGCTGCCGACAGTTGTTGGGCGCGCAACGTGCCGTCGGGTCGCGTTCTGCCGCTTGGCTACGTGACGGTCGTGCGATCCGGTGCCGAGCGCCGTGCGGCGTATGTCGCGGCGGCCGCCGCGACGACGGTCCTGGACCGTGATGTCGCCGCCCGAACGCTGAGGGCGGCCCGCTGGAGCTTTCGCAGGGGGCAGCTGCCGCCACTACTCGATCAACTGGAATCTCCGCCGAGCGGCGACCCTGCAATCCTGTTCCAAGTGCGGGCGTGGGAGCCTGATGAGGGTGGTGACCCGGCCGATCGGCACCGCGTCAATGACTCTCGGGCGGCGCTGATCCGCGCCTTGCGGGCGGAGTTCGGAGCCCGCTTCCGCGGTGGCTTTCAGCGGCGCCCATATGCGTTGGCCCGGTACCCGGACTGCCTGACGGAACTGCCGGAGGAACGCGTCGCCTACTTCGATCAAGTGCGTGGCGCTGCTGTGGCGGTGGCGAGCACAGGGTTGCATGGCTCGTTGCCGTGGAAGCTGGCGGAGTATGCCGCGCTCTCGCGAGCAGTGGTGGCGGAGAGCAACCTCAACGCAGTGCCGATCTCACATCAAGGCGTGTACGAGTCGTGGACCACTGTCGATGAATGCCTCGGCGCCTGTGCCGGCCTGCTCGCTGACGCCAGTCGACGACGCGCACGCCAGGAGGCAGCACATCGCTTATGGGTCGATCATGTGCGCCCGGACCGTCTGATACTCGATCGGCTCTACGACGAATTCGATCCGCCGCCGTCGACACCTCAATGACCTGGATCGCGCCGCCAGGTGAGCCGCGCGCCTGCGGTGGCGTCAGTGGACCTGGCGGTCCATGCCGGCCCAGTACGGCTCGCGCAACTTGAACTTCTGCAGCTTGCCGGTGGCGGTGCGGGCGAGGCTGTCGCGGAACTCGACCCTCTTCGGGCACTTGTAGTGCGCCAGCTTCGTGCGCGTGTAGGCAATGAGTTCGGCCTCATCCAGCGTTGAGCCCGGCGTGGTAACCACCAAGGCCATTACCAGTTCGCCCCACTTCTCGTCCGGCACGCCAATCACGGCTACTTCGGCCACGTCCGGGTGGCTGAACACGGCATCTTCGACTTCGATACTGCTGACGTTCTCCCCACCCGAGATGATCACGTCCTTCTTGCGGTCACTGATCGAGACGTAGTACTCCTCGTCGATGAACCCGCCGTCGCCCGTGTGGAACCACTGCGGTCCCTCGGGGGCGTCGGTGGCGGCGTGGATGGCGTCGGCCGTGGCCTCGGGCTGTTGCCAGTACCCGCCCATGATGTGGTTACCGCGAGCGAGCACCTCCCCATCGGGGCTGATGCGCACTTCCACGCCGATCGCGGGGGCGCCCGCACGGCTCAGCTTCGCTGCTCGGTCTGCGGAGGACAGCGAGTCATACTCCGCCTTTGTACGGTTCATTGTCAGCAGCGGTGTGGTTTCGGTGAGGCCGTAGATCTGGATGAACTCCCACCCGAGCTCGGTCTCGATGCGCTCGATCGTCTTGGTCGGCGGGGGTGCGCCGGCGCAGACGATGCGCACACGGTCGCGGCCAGGGATCGGGCCATCCCACGTGGCTGCGGCATCGAGGATGGCGTTGGCCACGGCGGGCGCGGCGCACAGCACCGTGACGCCATGCGCGTCGATCCGGCGGAGGATCTCCGCGCCGTCGACCTTGCGCAACATGATGTGTTGCGCGCCCATTCCGGTGACGGCGTAGAGCACGCCCCAGCCGTTGCAATGGAACTGCGGCAGCGTGTGCAGGTACACGTCGCGGTCGTTGATGCCGAGCTGCCAGCCGAACGTGGTGGCATTGAGCCAGATGTTGCGATGGGTGAGCTGCACGCCTTTGGGGCGAGCCGTGGTGCCGCTGGTGTAGTTGATCGTGGCGGTGGCGTCCTCGTCGTACTCCCACGGTTGGGGCTCAACGTCGAAACGCATCATCGCCGCATCGGCGTCAGCGCCAATGATGAACTTGTGCTCGCAGGCCACGTCGGCCATGGCCTCTTCGAGTTCGGGGTCGATGAGAAGGACACGCGCTCCGGAGTGCGCCACGATGTACTTCACCTCTTCAGCAACCAGGCGGAAGTTGATGGGCACGAGTACCCGGCCGGCACCGCTGACGCCGAAGAGATACGTCAACAGGCGGGCCGAGTTGTGGCTCACCATGGCGACGCGCTCACCGTGGCCGATGCCCATCGCGTCCAGCCCAGCTGCAATGGCCCGTGCCTTGCGGGCCATGTCGCCGTACGTGAACTCGCCCCACGAATCGGCCGGCTGGACGGGTTCGTCGATCACGCCGATGCGGTGCGGGTAGACCTGCTCGGCGCGGCGGAGGAAGTCGTTCACGGTGAGGGCAACCTTCATGAGCGCCATCATTGCGCATGGCTCGGGGCTACGACGGCAACGAGCGTGCGCCGCCATCGGCGGAGTCCGCCTCTACCATTCGTGCGGTCGTCAGGCGTCCTTCCCCATGCAGCAGTCCACTCGATCTCTTGTCGCTCCGCTTCTCGTGGGCCAGCGCGCTCGCCTGGCGCTGTTGGCCTTCGTGTCCTTGGCCGGAGGTGCAGCCGAGGCGGTCTTCCTGGTCGTGCTGACACGGGCCGCGTTCGCCATCGCCGATGGGCAGGAGACGATCGGCACGTTGGCCGGTGTGCGTTTTTCGGTGCGTTCGACGGTGCTGCTGTCGCTGGCGCTCGTGGTCTTCCGCTCCGCCATGTCCGTGATGGCTACCTGGCTCAACGCTGCGCTGAATGCCGACGTCACCCGCGACATTCGCCAGCGCTTGACCACGGCGTACTTGCGTGCCAGCTGGCCAGCGCAACAAGCGAGCCGTACAGGCCACTTACAGGAGTTGGTGATCAACTACGCCCATGCGGGCGCTTCGTTGGTCGGTGGGGTGGCCTCGCTGATTCTTGCCGGTTGCAACTTGGCTGCACTGCTTGGC
>JAOXNN020075145.1:0-33363 GCA_028571205.2 Hydropsyche betteni | reverse complement strand
AATCAAGTAAACCTCCAACAGCCCCGGCTAAGAAATAATCTAAAAAATAAACTACTGTGCCTGCTAAGAACTTCAAGTAGGACGAGGTATTCGAACAGTAGAAGGTAGAGGATTAGCCACAGCCAGATTACCTGAGTTAGGAGCAGCTCAAGAGCCAACTGACTCAGCTTAGTGGATTAATGAAAAAGTCGAAGGATAAAATAATATCGTCGTTTGAGAAGTACGATAAGAAACAGACGCAGGTAGTAACTGAAGCTAACTTTAAGACTGTAATTAGACAGTTACTTAATTTGGGTAATAGTGCTGATAATACGAAAGTGGTTGATAGTTTGTTTTATTTGGCACAAACTGAAGGGTATGTGAACTATGGGTTATGGCTGGAGTAGGTTGCTTCCAACTACAAGGCACCTGAAGTTTAGTCTAAGCCTCTGAAGTAGTCGAAGATTTAACCTAAAAAACCTTAGGCAATTGCCAATACGGTAGCTAAGAAGGACTCCAAAATAGAGAAACCACCAAGTTAACCAGCGAAGAAACTTTCCAAAAAATAGTCTAAATAACCCGGGATGTAAATTATCTAGGAGATGCTGGGACTTAATGACGATATCAATCCCGATGTAATGCTCATCATTCAATCTTTAATGAAACAGGAACAAGAGAGTCATCCCTCCTCACGACAGGTACTCGATACAGATAAGAGAGGTGCCGATATTGACTAATTCGTACAACTCATCATCGAAGAAGCTAATAAGCAACCAACTGATGCAGTTGGTGCCAAGGCAACCCTCCTTAAGTATATTCAGCATGATGAGGGAAAGTTGCAGGATTTTTACACTAGAGCCTAGAAGATTAAAAAGAATGGGAAACCTTACACAGATAGTGCATTTGGTCCTAATGTCAACTCGTTAACCGGCAAGAAACCTCGTTCTCTGGCACAGTTTATTAATTAACTGAGCTGGTAGCATTCGAAGAAACTATTCAAGAATCCTTAGATGATCAAATAGAATGTCAACCCTACAGATATCCTTCAGGGACAACTGGGAGACTGCTACCTTCTGAGTTCTTTGTCGAGTCTTGCTGAATATCCATGTCTGATTGAAAGGTTGATAGAGTACGAAGATAACGCCAATGGGTTCTATGGAGTATGGCTTTGTATTGACGGGGTATGGCAGTTGGTTGAAGTTGATGGTTGGCTTTGCGTTCGGCAGAAGGGTATAGCATTTTCGAAGACTTAAGGAGAGGAACTGTGGGTTGCTATTATTGAAAAAGCATATGCTAAAAGCTATGGTTGTTTCTAGAACATTGTTTCTGGGTCACCAGTGCAGGCTATTCGAGATCTGACGGGAGCACCAGGTAAATCGTATGAGCACAAACCTAAGGAAAAAGGTGAGTTGTAGAAGTTATGGACAGCTTTGGTGAAGGCTGACAAGTAGCAGCACATAATGACTAGCGGGACAAGTGGAGAGAGAAAAGGGAAGATAGTCAATGGCAAAGTGTAAAAGGTCACTTAATAGGGGATTGTGCTTGGACACGCCTATTCGATACTGGAGTTGAGATAGATAAAGGGTTAGAAAGTGATCAAAATAAGAAACCCTTGGGGGAAGATAGAGTGGACTGGTCACTGGTCGGACAAATCTTAGAAATGGAAAGCCAGCCAGAAAGATCTTTAGCATGCTGAGAGGTAAGACGGTATATTCTGGATGCCTTTTGTAGATTTTTATAGGGAATTTGAGTGCACCTACATTAACTTTATTAGACCTACCTACTACTCCAAAGTAGTCGATTCTCCAGGAGACGAACTTTCTTTTGTAGTGAAGCTGGAGAAGATGACTCATGGATACCTAACTATCACTCAGAAAGATGAGAGACATTCGATAGCAGGGCCTAAGAATAACTATTCAAAGATGAGAATGTACGTGTTTAAGATGACTGGTAATAAAATTACTAAATATGATCGGGAGGAGTTTGGGTATGGAAGAGATGCTTGCATTTAGCTAACTGCTTCGGAAGGTGAGAATCTATTGGTTTATGTCTCGATGTTCAAGCAAACTGATTTCAAGATATGTTACTATGGGAAATAAGATATTCAGCCGACTGCTGAACTGGTCCATGAGGAGATACTGGACTCGATATTGAAAGCATTCCCACCTCAGAATCCTCCCGCTCCTAATAACGATCTAATAAACTACCCTAACAATTTTGGAGACTACGCATACATTTATTTGTAGAATAGAGGAGTTGAGAGCATTAAGTTTGTTGCAGATTTCTAACAGAAACCTCCAGGAATGGATACAATACCTCCGGGTAAGCCTCTCAATTTTAATGTGTTACTAAAACCCAAGTAGAGTGCAGTGTACAAGTTTAGGATAGTGGATCAGGAGGCTTACCAGGGGATCGGCTATTCATACTATTTAGAATCCAAATGATAATATGGAGATAATCTTTAAATTATAAGTTACAGAATCATGTCCATGGAGAGTATGATCAAGGACTCCTTTTATAAGGAGCGCCTGTTACAAACTACTATATTCAACCAGTCTGAAAACAACGATATGGATAGCGGCAAGTAAGCTTCAGTCTAGGTAGACCCATCCCATAGGAACTTATTGCCAGTTCGTTGCAGAACTTTGGCAAGACGTCAGCTGGCTCTGGCTATGCCTACCTTACATTCAAGTGTAATTATCAGTCGATAGGTTCGTTGATGAGCCTTGCTCCTTACACAAGTTTGTAACATATCGATGTTTCGAATAATAACATTGAGAGTCTGAGAGTGGTCTCCAACTTTAGATACCTGATCACCCTAAATGTTAGCCACAACCACCTCACTAAACTATAAATCAAGTACTAATTTAGTAATATTAGGCATGCACCCTACTCGCTCGATACTTTGGACTGTGGGTTCAACTATATTGAACAGATACCCAACCTGCACGAGCACAGATTTCTGAGAAAACTAGTGCTGAGGAAGAATAAGATAACCAGAATACAAGGGCTCGCTAACAATAAGAATCTGAAGATATTGGATTTATCGGAGAATCTGATAGAGGATGTGGAAGGGCTTGATAACCTGTCACTAACCGAGTTGCATTTGAGCGCCAACCAGATAGAGGTCGTTAAAGGGTTCACCAAACTGGAAAAACTAAGGGTATTGGATCTTTCACTAAATAAAA
Organism: Hydropsyche betteni; assembly: GCA_028571205.2. NCBI lineage: Eukaryota > Metazoa > Arthropoda > Insecta > Trichoptera > Hydropsychidae > Hydropsyche > Hydropsyche betteni. The sequence continues at coordinate 30,196 of JAOXNN020075145.1, read as the reverse complement.
TCACTTCGATTCTGGGACTGTCTCAGCTGATCTCTCTTAGAACCCTGGTTCTAAGCAAAAACGCAATCAAACATGTCAGGCAGATGGGGTATCTCTAAAATTTGGCGTACTTGTCTGAGTTAGATTTATGCTACAACCCAGTCCAAGAGAGAAGGTACTATAGAATGCAGGTAGCCTATAAACTTCCCATGCTTCGTGTTCTTGATGGGACTGAAGTATCCCCGCAGGAGGTCGTGAAATCATAAAATCTTTATGGAATGGATGTTGATGAGCGATGCCAGATATTCAAGAGCATACTTCCGGAGGAGGAGTTCATAGATAGGAGGATACACGTTTCAGAGCTAATAGAAGCTGAGAGCGATAGTGGCGGTAAGATTTGAGTAAAGTAGGCTAGGAGATTAACTTTATTGATAAGTACGATGAACATGGCACCCTTAAAGAGGATTTGAATAGGTCAAGAGGTTCAAGGGCGTCCAAAAATTCAAGGGAAAAAAGTTACTCAGGAAGCAAGAGATCTGCTGGATCCAAGATGTCAAAGATGTCTAAAATGTCAAAATACTCTGTGACCAACTCTTGATATGATCTGGTAATTTCTTATTTGAGCAGTACCTGTTGGTATTAATTAGATGGTACAGTTCTCGATGATAATAATATACCAATTACTCATCACCAATCCCATCATGAATTAAGTTGCCTTCTGGATCTGTAGATACATTGTTCTCAGTGTATCTCTGCTCATGGCATTGGCAGCTGTCTACCTGATCATCAGACACAAACTCTACAAAAGCATTATCATGAAATACGTCATGATCGCTGCTATCTGTTAGGGTATGATGGCGCTATCTGCTCTCTGCTTCAGTCAGTCTTTCGTCATCTCCTAAACACAATAACTCAATATGGAGTATCCTTACATCATACTATCGCAAACCTTCGGGTTTATGTTCAGAGCTGCATAACTCGTAATACTAACCTTAACTTAGACATCCTTTAGTGTGACTACTGCCATGCTGCTGATAATCTATCTAGTTATGAGCCAAAGAATATATCTGATTGACTAACATAGTCATCTCCTTATGGGATTATCTCTGGCTCTACCCATCGCAATAGTCCTCCCTAGTGCCATCTATATCGGGAATGGACCCTGCTGCCAAGGAAGGTTGTGCTTCAACTGTACCTGCCCCTCCAGCCGACAACCCTACCTCGTGTACTTCTTCAATTGGATTGTGCCCTGCATACTCCTCACCCTGTTTACGACATTTTTACTTTGCAAAATTGAGAGGTACCGTAATAGAGATTCAATTGCTAGGATGAGAGACGAATAGAGGTTGGTGATGCAAGCCTATTATGTTCCAGTTCTCAACTATCTATTTCTGATCGTGAATATTCTGTTGGATAGTCTGGAGTCCTTCTTCGTGGAGACTAGTTTCGTGGTAATTTTGATCGTCACTCTAAACCTGCTGGTATTTATGATGCCTGGAACTAATTTGATGGCAATCAAAAGGTACATCTACCTGCTATAACAAAGGTAGATTGAGGACTCGATGCAAACTGATAGGTCGGCGAGCCTTAGAAGAGAAATATCTCTGGAAGATAAACTACTCTAAAGTTGATAGGCTATACCTTAAGACAGAACTAAATGATAAATATTATTAATACTGTTAGACAAATAAATGGTCGATTTGGTTGTGAGAGAGTTATTATGAGTTAGTGAGTAGATATCTTTAGAATATTTAAATTCGAAAGTATTTATGTTTACCCAATAATCATTCTGGACTATCAGATTCATCGTACTCGGCCTGTGTGTCATAGCGAGCCTATTTTCAATCAGAACCATAACCAAAAACTACCTCTACATGAAACTTCCTATGTTCTATACCCTCCTCATTGCAATAACCCAACTCATTATGAGTCTCGATCTTCTCGTGTTTGGCTTATGCACTTTTCAAATCACCTAGGTCGTTGCCACCTACAATCTTGGTCCTATATCTCTGCTGTAAGTGAGCAGCTTTTTTGTCAGATACACCATATTGGTAAGTCTAATGTTAATATTAGCTTACGATAAGTCTAACCGCCCTGCAATCTAGGGTTATTTACTGGGCACTATAGTACGCTAAAACCTAGGCTTTAGATAAGTATAAAAAGTCGACACAACTGCTTGTAGCGATTATTTTCCCTCTACTTCCCATGGTGATTGTTTCATCAATTATGGATGCCTAACTATGCAGGGTAACAATAAACTCAACAGATGGAGACCTTCATTACGCTTTCTTCAGTTATGTATGCATAAAGAAACAATGGTCTAATTTGTACTTCGCTTTATACATTACTCCCTGTCTAATTTTGGGTTTGGTAATTGGATATTATTGTTTTCTCATATGGAAGAACAGAAAAATCGAATAGCAATATCTAAGTCTGGATCACAAAGCGTACAGACTGGCACTGTCCGTATGGTACCTGCTTCCTTTGAACTTTTTGTTTTGCCTGACTGATATATTGTGCACTCTACTGTACAACACCTAGCTTACTGATAACTTTGGTGGATTTGTATCAATATACGCCAACTGGATGATGCCGTTCATCACACTGTCGGCTGTTCTCACTTATATAAAGAAAAGCAAAGATCTAAAAAAGAGTGATCTATTTATTACCATTCCATGATTTGATTGTGACATAACTATTTAATGATGGAACCTTAGTAGATAGGCTTCTGGGTCTTGCGCTTAGGAATACTTATGATTGGTCTGAGCTGCTGCGTGGTGGCTATAGTTATGATTGGAAAGTCCAGACTAGATAGGAAGTTACCCATGGCATATATTAAGTGGAGTGTGTGGTTCCAAGGCGCTAAGACTCTAATTGCTCTTTCAATCGCCATATTCGCCATGGTGTACGATTTCAAAGGCAAAGTATAAAACCAGAGACCAAAGGAGACATGGGTGTAGGTAATAATGCAGATTTAAGGGTTTGCTTTTAAGTTTTGCTAGCTGGTAGGATTTAGGTTACTTAGGGAAGCCTCTGCTTGATGGCTCTCCTATCTAAGATAGTGTGCGATTGTGTTTGTAAGTCGGGAGTGTTGCCATTCTATCATGTAAAGTTCCGCAAAATATTGATAGCATGCAGCTTTGGTCTTTCGGTTACGACTGCTGCCCTTCAAGTAAGCACACTATGCAGCCAGGACGTTAGCTCAACCTCAATAATATACTATAACAACGTTTGCAGAAGCTCTGCCTAAATGACTGCATAGATGATCGAGTACCATGTGCTATGGACCCTGCCTTGCCTTATACTTATGGTATTTACACTCTACAATACGTTTAGAATATGCAGAGGGAAGAGGATGATTGATTTTGAGGACTACCCTGATGACTTTTTAGCGACTCGAATCAGCTACTACCTACCAATTACCTTCATACTCATGCTATTTAATACGTTCTTGTAGATATTCCACATTCCCTGCCAGAGTTATTGGTGTATTCTATTCAACAGCCTACCAATCTACTACCCTATCGTTACACTAATTATTGTTGTAGTATACAAAAAATAGTAAAATCGACCTAGACAAAACTAAAGCCTCTTTACTATGTAGTGATTCACAGTGTGTGTATTTACTCGTAATGTGTCGTTATTAACTAACTAACTAGTTGTGACAGTCCAGTTCAATCGGTAAATTGTGGCAATAACTAATATTAATTGCCCACTAGAAGCGCCTTACTTAATACGCGTTTAGTTAGCTTAAATCTAAATATTGGCCTTTGAACGCATAATATCTAAATGGCTGACATCGATTTCCAAGATCTCCACTTCATCGAAATTACCGATGCTGTTAACAAACTAGCTCCCGTCTGTGAAGACTGTGGAACCTCAAAGACCCAAGTATGCATAGAGAAATGCTGCCATAAACTTCCCTTCTTCTGTAAGGATTGTCAATCCTAATTTCATCTACTGCATCGCACTAATGACCTCAGACTTCTATTTACTACAAAGAAATCGTGCCGAATGTATATGAACATCGCTCAGGAGTCTTTTATTTAGCTTATTGCTTTTTTCAATGAACATAAGGCTCGATCAGAAAGGATAGTCAAATAGCATCTCGAACTGATTGATCTCTACACCCGCAATATTGATGAGGCTCGTAGCATACAGCAGATTATTGAGCAGTCCTGGTCCATGGTAGCTAGACAGGCTCTCAATGACTTCATCCATAAGAAAACGAGGTTGAAGGAAGCGAGAGAACGTTTTAATGATGGACTGAGCCGGATGAACCTTCAGATGAACTTAGAAGAACATTACAAATCATTTGAGCTGACGAAACAATTTTTAAGGGATTACGATTCAAAACATGATAGAGAAAGTGAGTCTGGCTACGGATAGAACGGAGTTAATAGAATGGATGAGCTACTAAGTATTAATAAGAAGAACTCTGCTGAAAACCGACTTATTACAACTTGTGCAGAAGAGTTTATTCGCCCTGACTCGATTAGTGACCCTACAGAGAAACTGCTTCATACTTCAGGAGTATTTAAGGACTAAGAGGTAAATTCAGAGGTGATGGTTAGGAGGATGATAATAGATGTCAAAGAGGTGCCGTTTTCCTATCGTTATGATTCAAACTATATCAAGAGAATGCTTACTCTGCCAAGACTCAGAGAATTGCATACTCCAGTATGCTTTATTCCGTTCCCTCATGGACTCAAATCGTTGACATTCAATGCCTAAGAGTATCGCTACGCCATAACTGATCCTAATGTGAATGTTCTGCCTACATCGCTGGTTGTGCTGAGATGGAGAATAGGGTATTACTGTAAACCTCAACTTGACACCAGAAACCTCAAAAATCTGAAATTTCTTGCATATAGCGACCGAGGAATAGCAGAGAACGAGATTCGGTCACTATGCAAGTTCGGAATAAAGAACAATCTGAGAATGTTGTGCATATTAACTGGAGTAGGCTCAACCAAATTCAATAAGTCCACTAACTGGGAATACAGAATAGAGGCTGTCGACACCCATCTCTTCCCTGATTTGAAAGCCCATTACATCGCCTACAGAAGAAAACTCATCCAAGCGACCATGCTTCAAAGGACTGCCCTCAGAAACCTATCTGCCTACTGCAAATCGGATCTTTTAGAAACTGCTGAGCTTCCCCAGTAGATTGAAAAGTGATGTAAATTGTCATAGATGCTTTTAAAATATAATATATTGGCATAGAGGATGATAGTAACGCCAGAAGGTCACTAAGAATAACCGAAGCTGAAGACATACAGCTCTTTCTGCTACATCCTAGCCAACTGTCTGGCTGTAGGGTTAGGCTCAGTGATATTCGGTTTTGTGTTACCGGAAATGACTTCACTACCCACCAAGCAAATAAAGAGATAATTCGATATTCCCTACTCTTAAGGAATGACTGCTGGAATCATAACAAGTCTGGCGCCAGTTGGGGCTGGATTCGGTTGCATTCTGAGTTCCATAATTTTGGATAATACAACCCGCAGGTATGGGAGGTGTTATTTAGGAAGACTCTTATTCTATCCGCAGTTCTCGTCATTCTAGCCTCGCTACTCACTTTAATAGTAGACTACAGGGCTTTGTTTATGGGACGGTTGCTACAGGGGATATGTGTGGGTATCTACACTTCCTCATGCCCGATGATAATAAGATAGATAGCTCCTAAAGAGCTTGTCAGTTCTCTGGGTATCTTACATCACTTCCTATCTATGTTTGGGGCGATGCTCACAGTTGTGCTGTCATTATTTGTGGTGGATGAGAGCCAAGAGTTATCGCCTGTATGGAGAGTGATTTTCAGTGTACCTATTTTTCTGGCAGTGTTACAGATTCTTCTGCTTCTCTACGTATTCCCATACTAAACTCCAAGATACCTTCTGTTAAACTGTCAAGATCGCTCTGCCTATTAGCTTATAAGTATCCTCTACAAAAAATAGTACGTTGAACGGGTGTATGATTAACAGGCGAGGGATGCTGAAACCTGCCGGAAGGAACTCGAACATAAACAAACTGACGAGCATTAATAGAAGGATCGATCGCACTGGATGAGAGTGTTCCTGGGAATGCACCTTCTCAACCTGCAGCAATACTGTGGTATACACATAGCTGTAGTTTACTGCAGACCTATACTTATGTCGACAGTGGGGAGTACAACAGCTAAGGAGCTACAGTTGGGCACAATGTTCGTTAAATGTCTGGGCATATTTTTGACACTTAACTTTCTCACTCATATGGGCAATAAAACATTAGTGCAAATAGGTGTGTTCTTCAGTGCGGTTCTCAACTTTATGATAGCGTTAGGATATACCCTTGAAGGATAGACCAAAAAGATAGTTATTTCTGGCTCAGTTATTGGGCTTATGCTTATCTTTGGGTTTACTGCAGGGCCTGTGCTCTGGGGATATGTCCCAACCATAGTTCCGCCGAGGATGATACCATACACAACTTTCTCTCACTGGGTGGTGGTCAGTTTAATGCTTTTTCTGTTTCCTGTTATTAGATAGAAAGTACACGAAAGCTACCTATTCTCTATGATATTCCTTATGAGTGTGGGAGCCTTCCTTGTAAACTACGCCCTGATGGTTAATACTGACGGCCTAACCCAGACATAGATTAACAGTAGATATGATAAATTGTTTGAAGTTGAGGACAGATAGTAGGGAAAGTGATTTATGTCAATAAAGTTAGATAAATTACGATATGTTAAATCATTGATCAATTCAATTGTTTACGTCGCTATGGCTAACCTAATTCATTAGAATACTCGTGTTTGCCAAAGACTCCTTTCTTCTGACTTTTTCCTTTTCCATTACTTTGAGTAACTCTTCTCCACTTCCAACTGAATCCTTCTTATTAGACTTGTTAAATTACGTAAACATTTTTGAATCCTCATGACTGTTGTTGATACTCTCCATAGTCTACTCCAGACTTGGATGGATCTGGCTGGCCCTCTCCTTAAAATAGTAGCTTTGCATCTACCTACAGCAACAAATCAGTCCGAATAGGCAAGCACCAATCACAAAACCTACACTTATCCAGGCGATTGTAGTAATTGACTGAGCGATGGTAGGAAGTACTAACTCATAGACGATAGGTGCAGCGAATACAATACAAACTGCAAATTAGTTAAATATTCCTCTGAAGTTGAAGAGAACCCGCTTGTAAGGACGCTTGAAAGTGAAATAGAGGAAGTAGATAAACTCTATGCATAGAACAACTGCAGACCGATAGACATAGTTATTGAGGCTGCCAGCCACTATCCACATGATAAACCGATGAAAGTACAAGATTATTGGATGCCTTCTGGATGTTCTATCGTCACGCAGGAGGTTGTCAGAGGTTTCGAAATATTATGGTCGATTCCAAATATAACAGATGTTTACCATAGGTATAACCACCAGACCAAAAGTCGCTATGAAAATGTTGACTGTCAATGTGTAGGGTGATTAGGACTGTTGGGCAGAGGATAGCTGTAAGCAATAGTATCCGAAGCTAAAGGAAGCATTTGGAGCGTTGAAGATTATTAGAATCATAATTATCTCATTAAGGAGGAATATTGATTTTTTTAATAAATCTTACTTGTTTTTGGTGTTGATCTTAAAGCTTAGGCCGTAAAGTAATACACCAACTACCAATACTGCTAGTTACACCGCAAACATGATATTCCAGTTTTATCCATAAGAGTTGCGAACATCCATTACAATTAGAGGCACAGATTTAGCCACAGTCGTACTGGAAAATCGCATGTTATAGCCGTTAACAGAGGTTGACATAGCAACTGCAGCTCTCGCAAAAACAGGGTTTAGTGAACTGATGAAACTAATTGAGAAGAATGCTGCTTGAAGTACTCCTATCGTTTCGATAGCAATCAGATGAGCATAACTGATGGTAAGTGTAGTTACTGCAAACACTATTCCGATCACTGCCTTTAACAAAATCTGTGCTATTTCGGCTTACAGTTATGGGTTTGATAGTCGAATGCAAGTAGTCCCAGCCAGCAACCAGAATGCAGAAGTATCGCATGCAAGACAGTTTGTCTAAGAGGAGCAAGCTAAACACCCCTGTATTGTAGAGCTACAAAGAGTACAGGTTGGAACCCCTGTATCATAATAACCCACTGAACACACGCAAGTTGTCCCTTAAGCTGTTCTTGTGATAGGACAGGACAAGCAGACGGTACTACTTAAGGGGGAGCAGCTAGCACAAATATTAGAACAAAGATAACAGTATGTGTACATAGAGTTTGTGAAGGTTCCAGTTGGGCATGTAGTGTGGCATAGGCCATCAGTTTAGTAGTAGTAAGGAGTGGAGCTGGGACATACCCTAGTTTTGAAGTTGATAGATCTAATTTCCACCAGACTAGCACCACTCACAGTGGATAGGTTTTTAGTTGCAAAATCGCACGAAAAGGAGATCTGCTGCCCAGAGAGGAATCTTATCGAGGTAACCCCAACCATAAAGTTATCAGTAGAGTTGTAGGTAACTGGAACAGGCTGAGTAACTCCGTTCACTAATGTAGTTGTGAAGATCTCTGGGTAGAGAGTTTTATTGTTGATTGAGTTGGCAGTAGAATCGTAGATCAATACCTGGCACATCAGTCTGTAGAGGAGCGTCTAGCTGAAAACGTTACAGGTTATGCGCATGAGAGTACTATTTGCTGTAAGGAAGGTGGCAGTTATCATGTTGAGAATGCTTGTACCTGAACCTCTGACAGTATAGACGCTCCTGAGGAAGTACTGGGAGATGTAGGTGTGGGTAAGGTCAAGGGTGAATGGAAGAATGATATCCATAGTATCGGTAGCTGTGCCAGTATTGGTTGCTACTGCAGAACCAGAACCACTAAAATCTTTGATAGCCGAACAGTCCATCAAATAGGGTAGGTCTGTTTTACTATACACTAGGTAGGATTGTGTGGAGAGTAAGACTACGTTATTAGCTCCAACTCCCAGATAGTAGTAGTAGCTGAAGGAGGTGGCTGCTATGCTTGTTAATGTGGCCTCCATATAGAAATCGCAATTGCTGGACTGCATTTCGATAGCTAAGTGCGCTAAGTAGTGGAGGGGTGTACCAAGGATGATGCCGTAGTTGGTGGAGGTGAAGGCGTTTTTGAAAGTGACTGTACCGACTTTGTTAATGCCTCCGCTTGTAGATGAAGTTATTAAAGCTACGAAACCTGTTTGGATGTAAGGGGTGACGGTGAAGACTGGAGAGGCAGTCTGACAGTGGGCCACTATTAGGAGCAATATGAAAAATGCTACAATATTTACCTTCATAATATGTTTAATTTGACGATGGCACTAACTGGGTAGTTTATTACTGACTCATGTAATCTCTGGTTAGAAGTAAGTGAGTTGGATATTAAATTGAGATTAAATGAGTTCTGGCGACGGATTAGATTAGGAGTTAGCCTTAGTATTGTATTTTGTGATAATCATAATTGAATAATCGGATGGAGTCAGATTAGCGAACTTTCTGGATTCTCCGCTTCGTAGTCATGACTGTAGGACTCAGCTGCTGTATAGCTACCACAATTCTTATCAAAAAATGGAAGCTTGATAGGAAGCTACCCATAGCCTACATGAATTGGACTGCCTGGTTCCAGGGTGGGATGATTCTAAGTTCAGTTGCAGTGGCTATTTTCGCCATAGCTTATGACCTAGATTAACAGGTTAAAGAACCAGAAGTAAAACTCAGTATCGATTTAGTAATGCAATAGCGCAAGAGCTAAGTAGCTATGGGCGAGAGTGTTATTGGCTGTACAAGCGTTCTGTTACGAGTTTTTTGAGCTGGTAAATGTTTGGAAACGTAGGCTAGCTTCTGTCTGACAGCCTTACTGTCAAGAATAGTGTATACTTGTATTTAGAATAGAGGCCTAACTTTCTCTCACATTAAATATCGAAAAGGACTAATATTTGTTAGCTTTGTGTTTGCAGCTGTACTTTCTGGGATTTAGGGTAATAGACTGTGCCAGAAAACACTCAACGTTAACACTAAGTTGTATTTCAATAATGTTTGCAGCGTAGTACCTTCTCAGAAGACCCTCTAAACACAGTGTATTTTTAAATATGTACTGCCCTATCAGCTACTATGGAATGTTCCATGCATATTACTGAGCCTGTACGCGGTCTATTACAGTTTTAAAACCTGGAAAAAGCATCGAAATGAGGATTTCTAATAAAGAATAGATGACTATTTGGCTGTTAGACTAGTTAGGCTTCTTCCTGTAATCTCCATGTTGTTCGCAGTGGACGTTATTCTCGGGTCGTTTCAATAGTACGGTTGCAACAGTCCTTGGTGTATTCTGATAGATAGTTTCTGTATGTACTTCCCTATTGTTACTCTATATGTTGTTTGGAAATACCAAAAACAGGCAATCAGGATAGCATATTCTGAGAGCATCCTCACAAATCCAGATATTTGATGTGCCTGAATAAAATAATATGTATCAGTATGTAATGTCAAGACATTGCTTGTTTTGAGTCGTCTCCATTCTTATTGATTAGGTGAGGCGCAGACGATTGACTATTAACCTAACATTTACAAAGCAGTGCTATTTTAACTATAATCATAAATATTGAGAATCAGATAGATATTTATTACTAAAAATTAGCAACAAAATAAGCTAAATGGTTATCTATTTAGCAGTAGCGGTCAATAAAGGGTATGTTTATATACTGTTATCATATTCAAGAAGTGGCTGCAGGCGGAACAGGTGCTGGTTCACCCACTACCCCAACAACTTCATTCTTTTTGCCCTTCGAACATACGTAAATGTAGTGCACAGCTGGAAAATCTTTGTCAGTAGGGGCAGGAGTAACGTTAGCTGCTATGGTTGGCTTCGGTAACTCGTTTACCTTCACAAGCCAATCATATTCTGGCTTCTAAAGGTAGGTATTTCGGTATTCAGGCATTCCAGCAGATACTAGGATGTACACACCGTTGGCTGACAGCACCCGGTAAATCTAGGATATCATTTTATTGGCGTTGGTTGTAGATCCTTCTCCACACTACAATAATAACGCATAAATACCAGAATCGAGTCGAGAGTGCCTTTATCGATGACTGCGTCAAAACTATTCTCAGGGAACTCCATAGCTCTGACGTCCATCTGGAGATATTTGAAGTTGGGTCCTTTATCCTTGTACTTCTCTCCCATAGTCTTGGTTACTGTCTGCGATATGTCGATATTCGTGATGTTCTCGTAGCCTTCATCGAACATTTACTAGGAGAGGCGACTGTTTCCAGCACCTACATTCAAAATACGGTTCTATGGGAGGATGGCAGCCACCAGGATTTAGCGAATCTGGTAGAAACGCTGGTACCAGTCGAACAACTGTTCTGGGTCTCTAATTGAGTGGGATATTACTTGGTGTATCGCTATTACCAGTACTATGCCTTCCCGTATTGACTCATCGTTATATTATTAGGGTTAATTTATTCTCAGAAATCTGAACCCATTATTTGCAGAATTAGACCATGTAAACTAAGTGCTTTGAGTCCAAAAACCATTTGTCATCGTTGTTTGTGATTTGTTCGGCCTGACTTATTTTACTGGATTATGTAGTAAATATTGTGTATGAATGTGATTAGATGGTTATTAATCATTTAATATTAATGGGTTCATATCAGTCCTTGCCATCTTCTCAAAGTTGCCACCTCTAATATGTGTCAAAAGTAAATTTACTTCACTTCGGCAGTGTCTCCATCTACTACGTAAGTTGCAGGTTACTTAGGATCACATCCTCAATAAGTAAATATTCAAAAAAGACTATAACTTTCTTCTGCAGCTTGATTCCGGCAAATAATTTCTTTAACGCATCCGAAAGTACAATACTAACAGCGTGCATTTGGTCCAACTCTGTTATCTGGATCAAATAGCCTCATCGGAAAGGTTCTGTAGTGAAGTCAATAAAATTGTTGCCTATTTCTAATATCTACCGAATACTGCACGTACACTTGTTAACCGAAGAAAATCCCAACCCTTTCCCTAAGCTCAATGTACTTATCAACTTATAAAGTGTGGAAGTTCCTAACAGACATGCTGAAAGCTTAGTCTGCACTCAACCATAATAATAACTATCATGGGGATATTTGGCCGGAGTTCGTATACTATGATGACCTTAAGGACATGCTGAAGCTATTCGACCCAGTGTTCTTCGATGTGGGGAAGGCGGGTAATAAAATATTATATCGCAGGTAGGATACCACAGAGCTGTCGACTCGCCCTCCTACGTCTCTCCAGAGATTATGATTAACCTTGCGTAGAAGCGAACATACCCTCAGTTCAACCCTTTCAAAGCTGATGTCTTCTCTATTGGAATGGTGCTACTCTACTTTACGACGCTTACAGATCCAATAATTGCATACAATATGGAGAAACATTAAATTGATTTCTACCACATCGAAAATCTTATCAGAATCGCCTCCAAATCTTATTCTTAAAAGCTGGTCACTCTGCTGCGGAGAATTCTTACTTAAAAGACCAGGCCGATTGCTAAATAACTACTGGGGGAGTTGATACCGTCCCAGAACGGCACTCACTTTCTGAGTGATAGATCGGTGCACAGTAGTTCCACTTCTGGACATGATCCCTCCTTTAATAGATGATATAATTCTAGCCAACATTAAATTTTCAATATTCAAATGATGAAGTTTTCTGAACAATAGCGAGTGGAGGCCTAAAACAAATTAAAGTTTCTGTCGAACGAGCGGGAGCTCAACGAGACTATCAAAGCCAAGATAAGTAAGCCAGAAGCTATGCAGAGGATCAGGGCCGCAAATTTCAACAACTAATTGAATCCATTTCCACTTCCGACGAACCCCTCGAAGTCAAGATTGCCTTTTTAAGCAAACTCACATCTTAAACAGTATGTAATCCTAGATGTAGTTGCCCAACGCTGTTTTATCTCTGGAGACCAAGGCAGTTCAATTCACTTCAATTTAAGAAAGTGCCAAATCAGACCGATAAAAAGGTAAATTGGTATTTATTCAGCTGTTCGGTAGAGAATAAAGGCGTTAGACGAGAAGGAGAAATACCAGCGAGGTATTGAAGATATCAAGAGAACAATTTCCTAAGTTCAAAAAGCAGTGAAGGAATCACAGACCGACGAAGAGACCAAACGACTAAAGATATAAGGAGACCTGGAAAAGTCCTTAGATTAGATAAGGGAGAAGATCAAAACCCATGAAAAGGAGTCGGAATAGATTTAAAAGTAAACTGTTGAGCTGAAAGTCAAAGTTCAGGCAGCCAAGGCCAAGCTGGAGGCCTTGCAAATCGATGCTGACAAAAAGTCTAATGAGAAGAACGAATAAATTAAGGAGGAAAAGGAGGCTCTTCTAGAAAGGCTCAAAATTTTGGAGAAGGAGGCCGAGTAAATAGGCAAGGTTAGTCAGGAATACACCCAAATTGAGAAAAGCAATTTCGACAACAAGCTGACCATCCACATCAAAACAACCAGATTCCCAGAGTACGCTTCAAGCTTTGAGAACACTGCCCGAATAATAAACCAGTGCAAGTAAGAGCTATTTAAGGCTGTATCGAAGTTGAACGAGGTGAAGCTCAAAAAGTAAGGCGATAAGAAGAAGGCTGAGTAGTTCGATAAGACCTTTTTATCTATGCTAGCTTAGGTAACGCCTACATCACTCAGAATGACCGACTGAAGGAGGAGATCTAGTCCACCAAAAAGGCCAAATAGACTGTACGCTCTCGCATTCTCGAACTCCAAAACCAAATCAAGGCTAAGAAATAGCAGATTGCAAGTTGAGTATGTGATAATGATGCAATTAAATTTGAATGAGAGCTTTCGTATTCTCTGCGTTTCTAGTGTTCCATATTTATGCGGCTTTCCCAGCTGCTAATGATACGTGTGCCTGTAATGTCAACACTGAGTGTGATGAACGCTGTTGCTGCGATACTTCGTGTGTAAGGAATTGGTAATGTAGGGGAGTGTCGTATCGCAATGGATAAGCTACGGAATGTGTACACCATGTAAGAGTCTGATAATGTAGCCAATTCTAATGGACTGTCGATCCCTAGCTGTGGAGATACCCAGTCAATACACATTTCAGATATGCATAGTGGACTGAGAACGATATATACGGTACACAGTAAGAAGATTTAGGTGATTAAAAGGCTATTCTGTCTGTACAGTGTAAGAGCAAATATTGCATCAACTATTGGAGAATATGTGGGTGGGGGTAGTATTAGCGATACGATTTCTGGGGCTGTTAGCAGCTATAAAGAGCAGGCATATGATAATACGAGAGGTACCTTCTACATTCAGCCTACTTTCAACGGTAATCCCTTGAAAGTTTGGAGGCAAGGGGCGAACGGAAAGTGTGCTTTTATGCCTGCATACATAGGTATCGATTATCCGTTGGCTTAATGCAATAGTATAACAGAGAGTTTAAGCGTAACTAATTTCCCTAGTAGCAGCTTTAATACAACAGCCTACTACTCTATTTTAACAGGAACTTCAAGTAATACTGCTCCAGCTACTGGTATGGTGCGCAATGTAGTGTTATTTCTATGTAGGTTAGATATCACATCAGTACAGATGGAAGCTCAGTCCAGAGTATATCTGTTGACATTTTTTATGAGAGTACTTCTAGTGTTGTAAGGTCCATAACTCAATCTTTTAGCACTTACTGGATCTACTCGAACAGTCAGACAAGGAGCTCCAACTTTGGCTACGCTTACGGTAGTCCTATTGTGTTCCTCGAGTATAATAGTACTAATAATGTTGGTGTTCTGAGGCAATCCCCACTTAAAATAAGGTTTTACTCAAGTAATGCCTATGACTGTTATACTGGGACTACCTTTTACTAAACCTTCCTCAATCTTCGGTTTGGATACGACCAAGTCTTAAGATGCGTGGGAACCACTTCTAGTTTTACACTTTCGGATGTTGTAACTTGAGTTTTTATGCAGAGAATAGGAATATTTGGCTCAACTCTGTCAAACAAAATATAAGACTACGTCAGTATAACTGGTAGTGGCTCGATACTGTAAATCTTTTACATCAAAATTGGGAAGTAGGGCAACAGTATGTTCAAAATAGTGTCGGCTCAGTTGAAAACCAAAACTGCAGCTACTACTCCCACCCAATCCTTCTACGTATAGTTTAAGGAGTCTCCCAGTACAGCTCAACTCTACGTTCCTCCGCCACCAAGTGCACAGGTCTACCTGCCTAACGATGTCCTTTATCCTTTTCAGCAGTGATAACGCTTCTGTATTAACTTACATTTATATAACATTTGAATTTAAATGATGGAGCAGAAGGATCGCAAAATCACTGACCTCCACAATCTAATCTCTTCACTTAACAGAGGTGCATCTGAATCCACAACCAACGATTTAGTTAAACACTCGATGAGGATTTTAAATAGTCTGATAGGATCGACTACTCCTGAAGACCTCTCAGTTGTTAAGCAGAAGACGATGGAAAAGGTACCACTCGATTGCTACTCAGATGTGCAAACTCTACCCTTCTGACACTAAATCGCAAGTCAAGGCTCAAGAACTTATGCAAAAAATATCCAAATCTCGAACTCTTACCCGTAAAGCTGAGGCTATTAAAATGCTTTTGAAGCTTTCTGAGCTCAATCCAGGGGTGGCAGACTCTTTTGATAGCATGTTTAAGTCGAAAGCCCTACAAACACAACAAACCCGCCTGCATACTACCGAAAGCAACTTCACAACTACTCAGCAGTGGAACACTTCGAGAAGGCCCCTACCAGACCAACTTATTTCCATAAGGAATAGAGGGAGCAACGAGCAGAACATATCCTAAACTGACATTCTGAGGGAGATCACCTTCGTAATGCAGAATATCTCTGGGAATCTGATTATATTTGAGAAGGATATGTACTCTCTGAAGGCTAGCGTAAATGTTAGTGAGCCTGTACGCAAAATAGTGAGAGAACTGTGCGATATTGGATGGCTATTTAAGAAGATCACTTCCAAAGTGGAGTAGGAGGGGACAGTTAGAGACGCCTTTAACATAGCCATAAGGGA
Source organism: Hydropsyche betteni (assembly GCA_028571205.2). Lineage (NCBI taxonomy): Eukaryota > Metazoa > Arthropoda > Insecta > Trichoptera > Hydropsychidae > Hydropsyche > Hydropsyche betteni. The sequence continues at coordinate 14,181 of JAOXNN020075145.1, read as the reverse complement.
GGAGCTTAACTAGTACTATCGATGGATAGCACTGATTTAAAACATGGCTAAAAGTGAATAACTTACATTAAGGAAGCTGATGTTATGGTCTTTCGAGCCCTTCTAAAGGTTGAAATGGCTGGCGATTATCAGCTAAGCAATCAATCCCTTTCAGGGTTGCAAAATAATATCGATTCTTAATTCTTACCGACCTCAAGGCAACACCGCCATAAACTAGCTCCTCAATCGGCTGCTTAACCATGTTATCCAGCCTTTATTGAAGTTTATTTGTTTGTGGGTGAACAGGGGAGAACTTAGCGATCCTTACAACTAATATTTTATCTTCGATGATCCCGCCCCCACCATGCCTCGTCTATGGCAGGACAAATACAAGATTATCTGGGATATGATCCCTAACCTGATAGACCAGGAGAGTGCCCTGATGATATTCAACACAGGCAAAACCATCAACTTCCTCAAAAAGTGCTGTAATCACTAATACCATATTGATGTCGATTTTGTAGACTCTAAACAACTTTTCAGGTTGGACTCTAGCAACTGCTTCTTCCCTTAGTAGTTCAAACACTGGCTTAGGGTAGTGTCTGATCGAACTCACAAATAGCTGATGGATGTGCTATTTAATAAGTTCAAACTTAAAATGCATTTGGATGCTGTCAAAAGATTCCTGCTTATGGGGCAGGGTTAGTTTATTAGGGACCTTCTGCAGGGACTAGGGAGGGAACTGGATAAACCAATATCTATGATGGAACAGATCAATATGAACCTACAGTCTTCAATATAGATGGCTGTACGTTCCTCAAATGCTCAGTTCTTAAGCCAGGATGTACTGGAGAAGCTGTCTTTCAAGTTCTTAGATCAGCAGGGTTCTGAAGGATGGAGCATATTCTCTCTTGACTACAAAATAGACGCTCCTCCACTCAATGCACTACTCTCTCCGGATGCTATGCGCAGCTACCGAAGGATATTTAATTTTCTTTGTAAAGTAAAGAGGATAGATCTAGCACTCAACCAGTTATGGTTAGCACATGCCAAATAAACTGGAAAGAGTAGAGAAGAACGAAGAATTTTCCATTCGTGCAATCTCCTTAGAAATGCTATGGCACACTTCGTGAACAACATTTACAGTTACATAATGGTAGCGATATAGTCAGCCTGGTAGAATTTCATGATAGATCTCGATAAAGCAGGTAATTTCGATGAGGTTATCTCCATGCACGACCAGTTCTTAGGTTCTCTTCTGGAGATCACCTTCCAAACGGGAGGGTCGAAGCCTATCCACTCTTCCCTTTTCTGTGTTTTCGAACTAATAACAAGATTTAAAATTAACCAGGATAGGCTTCTGGAGGAGTACCGCACTTACAACTAAAAGATGAGAGAGTATAATAATAGGAGAAAGGCGATGACTAAGAATTTTATTATTAAGGAGGAGCTTGCCCTTCCTATGCTGGAGACTGAAGCTGGCAAGAAGGTAAAGGACCTTAAATAACTCTATGATAAGGCCTTCAGAAATCTTTCAAATCTGATAAAGCAGAACGAAGAGAAGCTGGTATTCCTGGGCTTTAGGCTGGACTTCAACGAGTATTATTAGTTACTGTCGGTTACTAACAAACAAATGTGATTTGATGGTATTTTGAATATGGGAAACCAACTTTATCTCTTTCGGATTTATTTATTATTAGCATATGTGTGTATTGTTGCATACATGCACCTCGGCAGTAAGTTCGTATTTGAATTGAATAAGTTAAACGAGTGGTTTGATATAATATATTAGAGTAAAAGAGTGCAAAGAGTTCGGAAATGGGAGATGAATTGGTTTATGTTTTTAAATAGATCATAATCTTCTTCCCTTACGTCCGCATTTTCTTCTGGTAGTATCTGTGGGTGTGGGAGTCACATCTTCAATTCTGCCCATCTTCAATCCGAAACGAGCAAGAGTTCTAAGGGCTGGTTGAGCACCAGGACCAAGGGATTTGCTGCTGTGACCTATATTATTTATAGTTTGTACCTCCCTTTCCTCTAAGTCTAATGTGAACGGCGTTGATCTTCAACTCCTTCAACTTGTTGACGATATCGACAGCAGCCATCATAGCAGCGTATGGTGTGGCCTCATCACGATCGACCTTGACCTTCATGCCTCCGGTGACTCTAGCGAGGGTCTCTCTTCCTGTGAGATCAGTCACGTGAATGAAGGTGTCGTTCTTCGTGGCCATGATGTGGCAGACAGCAAACACATTATCGTCGTTGCTTACGTTTGGAGGACCCATAGTAGCTACGATTGCCGCTGGGGTATCTTCAGGAGCAGTTTATCCAGCAGTGGGGTTGGGGTTGGCAGTCTTTCCACCCTTTTTAGCTCCCTTCTTGGCAGTCTCTTTGCCTTCAGCTGGCTATTTAGTGGCTTTAGTGTCCTTTGGAGTGGGTTCCTTTGGAGTAGGTTCCTGTTGGGTGGCCATGTATGGTTCCAAATATTAACTAATATTTATAGATTTTGTTTAATTAATCTCATGTATTCGGCAATCCTTCATAAATTAATAAAGTGTTTCTACGATATTATTAAACTCAAAGGTAAAACAGATTACTATTAAATGGGTATGATTATTCAATTACAACCTCAACTAACCACTCAGTTCGGTGTTTCAGACCCAAATAATAGGAGTAACAGATATCCAACAGATATCACATGTTCTACTTGTCCTCCAGACATTCTATTCCGAAGAATTACTCTATAATCTTCTCATATTTTGTATATTTATTTATAGCCCTTTGTTATTTTTTCTCTGCATCCTCCGCTAATTACCTAACCATCTAAGCAAACGATGCTAAGTCTCTTTAAGGGTTAAATTTGCCACTCCTCAGATCAGACAGTTTGACATCGCCATTATAATTTATTAACACGTTCGTATATTTTAAATTGTTATGAGATATGCGTAGTTTATGTAGTGCTGAAAGTGAAGCCCCAGCCTTCATGAGATAACCGCGAAGAATAGAAGGTTCTTGCTTTTATTTGGCAAAAACGTCTTTGAGACTACCTTCCGACATCAACTCTTAAAATACACTCAACTCTTCTTCGCCCTGGTGGACTCCGAAACACCGAACGACAGCAGCACATCTTAGCATACTCAGATTTGATAGAAGCTCTACATGTTCCTTAATAGATTCTGAGCCAATTCTCGAGATAGGGACCTACTTCGCCACTACTACTTCCCCCGTGGATACTTTAAGGGTTTTCCAAAGTCTGTTTATTTTGGTTGTTCTGATTTAGACTCCCTTTTTGTAGTCCTTGAGCTCCACCTTCAGTCGTTCCATTACCTTCAAATTCGCTTTATTCACTGATCTTGTTAAAGAAACCCTCCTTGTTCGAAATAGATTCGGCTTCTTTTAGCACGCATTTCTCGGAGAAACCCTCTCAATCGATAGTTAGTGCTTGTTTCTGCGTACCCCAAGCAGATTTTTAGGGAGCTGTGGGTTCCTTTGAACACAAAGTGGTGTTTGAAGTGGTTCCCTGGCATTACTAGCCGACCTGAACTCCATGGATCCTTTCTATTCTATATTTAAATAAATTGGAGTGTTTGCTAAGGAAAGTAAATTACAATAGAATCAATCAGAAACAGCGCCTGCCAGACATATTTACATGAAGGAGTTCCACTCCATAGGGTTGGACCGGTGTAGCTCCATTGCTAAATTTTTTAACTTGAATATTATCTTGTCGACGCTTGCCCGATGTCGTTAGTATTTTATGCTCTCTGGTTGGGATAGATCAACACCTATTATAATCTTTTCCAGAATATTATGGTAGTAGTAGTGTTCTATAGCCTACTTCTTCCACTCTGCGAAGTCTTTCTACAAATCGAAGTATGTTCGGAAAGTCTTTGTCTCGATCTGGTTTAGGCTTGGCAGGAAGTACTTACAAATGTGTTTGTCATCGTTATCGAGGGACTTTAACATCAGGAGACAGGGAATAATGAGGAAAACATCAGCATCGCTGCACTCCAGAAGCTATCGAAATTTGTCGTATTTTTCAGTGGTTCCCTCGATGATACCTGAGAAATGTAGGAGGAACCTCTTCTTTTCACTATCGACGAAGTAGTTGAGTCCCTTTTCCCAGGATTTTTCGTACTCAACAAGTACCTCAACTAAATCGTTGTTATTTTTGAGCTGCGGGTCTACAGTTTCAATATTCTTCTCATACCTCCTTAGCAGTGCTCTTATATTCTGGAAAGAGTTCCGAATGTTTTAGGCGAGGAGCCTGACTGCCTTGGACTGTTATTTAGTTACTTTGCGCAGTATTCCTTACGTTTAGCAGAGAATTCTGTGGTCTAGGTCATCTCGTCCCTTCCCGAAATAGTTGGCCACCTGGTTAATTTAGCTGATGATAGAACAAAGGGTCCTCCTCATCATCATGTAGTCATCACAGTTGATTAAAATTCTCCCTTTCATCTTCTATCTGATTTATACGGAGTAGAGGCATTTCTCAGCTTAGATGGCTTTGGCTATCAGACTTCTAGCCTTAACCTCGATGTCCATAAGCTCCAATACATAGGTCTAAATTATTCTGTGTTGGTACCTTCTAAAAATTGCTCCAAGCAACATCAAATTCTTCTAAATTTTATACGATCTCGTTGCGTACCTGCTGCTAGTTCGTTCCGGAAGCCTCCTGAGAGATTTTAGTATAGATGTTTCTGAGGAAATGCTGCAGACGGAAGAAAGAGGTCATGAGATTGATACCGTAGTTGAGGACCTGCTGCGTGAACTAGTATTTCTAGCTATTAACCCACAGGTAAGGGAAACCTGAGTGAGGGTGGGTGTACCTTACTGAGCACTATCGAGTATTTAGGTGAGGTAGGAAAGTTTGCCTTATTTATATAGTACTTTATAAGCCTGAGAGAAGCTGGAACGGTAATCGCGGGCAACAGTGTTGACTTTAAATACCTAAGTAGGGAGGGAGGGTACTTCTGCTAGTTTCTCCAGGTACTCGAGATATTTTTGGCAGATGGTTTGGCCCTCATTCGAGTCCAGGTCGAACTTATCAAAGGCCTTCTGGATAAGGTGACTGGAGCAGACGATGGTCTGTTCCAATACAGCGAACTCCTTGCTGAGCTTGAACTCTTCGATGTCGGTGAGGGGGCGCGAAGGAGCAGTGGAGATTCGAATCATTGAGCACGACTCGAAGGATTAGAGAGAGTTATCGTCTGAATTATGATGACTTTGCCAATAAAAAAGTCTTTAGGGGTCTTACCTAACGTATCATTAATCTCGGAGCTACCCTCCTTTCGTCCGTCTTCTTCCATTCTCCTGGAAATTAATTATTGTTTTATAAATCCTCATTACTCCTCTTCTTTATCTTCCTTCCTTCCTCCCCCTCGTCTCCCCTCACCCCGCCATCCCGTTTAAACTCACCCAAGCTGTAACGCCTTGCCTTTATTCCCCTTGTCCGTCCTCTAGACCTTTATTACCAAGATAAATGCCAATACTTTCTACCTGTTTTCTGGAATTAGTTGCCCAACCTACTTTAGAGTATTATCTATGAGAGTGTATGCCAGTAATGTGACTGATTTGTTCATAAGACTAGGGATTTAAATTTAGAAAATCGGCTAAATGAAACCAAGGAGTACAGAATAATTCGCTAGCGGCCGCCCAACAGTACTGTGAACTGGGCACAACCAATAAATTAGTTATTATTAATAATTTTATGTACTATACCAGAGGGAATATCACCTCAGCTCCTCCCATCAAAAACGCCCTCCATAACTACGAAAGATAACGGCATGAAGCTAAGCGTAAGTTCATAGAGTTCATCAAAAGTTACAAAAAATAACGACCTTCCGTCTAACTCACCAACAACACCACCCTATGCAAAGATCTGGAGTTCAGTGAGTATGTTAAACTTATTGAGTCTAGGCAGTTGTGTAGGAGGGGCACCATGCAGCCACCAGAGAAGATTAGAAAGCATTAGTACTCTCATCATAGGTCAACTAGATCGCAGAGCAGAGAAACTAAGATTGTTAATAGCTGTCTGCCGTATTTTCTGGCGACCATCAACAAATCAACTGAAACTAGCAAGGAACTGAGGTTTAATAGTGGGAAGATGAAGAGGAACGACCCCATTCCCTTTCAGAGGATCAAGAGGGCAGCACTCTTATGAGTACTTTTTATTGTATATTTGTAGCCAATTTGAGGAAGAATATGTTTAGTAGAGGATAAACCATCTAATTGATAGTTAGTATTGTTTAGAAGTAGATATTTTACAATCGATCTATACACAGTGTATTTCATCACTATCGAAGGTCTCCCTAGTTGACCCTCAGCAGCCTCATAGTTAGCTTTATCTTATCCAAATAGGGCTTTTTGTGTTGCTATGCGTATCCATACAGCTCATCTCGCAGATACTCCAACAGAATATCCTTGAATACCATATTGCTTTTGTCTCTAATCTTAGTGGAAAGCTGCGACAGCCTCTGAGCATTAACATTAGAATAGAAATCATCAAAAAAGACAGTCAGGAACATCTGTTGGTGTTCGTCTGCAGCTGATAAGTCATTCAAATTCTTTAGCATAGTGAGACTGCACTCTGGTGAGTTAATAATCAGTCTGGATAGGAACTTAGCTAAGTTAGCTATCTTCCTAAAGGTATAGTTTTACAGCTGTTTCTGTTGGTCCCACATGGCAAACTGGAAGGCAGGCTTATATTTGGAGGTGAGCTCTATAAGTTTGGAGGCGATAAACACGTAGTAAAGGTTGAACTTCTGTTACTGACTACAGGTCTAGATTATTACTCCGGCAATATCTCGAAGCTTTTTGGATTTTAGGCTTATCAGCTTCTCAGTTGCATCGATATAGTCCTCTCCAGTTATGAGAGCTACGAATACCTTCTTACTGAACTCAGTCACCATCTTCTGTTACTTGGCTAGCTATTAGTAGTAGCGTTTGTTGGCTTTTAGCTGGGTATTGAGGTCGTCCTCCACCTCCGCCTAAACTACCATACCTGAGTTGGGTAGCCACCATTAGGGATTGGTAGTATCAGCTCTTAGGACATCTTCGAATGATAGAACGAACACATGTTTTTAGAGTTTGTTCTTGAGGATGATCTCCTTGTTGAGAAATGTGTGCAGGAACTGGAGACGCTGATCTATTTTGTCCTCTTTCTTGTTAAATCGAAGATCTGATAGGTCTTGGAGTAGATATCCTGCCTTCTTATTCTAGACCACAGTGGGAGAACTCTCGACACTAGTCTTTATCATGTCTATGATGTCTTTCAAAACTTTGGGGTCTTCCGAGCGCAGCTTACTGCCACACAGCTTCACTATCTCGAATAGCATCTATACATTTTAGACTGATATGCTTTCGCATAGACTACGGATGAACTATTTGAGGAATTAGGATGTAACGCTGCCAAATACGTACGTGTAGCTGATAACCACTCCGAAGTTTTTGCGGTAGTAGGAGATCTATTGAGTTTTGTTAGAGTTAGTTGATTAGTTTTAGTAGGAGAGGTACTTGTCTACTATTAATTTGAGGACGATCGAGAAGTAACGGTTGCCGTGAAGCTGGTGCAGGGCACATGCCAAACAAGCGTGAGTAGCTAGGAGGTAGGGCAATGTTCTAGGATTATGGATGTTGAATTTACAGAATAGCTCGCTAAAAAGTTAATAAACTTGGGGTTTGTGGTTGGCTACAAGTGTATCGTCTAGCTACCTTAGGATTTTAGCTATGTTGCCTTCGGTTACTTTGTTTAGCATACCGTTCAGACTCTTTTTGATCTTACCAAGTTACTACTCTTACACTTATACTGGCTGTTAGGCTAGTTGGCCTTATTCTTACATATAGGGCAGCTGACCATCCGCCTACTCCATTTAATATTCACCATTTTATTGTTATTATTCGATTTATTACCCATTATCTCCTTAGTTAGCCTCACCCTAAGCTAATAATTATTCATCTTACTGCTGAACCTCCTACTCATCATAAGCTTCTTCCTACAGTTAACCAATATACTCCTACTCTATTTTCTATTTAGGCTGCTTAATTTTAGAAGATATGCCATCCAAGAAGTCGAACAGGTCATCATCAAACCCATCAGTCTTCAGTTGCTTCTTGAACAATCTGTTCTTCTTCTTCACTCCCAGCTTCTTTTCGTATAATCTGATCATCTTGTCCTCCGAACTCTCCATTTACACCGGTTTGCTTCCAATCCGCTATATGCCTGAGTTATCCTTCTTGACCACTCTAACCTTCTGCACCCCTACCTGGACATTTCTCTTTATTTTCGACTATTTGCCAATTTTTATCTTTGGAGTGGGAAGTTGATCAGCATTTAGGGAAGGCTAATCATGGCTGCTCTTTCTCCTCTTATAGTACTACTCTTTACTCTTCTTCTTCTGGGCCCGTTGTTCTTTCCTGAGGTCCTTTCTGGACTTAGGTTATTTATTAGTGTCAAACTTCATGATTAAATTAATTATCAAAGTTCTCTTCCACTGTTTTTACTGGCTCCCTGTTATAGGCTGTTATCGGTCGTCTGCCATTCTTCTATTTTTTGCATGGCACTGAGGATTGCGGGCGACTGTTATTTAATAAGCATACATTCTCAATAACCTCCCTGGAGTTCCGTCTAGAGTGGAAACTCCTTAATACACATATTCCCGAGTTAGGTCTTTTTAAAGTTGATTTTTTAGTAAAAGCATATGCCTTCTACTCCCTCTACTCATACTTTCTAATAGCCAGATCGAACTTACTCTTGCTCGTGTGGTCTGTGGATATGCTATTCTTCACAAACATATCGTTAAGGTTGTTACTGCTTGTCTTCGTTGACTGTCCTCTTCTATTCTTGAACTATTGAAATGCACTCTGGTTGTGCAGATATATCTCACTGAACTGAGTTCGTAGGAATGGGTGGTTATTAGAATGGAACTAGTCCGACTATATATTTTTTCGAAGAGCTTTCATACCTAGATTAAATGGGGATTACACTCTAGCAGCTTCTTAGTGTTGGAATAGACTTTGGGGCGAAAGAGCTAGGCATGGGCCTTGTAGTCTCTACGTATTTTTTTGATGGGGTATATATAGTGTCGTTGAGCGTTCATAATAGAGAACTATGGTTTTTAGAATATGGAATTAATAGTTCGTGCTCAACTATAACGAAACAAAGATACACGGTATATTCTGGCTCGAAGGAAGTTCTTTGAGCAAGACGACCTCTGTTAGTTCGACCAACACAAACTCACCCTCTGCATCGAGGTTCTTCAAAGGAAATAAAGATAGAGGGCCAGTGTGGAAGAATAGGCTGTGTGGAAACTGCATAGGATCAAGGTTGATACGTTCGGTTCCATAACAGTGGACAGACTGTCTTCTTATTTCGATACAATATGCAAAAGAGTGTCTACTCTCAGCAAAAAACTAATCTCTGACGAGAATTTCACTTACAGCACCAAACACCTAGTTAATAATTTTATGGTGAGTATGAAGTACTCAGAGCTTATTGACAATCATGATCTACTACAGTAAATGAAACAACTGTCGAACAGACTAAATACACATTCAGAGCAGACTCAGATAAGTCTGGTTTAGATGGTGCATAAACTTATTAAAGTGCAACGGAACAAATTTTAGCATATTCTGAGTAATCTGAAATCTACTGAGTCTCCATCTGAATTACAAAAAGCTTTGTCAATTGTGAAGAAACCTTCAATACTCAAGATAGTACCCACTAGGATGTCGTTAAAGCAGGCAAAACTCAAGGAGCTGGTTTGTTTTGATAGAGGGTAGGCCACTGGTCGCCGATAATAGTCACTTAATTCTCATAGGTTATTGACAGAACCACCAGCTGCTAAGAAGACATAGTATAAAAGTGCGAATATCAAAATAAAACCACAAAGGAAGACTCAAAATAAGGAATGTGAGTCTAATCGATTGAAATAATAAGAAAACTCGATGTTATTGAAGAAAGTCGAGAGCTAAAAGGATATGCTGAGTATGCTTTTAGTTATTCCTGACTTAGATTTTGGATCTGTTGCTGATACGCTAAAAAGATGCAAATTTACTCAAGGATATTAGGAGAAACTGCTGAGTTAACTAAAAAAAAGAAATAATAGGACGAAATAACAACTCAAAAGAATCCAGACTGAACCATATTGATAATTAGTCTTTACATAATCGGAATTATTCATTTTATCTTCTTCGCTTTTTACCTGGTTAATAACCTAAAGATATAAGTTTGTTATTATAAGTCAGTTATATGGACCCCAGAAAAAAAGCAAAGAACTTCAAGGATATTAAGGAGTCCATTATGCAGAGCCGCGGCCCAATCAATGAAAACATCCCAAGTAGATCTCTCCTCATGCAGGCCTCAATCTTGAACATGTCGACGGCGAAAAACTCTCCTTTCGCAAACTATCCACTCTGAGAAGCGAACCAGAGAGTTTCATTAGTCCTCCAAAGACATTAACCATCAGTACAAAACCTATCTAGAACATCGACTTTTCCTCAACCAAAAAGAGGAACAAGTTGACAGGGTTTAAGCCACTGGCAACTGGTAAACATGAGGAGCCTAAAAGGGAAGTTGTCCGCCAGAACTCCAATCTCTCCAACGCCAGTGAAACCAGTAACGAGAAGAAAGAACAGTTCGGGAGATTCGCCAAGTTGGCCGAGTTCAGCAGTAAAGAGAAGGACCTTAAGAACATCCCTGCGCTATCTTTCCAAAGGATTTGTTCACAGACAGACGCTGATAGAACAAACAATAAGGCAGATTTCAAGAACCTGGTTCCTTTAACGGCAACAAACAAGCATCTGGAGCCAAGGAAGATCAACTTCGATGAGCTAATTATGAAACCCAAGACACCTACTTGTATTTCAAAGACAAATATACTGGCAGAGCCCGAGGACTTTGTGCTGAAGGACGAAGGTTTGCCGAAGATCGAGCAACGGAAGGATAGTGTGCAAAGTGACTATGACCAGGTGAATATTTCCCACGCCGAGTCTTCGGTTGATATGGGAGCGTTCTACTGACTGATGCGTAAATCGAGTTTTACATGTTAAATCATTAAAAAATATGCAAAGTTTATATTGTTTGCTTCTGAGATAGTTAGTTCTGAAAGTCTGTATTCAACAAAGCATTATTGTAATATTACTGAAATAACCCAAGCTTTAATTCAAAGATGACGAAGATCGTACCTAAAGAAGTTCGGTTAAACAACTTCGATAAGGAGACCTACTACCGGATCGTCGCTATTCTTGAGGCTATTCCAGAATAGTACTATATTAAGAAAGACACTGCCAAAATCAGTAATAAGTTGCTCAACAAGTGTAGCTCGTGACCCTGCAGACAAGATGGACCAGACAGGAGATGATGTGGGTTGTGGCTGTGGACCCAGCCTACTTTGTGCAGTAATGCGTTGACTATTCAGATACAAAAAGAACTCCTGTGCGCAGTTCCTTATCTCGGGAGTCGTTGCAATCGCATATCGCCCTAAATACATTGAGTACCCGCAGATAGTTAACATCCCAATACTGGACGAAAACGCCCCAAGTAAATCCATAATAATTTAGCTCCAGTTGTTGTTGAGCTCGTTTCGCAGGGCGCTATGACGACCGACAGCCTGGTCGAGACCACGAAGAAGTTCGTTGAAGGTTACTACGCCAAGTTCTACTCTGTCGAGAAGCCCTCTGAGTTCTAAACAGTATGATCCAGACTATTTAGGGCCTAGTCAGGAACCTCAAGCACTATTTGAGCAGATACGCAAAGAAGATGTACTGGCACTGCGTGATGGGGACTGCAAAGTCAGAGGTGTACCAGTTTGCAGAGATCGAGAACCACATCAAGTTGAAGGTGCACCCAAAACATTACATTTATGCCTTCTCTGTGCAGGGACTCAACGATCCCGTTCGAAAGTACTATTGAAACCACGCAGCATCATACGAAACAAGTGGAAAGAGCTGCTAACATTCATTTTACTTTTCGTACTGCTTATGACAGTCGTGGCCTGTCCAAGACAACTAGAACAACCAATGTAGAATGATGACCCCTTCGTTTTCCAAGACAAAGTGAACTCGGTTCCACAGTTTTGCGCTCATAGGTCGACAATCTACTACATCGTTGGCGGATTCTTCTTCGTTATGACTGGTATGAAGTTAGCCAAACGCAAAAAGCCCACGTTGCCTAATCTGCAGCCTACAACTGCTCATACGAAGACAGAATGATTGTTAGCATTTATTGATTCATTTACGATCAAAGAAATTCGAATTCACAGTTGATGCCTGCAGACTCTTCACCGAGTTCTACTCCACTCGTTTTATTACCTATTTTTGTCTGTCGAGTCTGTCGATGAGGTCAGAGTAGAACCCTTTCAGGTTGTAGGTGCCTTTGGCGCTCTGAATAGCTAATAGATGTACGTAGACAGACTAGAGGTTCGAAGGAATGAGAGGCGGACGCACTTCCTTCCCAGATGTGACTTCGGTAGTGTCGTCTTGCATCATGGTTGTGGAAAAGTTGTGAGATTGCTAGGCAGACATTTAAATGTGCTCGGGTAATTATAATTGAGTTAACGATTATAAATCAAATAACTTGGTGGGTGTGGCCTCCGTGGTGAACGTGACCTCCAGTGCCTCCAGTGGTGTAAGTAGTTCCGCCTGTAGTGTATCCTCCGCCAAGAACTGTGCCACCTGTGGTGTAGGTGGTTCCGCCAGTGGTGTATCCTCCTCCGAGAACTGTTCCTCCAGTAGTGTAACCTCCACCCAAAACTGTTCCTCCAGTAGTGTATCCTCCGCCCAAAACTGTTCCGCCAGTGGTGTAGCCTCCGGTAGTGTAGGTTGCGCCTCCAGTAGTGTAGCCTCCGCCAACGAGAGTGCTGCCTCCAAGAGCACCGGTGGTGTAGGTAACTGGAGAACCAGCAGAGTGGTAATGACCGCCTCCGAGACTGGATCCGACGAGATGTCCTCCTCCGATAGATGAGCCGACGAGTCCTCCGCCGACGACGGTGGTGGCTCCTGGAACGACTTGAACTTGGCTGCTGGCGAGCTCAGCTTCTGGGTAGTGGACGATTTGGCTGTGTAAGAGAGGTCATTACGTTTCGACTGGGAGGTACTGGACTCTCTCGAGGGTCTTCTCCTGTTGCACATACTCGACGACGGTCTCCTCGATGACTCGGGGGATGTACTCAGTCTGGTACTCGACGGCGTAGTAGTCCTGAATGACTCTCTCCACAGGCACTCTCTCGCTCCTGACGACCTGCTCGTACTGGGTAATGACTCTCTCGACGGGCACTCGCTCAACTCTTTCGACCTGGTCGTACTCAATGTAGGTCTTCTCGTAAGGCACGTACTCGATTCTGCTCTCGGCTGAATTACTCAAAGATTTACATGGGATTTCCTCGACGACGGCCTTCTGGTAGATGGCAGGGGCAACAGTGGTGTTGACGAGGGGGCTTCCACCTCCGATATAGCTGGTGCCAAGAGTGGCACCTCCTCCGATAACTCGGGTACCAGTGACTCCTCCGACGAATCCTCCTCCTCCGCCGACGTAGGTGGTGGAGGCGGGTCCAGCGCTAACATAGGTGGTAGCGGGAGCAGCGCTCACGTAAGTGGGGGCACCTCCACTGACATAGGTGGTAGAGGGAACTCCGGAAACGTAGGTGGCGCCTCCCACAGCGACTGGAGAGCCAAGAGTGGCAGTTCCAAAGGAGGAGCCGACAGTGCCGACGGTGGCGTGGTGGTGGTGTTGATCGTACATTTCAAAAATATCTGATGATTTGTTGAGTCGCAAGATCCGAGCATTTATAGTGCGCAATAAAATTAAGAGGGCCACACCCCGCCTTAATTTGGCTTTCTCGTGCCTTATGGGGCAGCGTACATCGAAGTGGGTTTCCCCACGGGTCTTCTGCGAATATTGATGTCTCACAAATGCTATTCTCAGTAACGGAATATCGCCGTCAGCTGACATCGAACTCTGCCTAGGCTTAGATTGACTTGGTTGGCATATGCAGAAGTGTATATTGCGTTGATTTTTGGCTGGTAGATCTATTTTTGGTCTCAGTTAGAAGATAGGGCATGACACAAAATATTTTAAAGCATAACTACAGAAGAACAAGGCCAAGCTGGGGGAGTGTGAGACAGTTATGACAAAAAAAATCTATTTAGTTGTTATTTGTGCACAATACTTAGTTCAGATTGTTATTTCAAATGATCTCACATAATAAT